>JAJTUD010000022.1:0-394296 GCA_036971385.1 Dactylellina parvicollis | reverse complement strand
AAATATAGAAAAAAAATCAATTAAAAAATAATAAATTAAGAAATAATTATATATTTTCTAAAATATTAGATTTAAAAAAATAAATATTGTAATTTATTTTATTATATCTTATTATCATTATATTTTTTATTTTTTTTAATATTAATTTTATTCTTTTATTTTTAATACTTCTTTATTTTTTTTTTTTTTTTAGAAATTGATAATTTTTAAATTTATTATTTTTAATTTTATATTTTTTAAATTTTTTATATAATAATTTGTATATTTTTTAATATATTTTATTTTTTTTATTTATACTTATAATCTTTATAGATATATTATTTTTTTGTAAAATAATAATATAAAAATTTATTATTTTAAAATTTAAATACTGATTAATATTTTATTTATTAATATTTTATTTAAAAATTAATAATAAAATTTAATCTAAAAAAATTATATAATTTTTTGAATTTTTTATTAATATTATATAAAGATTTAATAGTTTTTTTGTAAAAAAATAGTTATATCTAGATTGACGGTGGATTATATAACAATTTTAAATTAAAGCAAAATATTTATATTAATTATAAAAAATATTTATATATATATATAATATATAGTTATAATATCTTATTTTTTTTTTTTTTTAAACTTTCTTGTATTTTAGTAAATTTAAAAAAATTCCTTTTATTAATTTATAGTAATAAAAGTTAGCCTACCCCATTAACTTTTAATACAAACATTATAAATACTAGATCTAAAAATATAAAAATCTAAAAATTCAAGCTTATAGCCTTTTTTAATTTTATATAAGTGGTTTTAATATTTATTTATTAAAAGAATTTCTACTTTTATATCTATTTATAACCTTTCTAAAACACTAAATTTATTAATAATTATTAAAAAATATTTCTGGATTATAATATCTATATGATTAGAAATACTAATAAATAAATAAATAATTTTATATAAATAAATATTAACTATACTATAAATTTAAAACCTAAAAAGTAAGAGTTTATTATATTTATTATAAATTTAAATCTAATTTAATTTTTTAATATAATATTTTTTTTTTTTAATATTTTTAATAATTACCTAGTATAATAAGTTTTAGGGATTTAATTTATAAATACTAATTTAAATATTATAAGTAAATATAAATTTTTTAATATTTATTTTAATACTAAAAATAAAATATACCTAATTATAATTAATAAATTTATTAAAATATAATTATTATATTTATTTTTGTTATTAAAATATTAGAAATAGTGAGTTTTATTTTAAATTTCTAATTCTTAATTTCTAATTACTAAATCTTAATTCAGGAAAATATAAATAAAACTAAAGTAAAAATTAAAAATTGTAAATAAAATATATAATAATAATAAAATAAATAATAAAATTAAATTATTATATTATAATTAATATTAATTAATAAAAAATAAAACTCTTTATTAATTTTAATAATAATTTTATATATATAATAGATATTTATAAAAGTAAATATAATAGTTTAATAAATTATTTATTAATTTATTATAACTTGATAATTTATTTATTAATCTACTACTAATATATATTATACCAAGATATTTTTAATTAATTAAGTATATAAGATGTTCTTGAATTATTATTTATTAATAAGCTAGAAATTTATATAATATTAATATTTAGGTTATCTAATTATTTTTTCAGCAATTCTATTATTATAAGAAATAATATTATAAAAATAAGATATAATCTAGTTATATTAGATCTAAAATCTAATAATTAATATAAAAACTGATTTTATATAAATAATTAGTTTTTAAAATACACTTTATTATATAAATTTATAATATTATCTTCTTTTTTTATAAAAAATATTTCTGTAAAAAATATTTTATAAAATAAATAATAAAACACAAAATAAATATTATAAAAATATAATAAATTTATAATTAATCTTATATAAAAATTATTTATATAAAAATTTTTCTTTCTATAATATAATTCCTATAAATGAATATATAATTAAATAATATAAATAAATTATATAATATTATATATAATATAAATATAATAAATTTAAATTTAAATTATAAAATATTCTTTTATTATAGATAATTAATATATCTTTTAAAATTAATATAAATATTAGTAAATTATTTTAAGAAAAGAAATATAATTTAATAAGATTTTAATAAACAAAATTCTTAGAATCTTATATAAATAGAATATATTAAATAATATAGTAAAATTACAGATTTTCCTTATTAATATTATATTAACAAGGATTGTAAGTATATTATTATAATAAATTTTAAATATTATTTAACTTATATAAAAAATAATAAATCCTTTTATATAGTAGTTTTTTGTAAATATTTTATTTAAAAATTACTAAAAATAATACTAATTAATTTTTAAATAATCAATCAAATTAATATATAAATTAATAATTGTAAATAAGAATTAAATAAAATTAAATAAAAATAGATAAATCTTTAAATTAAAATTACTAAACTTTCTATATAAATAATATAAAAAAAAAAAAAATTAAAATAATTTAAATAGAAATATATCAAAGTTATATATTATGAAAAATATATTTTTATAATAAAAGTTATTAAATAAGAATATTTTAAAATTGTAAATATAATTTAAAAAATAATTAAATTAAATTAAGAAATTTCTAAATTAATTCTTTTAAATTTTATAATTATTAATTATGATTTTTAGCTTTAATTTAATTCTTAAAACTACTTGTTTTTATTTCTTAAAAAATTAAAAAGATATATATAATTTTTTAATAATTATTATATTTTTTAAATTTTTAAATTTTTCATTATATCTAATGTCTTTTTTTATTATACTTTTTAAGTATTTTTATCAATATTTTTAATTTTTCTAAGTTAATATATAAATAAGTGGGTTTATTAATTAATATAGAATTATTAAAATAACAAATAAAAATTCTAACTAATATCAGATTTTAAGCAAAATTTTAATCAATTTTATATAAAATTAGCAAAAAGTAAATATTATATATATAAACAATATTAAAAGTAAAATAAAGTAAATATTAAATTATATCTTATTTTAAAATTTACTAATTCTTTATAATATGATTTTTTAGGTTTTTCCTAAAACATCCTTATTTCTTTTTAAATAACTTAATACCTTATTATATAAATATTCTGGGTTTCCCAAGATATTCCTTAATTAAGTTAATAAAGATGTTGGCTTCAGATTATTATAAGTTATTTTCTAATTCATATAAAAATAACTATTTGATAAAATATTTATTATTTTTATTAAGTTTATTTAGGATTTTTTCAATTTTATATTTAATATAATTATTATATTTGATTTTAATTTTATTATTATCTTTTTGTAAATCTTTTAATATAAATTTTAAAAAAGAAATATAAAAAATATAATATATTTTTAAAAATTCTAATATATCTAATTCGAAAATATATTTTTCAAATTTCTTAATAATTTTATAAGATTTAAATTTCTAATAATCCAAATTTTTATTAAATTATTAGATTTTAAGATTTTTAATAAATAAATATATTTTATCTCCCTCTTTTAAAAAAAATATTTCTATTTAATTCTGATTATAATAATAAGTTATTTGTTTATTCACAAATAATAAATTCTTTTAAAAATTATTATAAAAATTCTTTATATTTTTAATATATTTATTAATTATTGAGATAATTTCTTTTAAAATAAGAGATAAAAAAGAATTAATAAAATTTTATTTTTTTAAAATTTTATATAATATATATTTAATTATTAAATATTTTAATATATTGTAAATGAATTTTGCTATTAATAATAATTTTATCTAATTATTTTAAACATAATTAATGAAAGATTATAAATAAATCTTAATAGTTTGGATAATATATTTTAATTATCTATTAATTTATATATAAGATTTAATAATAATATTTATTTTAATTCTAATTTAATTTATATAAGAATTCCAGAATTTATTATTTATTAATAAGTTTCTATTGTATATATATTTATATTATATTCTATATTAATTAAATATTCTTTTGGTATAAATTAAATCAAATTCTTTAATAAATTAATTAAAATTCTATAATTCCAATATAATAATTTTACTAAATTTATTTATAATTATAAGAATTTTATTATAAATCTGATTTATTAAAATATTTTATGTTTTTAATAATCCTTATATAAAATTATAAATAATAATTTAGAATAGTATATTTAATATATTATAAAATTATAGAATTCTATAAAACTGATATTTGTTAAACTTATTTTAGTAATATATATTATAGATCTTAATATATAATTTAATATATTATTATATCTAAAGCCAAAAATATTATCTAATTAAGAATTTTTAAATTCTTTTTATTTTTAAATAATTATATATTAATTAATTATAATATTTCTTAATTAATTTTTACTAAATTTTCTTATTTAAAATATAAAAAAGGTTTTTAAATAATATAATATTGTTTTTAATTATAAAATTAATTAATAAATTATTTATTTGTTTTAATATTTTTTTTATTATAATATTATTTTAATAACTCTATTTCAATTATTTATTAAAATTATTTTTAAAAGTATATATGATGGTAGTTAATATTATATTAATTATAAAATTATTTTCTTTTTTTTAAAAAATAGTTTTTTTATTAGATTTTATTTTTTTTATAAAATTAGATCTTTTATTAATAACATTTATTTTAATATTTTTCTTTTTTTTAAAATATATTATTTTTATATTATATTTGTTAAAAATTTCTTATTAATAAATTTATTATTTACTAAATTTCTTAGTAATAAAGAAGAAAATAAGATTTTTATAATTAAATATAATTATAAAAGATTTTTTTGTTTAATAGAGATATATTTTTTATTTCTTATAAATTTTAATTATTATTATAAATTTTTGATTATATATAGGATATTATAATTCTATTATATTAAATTTATATGAGATATAAGTTATTAAATATTATTCTTTATTTAGATATAATTAATATAAATATATATTAAAAATTATTTTTAAAATATTTATTTTAATTTTAATTAATAATTTTAAATTATAAAATTTAAGAATTAATGTTATAATAAATATTTTTTTAAATATTTTAAAAATTTTTATATATTTTTTATTTATATTAAATTTAACATCTTTTTTAATAAATTTTGAAAAAATATATATAAAATGATTATATTATTTAATAAATTATTTATAATAATTATAAAATTTAAAAAAAAATTATATATTTTTTAAATTTTATAATATAAGTTATTTTTAAATAAATTAAATTTTTATTAAATTTATTTTAATATTATTTAAAATAATAATAGCTTCTAGAAATTTGATTTTTTTGATATTAAATTTTAATTTAAATAATTTAATTTTAAAATTATATTTGTTAAATATTTTGAATATAAGATTAATATATTTAATATAATTTTTTTTTGTTTTGTTGAAGATGAGTATATTATTTAAATATATAATATAAATTATATCTAAATATTTTTAAAATATATAATTTATAAAAGTTTGGAATAATATTAAAATATTAATTAATTTAAATAATATAACTTTATATTTAAAAAATTTATATCTATAATAAAAAATTATTTTTTATATATTTTTTTCAATAATTCTAAGATTATTATATGTATTATAAATATTAATTTTAAATAAATATTTTGTTTTTTAAATCCTATTAAAAAATTTACTAATTAAAAGTAATAGGTATTGATTTTTAATAATAATAATATTAAAATTTCTATAATTTATATAAATATATAATTTTTCATTTTTTTTAAATATAAAAAAAATAAATACTTCTATTAGTAAATTTAAAAATTAAATAAATCTAATTTACAAGTTTTTGTTTAAATATTCCTTTAAAATTTTTACTTTTTTTTAAATATAATTGTATATTAATATATACTTAAATTATTTCCTTTTTTTTATAAATATTTAATAAGTAAATTTGTTAAATTTTGATAAAATTTATCCTTTTTTTAGTAAATTAAATATATTTTTATTTTATTTTTTAATCTATTTTAGGATTTTAATATCGGAAATCTGAACTAATTCTTTAATTTTAATAAGAATTTATTTAATTATATTAAATTTTTTCTATAATTTATTTTTAATTTTTTTATTAAATAAATATATTATAAGATATAAATATATTTCTTTTAAATATCTACTTTTTAATTAAAATATTTTCTAAGATATCAACTTTTTATAATTATATTTATTAAATTAAATTGTTTTGTTTTTTTATTTTATATTTAAATTATGCTTTATAAATCAATTATATTCTAATATTAAATTATATTTATTTATAATTTAAAAAATATTTATTATTAATTATTCCATATATCTTTAAACTACTAATTAAATATTTACTTTATATTTAAAATATCTTATTAAGTTTTTATTTGTGTTGTAGATTGGTATTAATTTATTTAATTTAATAAAAAAAATATTATTTTATATAATATATTTTTTAAATAAATAATAAATTTCCATTCTGTTATTTATATAAATTTTAAATTATAATTTATTAATATAAATATTAAAAATAAGATAATTTTCATTATTAATATTAAATTCGAAATGTTATTAATTTATTATATTAAAATATTAAAATAAGTATTTATTAGATTTTTTAAATTACTTTATTTTTTAAAATATCTTTAATTTAAATTATTATTATTAAAAAATTAATAATTATTAATAAAATCTTTATTAGAATAAGTTTAATAATCACTTATATATTTATTAGATTTATAATTATAATTATAATTTTTTATAATATTATATAAATTATAGTATTGATTAAATTCTTTTTTAATTTTAAAAAATATATTATATATTATATATTATACTACTTTTATAATATTCTTTTAAAAATATTATTATTTATATTTTTTATAGTAGTATTTATTAATTATTATATTATAATATTAATAATTTTATTAATATTTTTTTTATTTATGAATGGCTTTTTCTTTTATTATTTAAACTATTAAATATTCTATATAATATATAAAATTATAATAAAAATAATTTTCTTTTAATATATATATAATATATATATTAAAATATTTATTATATCTTTTATTTAAAACTAATTTTATATAATAAATATAAAATAAAATTTTATAATATAAAACATATTCTTTTAAATCATTTTTTTTAAAAAAATCTTTATTATAAAATTTGTAATAATATAATTATAATTTAACTAGATAATTATAAATATAATAATTTTATTTTTTTCAAATTAAATAATTAAAATTCTTATAATAAAAATATTTTTATTAGTTATATACCAAGAAATTAGGTTTAATTATTAAATATAATATATTCTATATATTTACTACCTATTTTTTTATATAATTATCATATATTTATAAAATATCTTAGAATTCAAAAATTATTAATTATTTCTTATAAATATAATAATTATTAAATTCTTTAAAAACTATTTATCTACATATTTTAAATAATTAGTTTTTATTATATTTATTAGGAAAATAGTTGATAATTTTCTAATATTATTCTTAATTAATAACAAAATCTTTTTTATATCTTTTCTTCATTATTAAATAAATATAATATTATATATAAATATTTTTATTATAAATAAAATTAATTATATATTATTCTACTTTATTTTTTTATTTATTTTTGTTTTAATAATTAATATATAATTTTTAATAAATTATTATATAAGTTATTTTTTTAAATAATTATATTTAGTTAAGTTTATATTATTTATAAATATTTTCTTTATATAATTAATTATATTTTTAATTAAAAATTATATTAGATAGTTGTTTTTCTATAATTAAAAAAATCATATTTTCTATCTATTCTTAAATATTATAATATATTTAAATATATTTCTGATTTTTTATTATATTTAAATATTAACCTAATTCCTTTTTTAAATAAATAATAAAATATAATAATTAAATATTCTTAAATATTATTTTAATATATTCTTTATTTTATTTTTTATAAATTTATTATAAATATTAATTAAAATTTCATTTATAATAAATATAATATATATTTATAAATTAATTTTATTATAATTAATAATATTCTTTTTAAATAAGAAGATTTAAAAGAAATTCCTTAAATATAAAGAAACTTATTTTTATTATAAAAATATTTTTAAATTTTTTAATAAAATTAATTAATTTTTTTATTTTTGATTATATTTAAGAAATAAGGATTATAATATCAAATTTATTATTACTAAATAAAATATCAGCAAATTTATTATTAATCTTTTTTATAATATATTTCTAAATTCTTTTAAAATTTTTAATTATTAATTTTAAATTTTGTATTATATTAAAATAAACATATTGTTTTTATTATTTTCTATTATTTTTAAACCTTAATAATTTTCAGTAATTTTTTACTATATATCTAGATTTATTATAATTAAAATATAATAAAATATTAGATTTTAATATTTTTTTTTAATTATT
The DNA here is from genome assembly GCA_036971385.1 of Dactylellina parvicollis. Taxonomy (NCBI): domain Eukaryota; kingdom Fungi; phylum Ascomycota; class Orbiliomycetes; order Orbiliales; family Orbiliaceae; genus Dactylellina; species Dactylellina parvicollis. The sequence goes on along the minus strand of JAJTUD010000022.1, from coordinate 385,782 downwards.
ATTTTTTCTTTTTTAGATTATGTTAAAATCTATAGAAGTTAAATTATAAATTTTTTTTAATATCCATTATTTATTAGCTTTTTTATTCTAATTAGATTTCTTTTTTTTATTTTTAAAATTAAACTTCTTTTTATTATTATTATTAATAATATATAAAATATAAATATTTTTTTCTTTAATATTATTAAATTATATATTATTAAATTAAATAATTATAAATTATATTTTTTGATATATTATTTTAAAATATAAGGTTTTAAATTTAATAATTTTTTATTTTTATTAAAATTTAAGTTTTTTTTTAATATAATAAAATAATTATTTATTATTATATCTTATTAAAAAAATATATTAATTAAATTTTTAAAAGAATTTTTAAATTAAAATATTTTATTTAAATTCTTTTAACTTTTTAAAAATTTTATTTTTTTTATTTTTATATTTATAAGTTTGGTATAAGAATTTTACAAATAAATTTTAATTTTTTATAATATTTTTAATTATTAAAATGTGTTTTATACATCTATAAAATAAAATCATATTATATTTAATTTAATATATATTATAAATAACAAAAATCATTCTTTTAAAATAAAGTAAAATATAATAAATTTTATACTATTCTATTAAAAAACCAAATAAATAAAAAAAGAAATAATTTTCTAAAGTTCTAAAAAATTAATTAAATTTCTTAAATTATTTTCTAAATTTAGTTAAATTTCTTAATTTAAATATTTTAATAATTTTGTGTTATAAGGAATTTAATATATCATCATCAATATCTTTTATATTATAACCTTTATCATATTTATTTATATTAATAGTTTTAGTTAATTTATTAAAATTGTTATTTAATTTATTAGAATTATTTAAGTTATTAAAATTATTAAAATTTTTATTAAATATATATTCTTTTTTAATTAATTATATAGATTTTTTATTTTTATTTCTTTTTTTTTTATTTTTTAATATAAATTTAGATTTAATAATATTAGATCTTTTTTTATTAAATTCTTCTATAATATTTTTTTAAAAGATATAAAATTCTTCTTTAATATTTATAATTTTAGATATATTAAATTGATAATAGATTTGTTCGAGAATTATAGCTGTTAATTCTAAATTTTTAAAATATTAAATAATATTAATAATTAATAATTTTTTGTTTATATTTTCGTATTTTTTTTTATAAAAAATCAAATTATTTTTTTTAATTTATAAATTTATTAATATATAAAACTTATTATTTACATTTTTAATTTTTAAATAAAAAAGATTTAAAATTAATAAAAAAGAATTAAAATTTAAAACTTATTTTTAATATTTAATAAATTAAATATAAAAAAAAATTTAAATAATCATTATAAATTTATTATTTTTTAAATTTTTAATTTAGTTAAATGTTATATAATTGTTGTTATTATTTAATATCGATTTATATTCTAAATTAAATTCTAATTTTTTAAATCTTAATTTAAAATTCTTAATTTTATAGTTATAAATTTTAATATTTTTCTTTATTTATATACTTCTTAATTAAATTAAGGGTAATTAATTAAAATATTATATTTGCCTTTATTATTAAAATATTAGAGGTAGTAAGTTTTACTTTAAATTTTTAATTTTCAATTTTTAATTACTAAATCTTAGTTTAAAAAAATATAAATAAAATTAAGATAAAAGCTAAAAACTATAAATAAAATATATAATAATAATAAAATAAATAATAAAACTAAATTATTATATTATAATTAATATTAATTGATAAAAAATAGAATTTTTTATTAATCCTAATAATAATCTTATATATATAATAAATATTTATAAAAATAAATATAATAGTTTAATAAATTGTTTATTAATTTATTATAACTTAATAATTTATTTACTAATCTATTACTAATATATATTATGTTAAGATATCTTTAATTAATTAAGTATATAAGATATTTTTAAATTATTATTTATTAGTAGGTTAGAAGTTTATATAATATTAATATTTAAATTATCTAGCTATTTTCTTAACAACTTTATTATTATAGAAAATAATATTATAAAAATAGGGTATAATCTAACCATACTGGATCTGGAGTCTAATAATTAATACAGAAATTAATTTTATATGGGTGGTCAGTTTCTAAAGTACACCCTGTTATATAGATTCGTAATAATAATTAAATTTAAATAATTTAATCAGATTTTAATTAAACAATTTTCTATTTTTTAATTATATTCTTAAAATAAATATTATACTTTATTTAGATTTGTTGGAGGTTTTGTTTATTAAATTCTAATTATTTAAATTATAAGAAGCATAGTATGTTACTATTATTTTTGTAGTTCTTTCAAAAGTACTAAATTTTATTAATTAAATTCTCATTTTAAAAAAGAAAATGTTTTTAAATTTAATTCTTAATAATAATTATTTCTATAGTTTTTATAGCTGGCTGGTTTTTAATTATAATCTCTTATTTTTAAATATTGTTTTAAATAATTTAGTAAGATGGGATTTCTGAGATATTAATATTTTATATTACAGTTAATTTATTATATATATTATTAACAAAAAAATAATACTTAATATATAGATTAATAATTTCAATTTTAGCCTTCTTTAATTAAGCACTTTGCCTGGTTTGTTTAAACATTACAGAGTTTAATTATAGTGGTGCTGAAATCTGGTGTTAAGATTGATGATGGTGTTGAGATAAAAAAATTCTTTTGTACAGGGTTCGGTTAAATGACTTGCCATACCCTTTGCCTTCTTCAGTGCCTCCAAATTCTGTTCGGAAAGTTCTATGTCTGCCCGGTATGTAATAGTCGGCCTCAAGATCGACTTGAGCTCGTTGAGGAGAAAGGCGAGTGATGACGAAACCGCACCGCTTGCCATAGCGGGTATATAAAATAGATAAAGGCGCAAGGCGGGGTATATCGATAGCGTGCGTGCGTGTCTGTGTCTGAGCAGTTTTGGCTTTACCAAGCCGAAACCCACCGCACCGAGTTTACTTCGAGGCCTCTTTGATAACCACTTGATTCTTCATGAACTGTTAATATTTATCGCGAATCTAAAAGATGAGCGGCGGTTGACTAAGCGTAGACTTACTCTGCTAGGAAAACGAGGCTGGAGGTACGGCCAAGCAGCTAAGCTACCGTATTATCGGTTGAAAGATGCATGGAGGTTTGCAGGCAGCGGTGGTAAAGCCTTATATATACTATCCCCCACCACCAAGCTAGCTAGGTAAGTGCTTGCTTGAGCAACTTCGAGGCGATCACTGTGCCAGGTTAAAGGTATGCGCGCGCAGGCAGCTAGACTGGAAAACAGGTGACAAAGCTAGCTAGCACAATGTACGATGCCAGCCATGGATTTGTCGGCGTTATAAGGCTTCCTGAGGGGCATAATCTACCAAATGTATGGGTGGGGACTTTATCGCGAGGATTTAACACTATAAGAAGTTGTATTTAAACGCCGGTACTGCGTCACTATGCATGACCATGCATATTAGAACGACGCCACTCTCGAGGCAGCCAGAAACCATCCTCCACAGAAGCTGGTGTTCAAGGAAACTGGCGTATCGCTTAGCAGGCTGGTGAGAAAACTGGTGGGCGGTGCTATCAACAGTCTGGTGAGCAGGCTGGTAGACAGTTTTATCAACAGGCTGCCCAACATCTGGTAAGCAAGCTAGTAGACAGTGAAACCAATAGGCCGTTTGACATCTGGTGAGGAGCTTGGAGCCTGTTGATTTCACCGTCTACTGGCTTGCTCACCAACCTATTAATCAATAGCATTGTCTACCAGCCTGGTGGGCAGCCTATTAAACAGCCTATTGATAACACTGTCTACTAGCCTAATGAACAGCTTAGTAATGGCACTATCTACCAGCTTACTCACTAGCTATTAAACAGTCTGTTAGTGACACTATCAGTCGTAACCGCCAGGCCTCCTTTCAGGCCGCGTCGGGGTAGACTATGTCTGACTAAAGAGAGAAGAACAAGCCTGAAAGAAGGCAGCGTCCGAAATGCATTAATATTTCAAGTAACCAGTTAGATGCCCAGTCACTCAATACAACAAATCGGCTTTTTCAGTTGGTTGTATGTACGGCTTCAGCCGTCATCCTGTTGAGAGAATATATTGATTGAATATTGAATGCTGTAGGAGCGACCCAAGACAACCAGTTTTGTGGATGGGTCCCAGTGGTAGAATGTGTTGCTGCCGACGTGCTAAGACGAATAAACAACACAATTCTCTTTTTAGAGACAGGCTGGAGAGCAGAAGGACATTGAAGGCTTCAAAATGGGAGAAAGAAAATCCAAAGTCGACTTGGTTAGTCAGCGACTGCACAGTGCAGCGTCCAGGAGAGTGCGAAAATGGAGTCGGAAATTTACCAATTAAACGTTTAAAAAGGGCTACAAAATTGGAGTTGGATAGGTTGTTATAACCGCGGGGTGGTATAACCTTGTCGCGTAGTATACACCATTATTTCTGTGCTGTTCGCGTAAATTGGTCTTCTGTTGTCGCTTGCTGCACGTCTCCCTCTAAACACCAATTAAATCCCAACCACACCGGTATAAACAACCTGTCTACCACGACAAGAATTCGCGATACAAACGACCCAGATGAAGACCAGATGACCGATTGGCGGGCGCTGGGGTACGTGCCCGATAGCGAAGGCGATGATGACGACTTATTCCTTTCACCACCAATACATGGCGTTACCTCATATACCCAACCTTTGGTGGAAACCCAAACCGGAGGGACAGCGGCGGGAAGCGAGCGGAATGGACAACTTGATATATACGACTTCCCGGCGTCGAGCGCAGATTTGAATGATATACCTCCATCTTCTTCCCGAGGACGTGGTAGGGGTCGACCGCCGAAGAGAGGACGGGGTGCGAAACGGTTGAGCGGTGGAGGGAGTCAACGACCGAAGAAGCAACCAAGGATTGAAGAACCGGATGAACTTGCAGATATGATACGAAGCGATAGGACGGGTACACCGATTATTGCTTCGACTCGCGAGGAGGATATTGTTGGTATATCGTCGCCATATTTATCGCCCGCAAATCGACTGTTGGCCCGTTTAGATTCTTCTCGTGAAGAGGAGAATCTCGGTGAACGTTCTGAGAATACGGTAGCTAAACCACTTTTTTTCAAAAAAGATTTCGGGGCATTATTGGTACTCATCCATTCTATAGTCATATGGTATGGCGCCCCGGGAGGAGGCAACAAGCCCAGGTCTAAGAAATCACTTTCGAAATGACCTACCAATTATGAAACCTGCTGGTCTAGTTCTGCAATCAGACAATCATGGAATCGAAATGATAAACCTGGTAGATGTAAGCTATCTAAGCACCTGGGTTGATCGATATGTAAAATGCTGACGATCACAGGAACACGGCCCTGATTCTGAACTCGAAGACGAAGCTCAAGAACCGCCAGTACCTCCCAGCTCGCCCCCGCTTGTATCACGGTTGTTTACTACAGAATCGGGTGCAAATTCACCTGCACCGCCCACACCAGCTTCCATCCGATCGATACTTGAAATCAGAATACCACTGTCGTCGCATACTGGTTTGACCGATCCAGCGGGCAGAGTGAACCTTAGTAGCGTTGGCAACTCTGATGGACCTCAAATCACGGCGGATGACTTCACTTCTGGCGTTGCTCGAAACCTGCGAGAAAGAAAGCCAATTCAGCTGAACCCTTATGCTCTTGAAGAGCAGCGGTACAGATCAGTATGGAAATCGCGAGGTCTCCGGCCTGTTAAATATGCCGACGCTGAGCCGATACTGCCGTCCAACAAGAAGCAGCCTGAAAAAGACTCACAGGGGGACGAATTCGTTACACCTGAAGAAGAAGAGGAGGAAACCCAGGCGGGTACCGTCAATGCGACACAAAGCTTCCAATCTCTAAGACAAGAATCCTTTAATACGGGATCCTCACAGGATGATAGTTTACCCACTTTGGACGACTTGTTTGGACGTTCCAATAATGAACGACCTCCTAGCCCTGGTGTCCTTACTAAAGCCCAGGGCAGCAAGAGGCAGAAAACAAGGCATCCGGTTGACCTTAATACTCGCATCAAGAAAACAATGGCAGCTGCGAAAGCATCTTTAGCTCGGAGCCAGAATCAACCGGGTGAATCTAGCGAGTCTCTGAGGCTACCGCAGACCCCTATTACAAGACCGAAACCTTTGCTAGATATATTTAATCTTGATTCGTCAGACCCCGAGCCAGCAGCAGAGAGAACACCTGCATCGATTTCGAGGCGGAGAATAGTTGTTGATTCGGACGAGAGCAAAAGTGAAGGTTCAGAGACACCTAGACCTCGCACCGGGGCAGCCTCTGAGCGATCTAATTCTTCGGGTTCTTCAGACGCTTCGGAAACCGACACAGAGCGGAAGGAAGAAGAAATCAATAAATTTCAGCGGAGGGTCAGGGGAGTGCTTCCCGCGTCTTATCTTAGACTCAATCAACCCGGGAATCAAAATCAGAAAATTGCGCCTTTGCAAAATTCACCTGAGAGACGACCGATGGTGAAGGGCATGGCTCAGATGCGAATCAGAGCACGAGCAAGTCCACCAGCGGGATCAATGGCTAACCCGTTGGATTTGAGTTCTGGAGAAAGTTCTGGAGGCGATGACGCTCTGCCACCTCTCGATACACCACGAGCCGCATCTGTAATTGAATTCCCGCGACCGTCAACCTCAACATATACTCCAAGTAGACCGTCTGCTAGATCGTACGCTTTTGAAGACAATACTGTAGACCGAATGCTCAGTCGACCGACTGGTCCTAAACCTAGTACCTCGAAAAAGCCAAAGGCTGCGACAAGAAAACAATCAAAGCAGTCCAGATTGGCTAATCCGTCGATTTCCACTCACCCAACGGCAATTTCTAGGCGTCATGTCGGCCATTCGAAGCCGAGACCTAAGCCAGCCGCATTGAGCGTTGTGGATGCATGTAAACAATATCGAGAAACAAAAGGCTCAAAGCCTCCCCAGTTTATGCGAATAGCGGAACGACGTGCGAAGAAGAGAAGGGATGCTGGGCGTCATCTACCAGATCGAAAAATTGTTAACATTGACCGGGTTTTTGATGATGAGACCGACGGAGAAGACACTTTGGCGAAGTGGAAGCGTGCAAAGCTAGTCAGAGCTTCTTCTGTTGTTTCCCATGGCCCGTCAACTCCAAGTGTTCCTCAAGCTGGCGTTAGCAAGATTTCGGATTCACATTCAAAGCAACCCACATATCTTCAGACAAAATTCCTCCTGAATAATACCCAAACCTCTCAACCTCGGCCAAGGGTGAAGCCTAGAGGCAAATATAAAGTCATGCCGAAACCGATTGCCATCAATTTAGGGCGTGGTCAACTCCGAATGGACCAAATCGTTAAAGGTTTGCGGAGAAAGGTGGAGGATCCGATCGAAGTCGACAGCCCTGAGCCGACAGTCCTGCAAGCTCCCGTATTACGACAAGAGCCGACGGTTCAAAAGCGCCCTTCTATGGAATGGGTCAATAAGCCCTCTGGTCAGTACTTTGTTAACTACCGTAGTGAAGTTTTTAACAAAGATGGGAAAGTGGTGCAAAAACCAGCAGTACGACGGAGGAAACCACAGGTTCCCAAAAGAGTTGATCGACACAAGTCTCCAGTTGCGTTTCAACCTCCGGAGAAGACTGTAATTCGAGCGGCTGAGGTTATGGATATTGACTCTGGTGATGAGACTACGCTTTCTTTTGAAAACATGCCACCTCGTGGTACTTACTTTTCGAGGGATTTCGATGTCAAGACACTCGATGCCAAGGTATTATTTCACGAATCGACATTTATCGGAAGCGGGTGTTTGTTAAGAGCACTCAGAACCTCCCCCGGGAAGCTCTTTTCTACGTCGAGAGCTGGTTCTAACCGTCAAGAAATGTTTGGACAAGAATTCGACTGGGGGGTTTACGATGAAACTGTTTCCTCGCAGTTTGAAATTGGTATATCAAATCTCCTTGAGAAGGTTGAAAAGTCTTTCAATGATGCTGAAAGCTCTCCGGATCATTGTGGCTTAATATTGGACTTGAGGAGATTCTTCAGGTATACTGTTGAGTATTTGAGCAGCTGCATCTATTTCTCTGATCTTATCGACAAATCTTCCTTCGCGGCACGATTTTTAGATATCATCTCTGATGCTGTTTCGAAAGTTTCTTCGCTTGATTTAGTCTATAGGAACTCGCCGGGCCAACTTTCTAGTCTACTTAGAATACAGGTTTCATCTTTCGCCTCTCTTATGATATATCAGATATCCTGCATCATGGGATCAGATGATTTTCCGGTGCAGCAATCCAACCTTCAGAATCTCCAAAGCGAGGTCTTGGAAGGATTAGTATCGAGCCTGACGATTATTGGACCTGCGAAACTCCAGCGAGGCTTCGTTCGAGCTTTCCAAAACCCCTTTTCCCACGGCAAAATAGATGAAAATTCAGTTTACCTGGAGAGTTGGGTTATTGCCTACCACACATCATTTCCTAGTAAATTTGGAAATCCGCGGGTATCATTTTGGGAGCACGTGAATAATGCTATCGGCTTGGCAGCCCTAAAAAACTCGAAAGATGTCGAGGTTTTTGAAAATGCGTGGAGGACTATATTTCGGCTGCTTCCGCTTGCTATGGTGGATTCTAAAGGGAAAATATCACCACTGGAGGAAAATGATGTTTTGCCAGAAAACTGGAGATTCGCGAAAGAGATCATCGGAAGATCCTTACAGATTTACAATGGGTCAAAACCAAAGCTTCAACTTACGGCCAATGGCTACATTAAAGCGCTTTACAGTCGGTGCTTGATTTTGATACGGGACTGGAAATGGCAACATCCTGGGAATGTTACAGATAGCATAATAGGGATCCTATACAATTTTTTCGCCAAACGAGGGCTGCATAATTTGAAGGATGAGGAAGATCGTGGGTCACCGGGTTTCCTGCAACATTTAGACAACCCAACCTTTGATTCCAATTCGACGGAAACTTGTTTCAGCATCTTTCTCAAGATTGTGGCGTTGGGACTGGACAGGATTCGGAAGACTCTGAGCGAGAAGGCTGTCGGCGATCTCGTGATCAGGCTTATCCCCAACCATGGGCGTGCATTTTTGAAAGAAGAGACTTTGGTTCTTGACGAACTAAACACGCTCAGGAACCATCACGACCTGCTCACTGCCATCTATTTCGGTGTCGGTGCATCTCAAAAGAAGAGGATTTTGAATATCACCAGGAGATTAGTGGATCCGGAAAAATCACATTCAAACGTTTGCTCCCTGAGTTTGAGAACGTGGTCAAACATTATCATATTTGAATTGGCAAATGTTAACAAGAACCCGGATATATTCACGGAGCTGATGAAATGGCACTCACATATCATTCTTACTACCATCAGGTTACACAAGGAATTGAAAGGGCAGGCAGAACAGGCACGACGGATGGAGTTTGATCCTCGAAAAATCGATTCAATCAACCAGAACGCGCAGGCGAACAAACGATCTTTGGAGGGTATCTTGTTTTCTGGCCTGGGTTTGCTCGATGCTGCGTTGAAGAGTCCGCATTGTGATTTTTATTCCTCGCAGACATTGCTGGCGGCTGATTCGATCAAGGCTATCTTTGGCATGTCGCATTCATTACCACAGAAGTTGGTAGCTGAAGCAGTCAACATCGTGTCTTCGCACGTTCGGGTGTGCCGCGAATTTGGGTTCTCTAGTATCCAGGATGACAGTCAGATGTCGTGGGCAGGATTTGATAACGTTGAGAGTGATGAGATTCGGAAAGACGCTGCGAAGGTACGACCTCTTCAATTATTATGTTAGTAGTAATGCTAATGGTGGATTGGGGGGTTAGAAATTATTGAACGAGATTTACGATCCGTTGTTTAATCTTGTCAACAGTTACTTTGCAGCCGAGGAGAAGCATCTGGACCAAGCGCTCATCCCGTGTATACAAGTCTGGATCGAGCTCGCCAGTTTACTGGTGCAATGCGAGCTGAAGGTTTGTTCCAATCTTCCTATCAAAAAGTTAAGAATGAAGTCACTAATGAATTGTAGACTTGGGACGACTACTTCAACGCGTACCGCAAGTCTTGGTTTTCCATGATTGATACAGATAACAAGAAGACGTATTCCGTGTGCTATGTAGCTCAAATTGTGAAGATTGATTCCTCTGTGTATGAGGTAAGAAAACAGGTTCCTATACCCAACGTATGATAGCACCGACTGACTGTGGAAATCTGCAGAGCCACAAACCACAGATCCTCCAGGTGTGGATCTCATCACTGGTGGAACGGGACTCCCTGCTGAAATTCCAACACGAACTCACGTCTATCCTGCTCAATCACGACATCAGCAACTTACTATTTTCAAATATGCCGTTCGTAGTCGATCCGATAGAGGAGAGATATGATATATCAGCCAAAGAGTTTAAAGCAGGACGGTTATCGTTGATATCTACAATGCTTGAAAATATGCAGAGTGTGATGTCAAGCATACAGGCTGCTGGAGATCACAAGCAGGTTCTGGAGTACAAGATGACATACGCAGGATTGCTGCAGGAAATGATGAGCGCCATGAAGAAGAATTACCTGGAAATTCAAGCGCACCAACCGGCTGCTGCTGCTGCTGCTACGAAAGGAATGGCTGCGAGGACGACGGCCGCCACAGCCAGCGCGTATGTGACTTTCTGCCAACAGGTGGTGGAATCCTTACAGCAGTATGCGACGGATATCTGCGCTGTTGATAAGTTTTTCGTCGATTCCATCAGTTTCCCTTTGCCCAGCAACGACCCCACATATGTGACATCAAAACTGAAAGGGTACACGCTCCGATTTCAGGACAACAAGAAGGGATGGTTTACGCAGTTGGCACAATTTTTCCAAAATACCTGCTCAAGGGTCGCTGTTGAAGGACAGCAAGGGTATTTTGTGGAGCAGATATTGGCAGCTTTTGAGGATGACAAGACGACAGGGGAGAGGGAGAGGAGGGATAGGAGTACCAGTGAGAGGGTAGCATTGGAGGAGGGCAGAAGAACATTGAGAGAGGTTTGCGTGATGGCTATCTTCGGGGTGTATATTGGATGGTCGATGGAGAGATTAGCGAACCTGGTGCTCGCGGTGCCAGTTCTGAGGGTTATGATAGTTGCGGTGAAGGGGCTAGTCCGGGAATTTGATGGACTAGAGGAGGGGAGGACCGTCGATGCGCATATTTCCAATTTTTTGGTACTAGTTTTGGAAGCGTGTGGAAGGGCGGTCGAGGGGTGTATTGTGAGTTTTATCCGTACTCCTGAACTTTTTGGTGCGATGGCAACTGATTTTTTGTTTTACGATAGGCGAATAAGGAGTCGGTGTTGGATGAACCTCTGGCTTTATACGTTCTGGACCTTATCGCGCGGCTTATACTTGAATGCGATTACATGGTCAACATGCTGCACCCGCGGGTTCATCACGTCTCGGAAGAGTTACCGCAGGATTTACTAAAGGTCGCGACACGCGCGTTATCACGGCTGAGAGCTTGCCTGGTTGGAAGCGAGATACCGGATAAACTGGATATGGTTATGTTTCAGTCAGACTTACCGTTCCAGACCGAGAGAAAGAAGTTTGACGAGGAGTTTGGGAGTGAGATGAGGAATTGGAAGGTTATGGGAACGGGAGAGGGCAGGGAGTTGGTGTTGCAGAAGACCGGGGTGAGGAAAGGTATCGCATGGGAGCATTTGCTGGGAGGATGGGAGGATGCAGGAGAGGGGAGAAAAAAGCTGGCGGGGAGGATTGAGGGAGTGCTAAGGGTTGCGAGCTTGGGCGTTTGCGAGGGAGTGGTGAAGGAGGTTAATGGTGGGCTGTGGGATGGGGTTAGGAGGCCGATGGTTGAGATGGTTGATCTGTTGTTTAGCGGGAAGCCCGAGTCTGGAGGTGAAAGCGTCGCAGAACAGGCAGAAGGAGATGGGTTTTTTGATATGGACGATTGAGCCAAGTATCAAGTCGAATGTGAGACTTATCTTGGTTCTCATTGGGCTCATCGATCTCGTGCCAGGAAGGGTTTAATGAATGATTTGTTAATTGAGACGCGAATTCGGAGGCATTGGATCTTATGGTAGCATTAGACGGCGTTATAGACGGATTGTTTGAATTATTGTACATATCAAAGCACTTTACCATCCCATCTTCCAGACAATACCAAACTTGAGGCCGCGCTGAAGTTGATGCCAAATGTGACATGGGTTCAGCGCGTTGTCGGTGTCGCATTTGAACCCCCCTGCGACAGTTTGGCGAGCCAGTTATTCCGAGCCAATTGAATACCGTCCGGGGCTAACCGGACCCAATGAAAGGCTGCATGATTCGGCGGGGGAACCAGCGATGCAGCCCCACAACTGGGTTTTCACATGTCTTTTTCCGTGCGATTTCTCCACGTTTTGTTGGAGTTCACATGCTTCGTCATTGGCAACTGCATGCGCGATGCAGCGCTGTTTTTCCAAGGGAAGAAAGAGAGAAGAGCTCGAGTAATGCCAGCGAAATCGTGCAGGAAAATCTAGATCACAGGTTCAATTGAAGGCCTGTATCCGTTCCATGGATGGCTCCGCCCGTGACTTGGATCTTTATTTAATTTGCTATCGGCTTCCGTCCGGAAGTTCAAGTTGATTTGTCGCCCAGGTTGTTTAATTTTGGGTGACCTCATGATCAACGCTGAAACGAACAACCATATCTTCCGTTCTTTTACTTCTTCTTTCTTTCTTCCATCCCTTCTTTCCTTCCTTTCAGCTTGATACCCGCCCTGCTTCCCCGTTTTTTCTCTTTTCATCTCTTTTCATGACGAATCCTCTTACGAATTTTATATACCCGTATTATATCTCTTCCTCGTTATAGCTGTCTGCTTTCATTTCGCCTCCTAGATACGGAACTCGACAGCATTGGTCGCCGGCGTTCTACAGTTGCATTGTTTAGCTTTCTCGACACATACGATATCTACACGACATATACACCGGCATCGATTTTCCGACGACTCGCGTCTACGGCATATCAAATTATTTGAAAACCATATTTCGAAATATCAAAAATTAGTTGTTTGATGGTGACGGAGATGGGGTGTTGAAGCAAGGTTGATTGTCACACCACGATAATCCGAAAGAAGCTGCTGGTGACCGCACGCTCTCCTCATCCATCATGATTGGTGAGTACTACTTCTTTCCTCATGGCCCAACATCTCCAACATTTACCTCCTCCATACCAAATGGTTACTTGATTTCAGAATTAAGGGCTACATATATATCAAGATACGAGCTAACATGCCGCTGAGGGTAGACCACGTCCTCGGACGTCCGTCCAACAAGTATCGAAAGTTCGAGGTCTTTTGCGTGGTTGTCTTCTGGACCTCAATTCTGGGAGCGTAAGTATTCCAACCAATCCTTCAATCAAGTTTCACATCATACTAATATAATCTTTAGCGGAGACAAGCACGGTCCTCCCTTCTTTCGAAAGTACTTCCAGGCGCTCTCCCGCCGCCTGACACCATGGCAAACCATCGTATCCACCATGCTCTGCCTCTACGTCTCCCAAAACTTTAGCAAGATCATGGGTCTCGAATCTCCGGAACCGCTCGCCAATCTCTATACAAAAGCCTACTTTCGAGCCACCTGGGTCACGACGGCTTTGGACGCTGGTTTCTGGACGGCCATGCCCATCAGATGGAAATGGCTACGTGATTTATGTGGCCCTATGTTCTCGGTCTTTTACCTCTTTGCCACCCGTCTCGCCGACGAAAAGCAACGAAAATGCCGCGCCACAATCACCACGGAACACATGCGGGTCAGCTGGAACAAAATGCGAAATCCTTACCTCGTGGCCGCCCAAAAGCTCGTCAGTCCACCGCTGGGCATCACCCCGCGCCACATCAAGATCGCACGACCCAAGGAATCGCCAAACAAGGAGCCCGTAAACGCCGTACTCTATTTTAACGGCTCCAGGGCCGACCTTTACCGATGTAACAAAGTCATTCTTGATTTCCCTGGTGGTGGATTTGTCGCCATGTCTCCACGCTGCCATGATGACAAGTTGTGCGCTTGGGCTAGGAAAATGCCGTACCCGATTATTTCTGTCGATTACAAGAAGGCACCAGAGTACCCATACCCGTACGCTCTTAATGAGTGCTACGACGTTTACCATTCGATCGTCTACACTAATGGAAAATGCGTGGGATTGAGCGGTGACCGTAAACCCAAGGTTGTGCTAGTGGGTGACTCTGCTGGTGGTAATTTCGCTGTGGGAGTTACGTTGATGATTTTGAACACCGTGGGAACGAATGCGAGATACAGGCAGCAAGAGGTTTTGAGTTTGCCGTTACCCGACGGGTTGGTTTTGATTTATCCGAGCTTGGATATGAATATTGGGTATGTTTTTTCTTGTCTCTTCCGCAGCATTACATGATCAAGAATAGAAGCTTACAGGGCGAACAGATCCTGGATGTCGGAAGAGCAAATGTCGCTCATCCGTGACCGCCAGACCCGCAAGATCAACCGCTCCTACATTCGTCGTAAATCCGAATATTTCGAACAGACGTCCGGTCTGCGAGGCCTCACTGTGGAAGACTCGGACTCCGAAACCGTGACAAGATCATCCGTCATCAAGCCAACTCAGAACCCACCAGAAACCGCTAGCAAACCATCTGAAGAAACAAAATCGGCGGTCACAGGTCCAGCTGCTGAATCCACCGATCGTAAGGTAGTCCAGACGAGACTAGCAACCACTAGCCGGATAAGTTACTTCAACGACAGGATTTTGACACCAGAGATGATGCGCGCCATGGTCATCCTCTACGTTGGTCCCGACAACCGCCCAGATTTCACCACCGATTTCTTATTATCACCCGTAGTAGCACCCGTATCTCTCCTCGAAATGTTCCCGAAATGCTACTTCTTAACCGGAGAACGCGACCCTCTCGTCGATGATACCGTGATCTTTGCCGGACGACTCCGAAGAGCAAAGTTTGATCTCTGGAAGCGGAGGAAGGAGATGGGACTTGAGAGAGGCCCGTTTGACGAGAAGAACCATTTGGAAGTCAGTCTGATCCCCGGGATCAGTCACGGGTTCTTGCAGATGTGTGCGATCTTCCCGCCTGCGTGGAAGCAGATTGACAAGTGTGCCAAGTGGATGGCAGATATGCTAGAGAGCGGTCCCGATGATGAAATGACGGGAAGTCCCGAGGAATACTTTTCGATGAAGAGACGACCTGGAGTGAAGGGCTTATCAGGAGGGGATTTTGCGGACGGTATGAAGAGCAGAACCGGAAGCATGAGCGAGGACGAACGACCGTTGGAGATCGGAATGGCCAAGTTGGGCAAGAAGGAGAAGAAGAGTAAAAGTGACAAGGGGTCCACAGGTATCCCGTCGGACGTCACTCTGAGAAATGGAGAAAACGGGATGTCTGCTTCCTACCGTATGGATCCAACGCATGATAGCAATGTGGTCGGATTCGGTAGGATGATCAGCGAGGATTCGAGAAGCAAGAGCCAGAGGAGTCTGGCTAGTGATGAGGATCTGGTGGGGAGGAGGATGGAAGGGTTGACTAGTACTCTTGGAGGCGCGGGCAACGAGACTTAGTGCTTCTGATGCTTTGCACCGGGGCCTTCGGGTTTCTATATGCGACGCATAAATTTGTTAGAGGATTTACATTTGAGGCGGTGGCAAGCAAGTTGCTTCATAGGGGAGACGGGGAAGTTATATACTTAGCGCGAGCGGTTGCAATTGATATTAGCGGGTGGGTTATTATTCTTTGATATTATATACATGCGCAAGCCAACCTAGTTGCATTAAGGTTCACATGAGGTCTGTATCAACCCTCCTATAGCGGACAATGGAAACATGGAGTCGGTCGCAAGTACCATTTTCGTGGCCTCTAACTGAAGTAACGCCATATTTTAGCGTTCTAATAAGCACGTACTTGACGTAAATAACGAAATAAAAACATCATTATCCTTGATGGATCCAATTTCCATACAAACCACGGTTTAACTACACCAAAACCAACCCTTTCAATTCCCTCACCTTCACACTCTTCGCCTCTACATTATTAATACCAATCGCCGGTATCTCTCCATCTCCACTCAAAACGCCATGCTGTACACCTCTATCTTTCCCTTTCCACCCGTAATACCAAACCTCGTCTACCCCATTCTCTTCCAAATATTCTAAACACCTCTTATACCCGAATCCGACTTGCGCCACCCCATGACTATCATCACTAATTACAACCCTCACACCTTCATCCCTCATCACTCCCAGCACATCCGGCCCCGGATATGGATAATCCCATCCTTTCCTCACAGCTGCAGAATTAATCTCAACCATACCACCGTAAGAAGCAATGTACTTTAAATTTCTAAGGATTCGCTCCCAGACTCCGACCATATTCCTAAACTCGACCTTGTAATCGGAGCATTTCAGGCGTATGAGATCAAAATGACCGATCACGGGAGGTTGCAACGCCGTGAGCATGGCGTACTGCGTGTCGAAATATACTTCGAAGAGTCTCTCCTCCCCAATCTTGTCCGTGACGTGAATCTCCGGAAACCGCGAAATCTTGACATCCTGGTTGTACACCAGCCCCCCCTCATCATCATCATCGCGATCCAGCGCTTCCACGGTATCGATGGCCTTTTTGTAAACCTCATCTGAGAAATCGATGGGAACCTCATCGACGTGGTGTACCGATCCCACAAATATATCAAATTCGTACGTTTCCTTCAGCTTGACGATTTCCTCGAGCATGGAAGGACGTATGAAATCCACTTCGAAACCTACGAGAATGGTAATCTCATCCTTATACTTTTCCCGTAACCGGGAGGCTTCTTTGTAGTACTCGGCGAATCGGGAGCTCAAGTCTTCCGGAGTCAGGGATAGCGATACTTCCTCCGGGTAGAGATCCCGCGATTGCAGACGAGGCATGTGTTCGGTGAGGCAGAAGGTGCGCATAGACTTTGAGATTGCAGTTTGAACGCATGATTCAAGGGTATCCACCGCATGGGAGCAGAATTGACCCGAGTGGGAGTGGTGGGAGAAAGGCATATTTTGTTACTTTTCCCAAGTGCCGCGAGGTTTCCAATGCTTTTGAGGTTTTTGAGAAAGTGGGAATATGTGTTGGGGATGTTGGAATACAACGGATAACGGAAAGGAATAATACTTTTAGAAGCGAAGCAATTGATTCGAAGCTTGTCGGGAAATTCAAATTTGTTGAATGACTTCTAACTCTGGCGGGGTAGTTTAATGGCAAGCTTGGAGATGTCGATACGTATCCGTGTCCATTGTATTGTTGAAGAAGGTCGTAAAAGTCTGTACGGCAGCTGGTGTCCACTCGCTGTGACACATGCTGCCAGCACCGGGGTCAAATTTTTAGCGATAAGCTTTTTTCTTTTCTACGAGATGCATCCGAGCATATCTTGCCGCTTCCGGGTAGGCGAGATCTCGATCTCGAGTATGCGTATCGAGGTTCTTGAGGACTTCCCCTCTTTGGCTATCTGGACTGCATGGTATTGGATGCCACATTCGTCACCGTACATGTTCCCAAGCCCGATGCGGTGGAAGAATTCATTTATTTTTCTTCTTCTTCTTTCTTTATAGCTAACTATCAAGCTATGATCTGTACATGTGGTAATCGAATTATGATTAGAATGCACTAATGGGAATCTCCTATGATGATAACGTAGACCAGCAACAAATAAATGCATCGACAACTTTTACGCCGGTCCCGCAGCCCCTTCTTCCTCCACATTCTCAAAAGAAAATGTAGGCACTCCCGGCACTGCAGCCTCAGCGGCTGGTGGCAGTCCTCCTTCTACCTCCTTCAACTCTCCGTCCTCTCCAACTACGCTTCCTGTCTTGCCGCCATCATCCACGACTACAACATTCATGACAGCACTACCCGTTGTCTTCTTCATAGTGGCAAGCACAGCTGTCAAGGTTTTCACCTCATCAAATCTCAACTTTCGATCCAACACCGACTCCGGATCCTCCTTCGCTCCGACAAGCTTTTGCTTCAGTAGCTGAATAAATGGCATCGCCTTCTTCATCTCCGCCTTGGGAATCTCCGCGGAAAGGGCCTTGTCGTTGATGGTAATCTTCAACGCGTCAAAATGCTTCCTGACTAGATCAACGTACGGATCTTGCCATGCCGGGTAGTTCCTCGCAACAAAGATGGTGACCTTTTTCGGTTTCTTGGGGTCGAAGAAACCCTTCTTGCCTTTGCTCATTTTTTTCAACTGTGCGGCTTCCATGCTCGTGATTTTGCCGCTGAGAGCTCGGACGTATTCTAACGCTGATCCGAGAGATTTATCAAATTTCGAAGTGGGGGTGGGGAACCGTTCGTTTTGAACCGTTCCTTGGTTCTCGAGGACTTCCTGCCAGATGTAGTCAGCCCAATGGGGCGCTATCGGTGTAATCGTTAGGGCCTGGACTTCGATCCAGCGCCGGACGAGATCCTTGTGCATGCCGATACCGGATTGCAGGCATCCCTCGCGGTAGGTATCACGTGCGGACTGGAATTCGTAGTATCCCATCTTGAGAGCCTGTTTGAAGTGTGTGCTATATCATTGAATTAGTATCAGCAGATGTCTATCACCCTGTCCAAGGTTGCAACACATACGCAGTATAGGCAGCTCTGGTCTGCTCGATCAGATCGTTCATCTCGTTTTCAAAGACAACATCCCACCATTGATCCTTTGGCCCTTCTCGCAGTTTTCCTTCCTTTGACTCTTGTGTCACAGACTCGCACCATTCCTTCAAAGTATGACTTCTCAGAATCGCAGCGTTGGCGGTAGATTCTTCAAAGTTGGCGTCCTCAATACTGTCGCCGGCATCCGCCAAGGCTATTCTGCTGGCATCGGCACCAAATTTCGCGATCGTTTCCTCGAGTGTCAAAAAGTTACCGGTCGACTTGGACATCTTGTTGCCGTTGAGGAGGAGATGACCGTTCGCACGAACCGCGCGGGGCCAGTATGCCGGAGGGAAGAGAGCCACATGTATATATAAGAAGAAGGTGAAATGGTTTGGAATCAAATCCTTTCCGGAGCAGCGGAAATCGAGTGGGTAAAAGTACTCGAACTCACGTCGCATGGTTTCCAAGTTCTCCTTTGAGATTCCAGAAGCGAGGACACCCTCAGATAACTCGCGACGGGTGAAAATGTAATCCCAAACCTCATCTGTCATTTGCTCAACCTTTATTGGTAAGAGACCAGCTTTCTTTCCGTCAAGAGAAGAGTGCAGGAAGTGGCAAATTGTGTAGTATGCCATGTATATCGTGCTGTCGCTAAGGGATTCGACTAAGAACTGTGGGTCCCAAGGAAGACGGGAACCCAGACCGAAGCTTCGAGCGCAAGCCCACTGATTCAGCCAACCCAAGACGGATTTGAACGCGTTAAGGGTTTCAGGCTGGAAGGTCTCCATTGTACCCTCAAGATGCTCCTCGACCTGCTTGCGCCATTTCTCCTCACCGTAGTCGAGATACCACTGATCAAGGAGAGCTACTACGCACTCGTCCCCGGATCTTGAGATGACGCGACCTTCCGGTTCGTTGTAGACAAAGGCCAAACCCTGGTTTATCAGCTTCTCACGAACCAATGGCTTTGCCTTTTGTACCTCCAGATCTTTGTAGTCACCGATCAACATGATGCCCTGGTAGAATCCCTCCTTGTAGGCAAGCTCCTTGGCCTTCGCCAAAGCATCCTTGTCTTTGGGGGAGTTGATCTTGAGCTCCTTGATGAGGAACGGTGCCGACATGTCACCGTAGCTTGGAGTCTTGATGATTGGGATAATCTCGAACTCTGCCCATTCCTTTTGGATTTTGTAATATTCCGGCTTCTTGGCGAGATCGGTAATAGTCGCATAGTCGTCCGGAGAGTCGGAGGGAACGCATGTGACAACACCCGTTCCTTTAGTCGCGAGAACTGTCTCCATCGGCAAAATCCTGACGCCATCCTTGTGTACGGAGAGAGGGGCGTTGACAAGCGTACCGATTAAGGTGCTACCCTGGAAACTGGCAAGTTGCGGGAACTTGCCATTTTCCGAGAAGATACGCTGGAACGCCATATTTCTCGCGGCACGGGGTGTACAAAGGTACGCCTCTGTGTCGTTGGCCTTAAAGATACCGTACTCGATCTTTGGTCCGACAAAACAGCACGTCTGGCCGTACATTGTCTCTGGACGCAGAGTAGCAGCTACCATGTATATCTTCAATCCCTCGAGCCCCTTTGTAGAAGCAATCACGTCCTTGATTTCGCTGCCCCACTCCAACACTTCGAGTTTGATTCCGGTATACTCCTGCGGATTTAAGGCTTCACCTTCACTCCTATCGTGGTCCATACAGGGTTGTCCGTCCTTCGGCGAGTAGATAGTGTATCTCTCACCATATTTGACCTTCTTTAGCTCTTTCAGGCGGTTCATCTGCCATCTTACAAAGGCATCATAGTACAGATTCGCATCCGTGGTCAAGAAGCTTCTCCGCCAGTCGATTCTCGCACCGAACGAGTTGCAGTGCTCTTGGCACAATGGAGGGAAGTAGCTCAGCCAATAATATGGGTCGGCGAATTTTACAATCTCCTCCTTTGGGACCCCAATCGCCTGCATAATTTGGAACTGGTACTTCATGTTGACCTTCTTTGCTGCGGCTTTTCCTTTTTTGGCAACGAACTTTGTCGGGTCTTCCTTCCCTTTGACGGTGGGTGGTGGGATGTTTTCGGGTTGTTCTTCAGCCAGCTCTGCTTCCGCGCCCTTGAAGTCCTCACCAAACTGCTCTATCTCACGAACAATCTTGTCCGCAGACGCCTTGATCGGCATACCCGTGCAGTGGAAACCGAGTGGGAATAGAGCCCGTTTGCCTTCCATCCTCGCGAACCCGGTGCTGAATTCAATCTTGGACAGAGTAAACGAATGGCCGGCGTGCAGGACTCCGTTCATATAAGGGTAGGCCATTGTGCCGAAGAACTTGGGGTTCTTCGAACGGAGGGTCTCCGGGTCGGTAGTGGGGTCCTCGGCCAGGGTAGGAGCATTGATCTCGAAGAGTTTGGCATCTTGCCACTTCTTCTGGTAACGCTTTTCGATATCGATGAGAGAATCTCGTTTCTCGGTCTGTGGAATTCAAGGATGGTTAGACGGGAAGTAGCAGGGGTTTCTTGGGATAAATCCTACGTTTTCGAGCTTGATTGTATTCTTGGAGGCATCTTCGACGGATGCCATGTTGGGCAGCTCAGGTGACCGTGTGGTCGCAATATTCGGGGCAAAGATTATCGGCAAATTTGCGAGTCAGGTAGCAGACGATCGATTGGAAGAGTTGGCCTATATGATAGATTGATTGTGATTGTGATTGCGCCTGGATGCCTTTGAGGAAGGATGGCGGTGCGATGGCGGGGTGGTTTCACGGAAAGCAGAAAAGACTTCTCTTTTGAGTCAACACAACCCCACAAAACAGCCCACCTCGAATTTGATGCTAAGACTCACCCAATCCAACAACTAAGTTTTACTTACTACTTTACATAGGCCTGCTGGAAATATTGGCAGATGTACATACATGTTCAAAGTCTCACTGGATGGTTCCATGTATGTACAAGCCTGCAACCCGTATTTCCCAACCACCATGGTTATTTGAAGAGCCGTGCCCATTCAGGGATTTCGATCGTGTGCGAAACCCTGATCCCAAGCTTCTCTAGCGAGCTCTCGAAGTCACTTTCGAGTATGGGATATTGCTCACCACTGTCAACAGGTGTTCTGTCGCTCTCGATTCTCTGAATTTGAAAATTACTAACTTCCATTCCCAGTTGCTGGCTAGCGTGTCGGAGATTTTCCGACAATGTTCCCCTCTGTACACTCTCCAAAAGTTCCTTGCAGATATTTGACTTCGGAACGGCAAGATCCTGGCTCGCATCGTAATTACGATCGTAGAAGCTTCGCAATTTCGGAAACACGGTCTTGTTGAATACGCAAGCTGGCTAACACGGACGACCATTTTGTCAGCAGTCAAGCATCACTGCGCCCTTGGTCCCCATGATATATAAAATAATAGTTTCAGATCTGCTTACGAAATACTGCCACTTTTCCAACTGGACCTTCAACTCTGTGATGTTTGGAAGAGATTTTCCGATGGATTCAATGTCCTCATCCTTAGCGGGCAAGCCATATATCTCGAGTCTTCGCATAGATTCCAAGTGATTCTTGTTCAGTCCTTCCAACCATCTCCAATTAGAATCTAGGATAGGAAAACTGTTTTCCAGGTGTCCCTCATTCAATCCTCTTAACCACCCCCAGCTCCGATTGGGGAGAGGGAAGTCAGCAATAGTAACTGAAGTTAGACCGCTAATAGATGTGAAGAAATGGCGATACTCCTCCATTGTATTCGGCCATGGTCCAGGATAAGATATCACGGAATTGATGTCCAACGTCGAGCTTTGGCTGTAAAATCGGAAGTGGTGCGCCGAATAGAGTGTTTGCAAAGACACGCCTGTTAGAATCTCGTGCCTGTGGACTAAATTGACCATGGCAACCTTAGTACCCCGTATTGACCACGACGTCAGGTTTTGAAGTCGGATACGCTTATCACCAGCTTCCAAGTCGCTCTCTATTACTTGAGAGCATTTCTTGCATTCTTTCCAGGCTTCGTATGCTTCTAGGATAACTCGAGTATTCTCGGGATCCGTATAATTTCTTCTCACACGACTGACAATATCTTCGCTATCCAGTTCTCTAAGCGTTCTCTGGCAATTTTCCAAAATGCCAAATATGGTATGATAATTTTTCAGGTTTTGGCTACTCTTGTATCTGAAATATCGTAGATGCGGTAGGTAGCATGTTGTGCAATCGTGAAAAAAAGATTCGAATGATGTTAATGTCAGGCTTGTAAGAATCGTCTGGGGCGCTCTGAGAGGCGTTAATGAGTAGATGACAGCGTCGCTGGAGCGTTCACGCTCAATACTCATATTTCGTAACAAGTTAGATCTATAGAAGTCTTACCTTTTAGTAAAGTTGTATATCAAGCAACCCGTACTAAATTAGCTTTCAAAAGTACTCACTTAAAAGATCGCAGCTGCCCAGGCCTCAGGCTCGAAATGAGACTGCTGAGTTGAATACTGAACAGGTCTTGACCCGTATAGCCGAGATTATTAGTATTTTCGGGGGCTCCAGTTACAAGGTGGATATGGCCCGGGGGCGGCTTCCTGTACGGCCGGTCGTGCGTAACATTGATCTCTCGAATATAGGAACGCCATTCCTCCGTGATCTTGGAAAAAGCTGGTTCGATATCCCACTCTCCGCTGTCGTTGTAGCGGGGTAGGAAAAACACTACCCTTCGGAAAAGATGTGGGCGGGCGAGCCTGTAGAGAAGCTTGCTACATTGGCTGAGACGGAAAATATCAAGGGGACGTTCGACCTGGTATAGCTAGAATTGACGGATATATATATGTATCAGTGGTGATATAATGCGCATTATGATGCATGTAACTATGGAGTGGTTGCGGAGAGTTCCACGCGCTTACATTATTTAGCACCTCTTCAATCACTTCATTTGGAAGTCTCAATAGCTCCGCCATCTTCGTGACGCATGAAAGTCCGTGATCTAAGTTTGACTACCGTTAAAGAAGTCCGGTAGGCCGAGGGAAAGCCTCCCTAAGCTAATGCTGCGGGTGGTATTGCATATAGGGTGTGATGATAGACTCTATCGATATTTCGCGTACGCGATATTGTGAGCATCCCCGGTCAAGCGCGGGCGGACATGAACTTGAACTCGTGAGATTTTGAGGTTTCCGGTCGCTGGACATTTATCACGTCTCGTGAAACAACCTCCACATGTGATGTGCGCGAGGTGCTCAAGCCTGTAGCTAGAGTGGTCTCTTCTGGTCCTCCTATATAAAAGTTGGTTCGGCTTGGGCCAATAATTCTATGAAAAATGGAGCACCTGGGAGCTATTGGGGCACATTTCGTGGCTAAGTAGGTATGGCGCGCGTCAGCCCAACGCACAAATCATGAGTGCCACGAAAATAACACTATTCCGATGGCCATATATACTGGCTAAATTGAAAGGTTTGACAAGTGCCCTGTTTGGAAATTTTAAATATATGTACTGCTAATAAACGGTATGAAATGGTTAAAGAAAAGGCAAACCGTACATTCATGTAACGAGATATATCATATGTGACATATTTAGTCGTTCTGTACACCCCTTCCTCTTCAATAATGATTACAGCAAGATAAGCTTTAGGCGATTTAGGAAAAACACTTGCTTTCTACAATGTGCCTGATTGCAATATAAATATAATGGAAGAAATTACTCCTAGCCTACGGCTTAGAAGAGGGATACCACCCGAACAGATGGAGGAAATAAACTATGAACTTGAAACTAAGAAGGAGTAGAAGAGGGGGAGGAAGTGATTCTAAGAAAAGTCTAGAGAAGTTAGGTCATAACTGTATATAGGAACGGTATCGTTCTCGTATATAGTTTCCCTATAGACCATTGATCTCAGTGTTGGTACACTAAGTATCTAGAGGGGTTTCCGAGCAACATAGCGATGCCTGTTCCAGGTTAGAATAAACGGTTTATTTAAATAGAATTTTGGATAGCAGCGGGAGAACTCACAAGTTGAAGTAAGTATGAATCGACTTGTTTTTCACATCAGCTCTGACCTTTGCCAACAAGACATGATACTCTTCCAGCGACATCCCAGCTACCATGGTAAACAGCCTCAAGCTAAGGGGTTCCAGAGCCTCCAAAAGCGTGGCCATGTGATATCCACCAACTTCCTTTAGTAACTTATCTTTGGGCCAGGGTGAGTTGGGCAGCTTGAAGATTTCTTCGGTGACCTCGACAAATCCAGCATCCAATATGTAGCCTTTATATTTGGGTGCTTCGACTAGAGAGCCTACGGCCTTGTCGGCAGTCTCTATAAGGAGTTCACCCCATGTCCTGAAAGCGCAAGGATTTGGGAAGGAGTTATCATCACTGAGAATGTGCGAACTAGGTTCCAGGATTTCGAAGTAAGCACCAGGTTTTAGAGCTCTGGTTTGGGAGAATGAAGGCATGTCAGTAATATATTCACGCATTCGGGCCTGTTGGGTAACATATCCGAAATCATAGAATGCCTCAAACTTCGGTGACGGACAATCATATCCAGGTGATTTGGCTTACTTGAACACTTGTCGGCACAAATTCGGCCAGTCTTTAATGGAACCCAACATCCAACGAGAGTATATTAGATCGAATGAGGCTTCAGTATGAGTCCATGGCTTTTCAACATCATCGACCTCGAAGCTCACACTATATGAGAGATAGTGATCAGTAAGCTGCGCCATCATATTAAAGCTTTTGATGTGGCACGTGTATAAGTACTCACTTTGGAGGCACCCTGCGAAGAATGAGGGGTTAGCGGATGTATTCGCATCAGGCAAAGGGGGTCATAAGAGAAATGAAGACGCACCATCTCGGCTGAATGGGGCTTAGATCATTACCAACCACCTATAATATAACTGTCAAAACTTTTTATTGTAGAACGATAAAAATAGTGTATCTGATGTTCGATTTACCTGCGCCATGGGGTACTTGTCGGCTGTAATCATGGATGGGGCAGAACGATTAGTTTCCATACAAAATACGACGATAACGGTAGCACTAACCCATTTCAATCGCCCAGATGCCGGTTCCAGTTCCTATGTCCAATATTTTCTGGGGATGATCGCCAATTGGCGCGGCGTGCAACTCTCCCCTCTGAAGCATGGTCACAACATGATGGCTGAGGTCAAGTCGATCGCTCTCGGCCTGTAATGTTGGGTAGTCACATTAGAGAGTTCTCAACACCAGAAAACTTGCCCTTAAGAGCGAGTAGCACTTACTTCATCGTTTGGCACAAAGTACTCTATTCAAGGAAACGTGAGACAGACGTACATTAGTCACTTTGCACCAGGAGGAGAACGGCAAGGTTGTGTTGTGGTGCTAAATGTAACAAATAGCATCCAGTCCAACTGGGATGAGTGTTGTTGACTTACTGTTCTCGCCCATGTACTGGGATGAATAGTACCGCCGCCCATTCTCGTAAGTATAATCGAGCACCGAACTTGATAGACTGGTGGTATAACTCTCTCTGTACAAAGAATAAGGGAGGGTTTCCAATGTTAGCCAACATATAACTTTTTTTGGGCAACCACGTTGACTATTTTTTAACGTTTTCTTTCAATGCCCTTGTCCTGCAGAGATATTGGTATCACCACACTGAGAGAGATCATCACACAAAACAAAACAAGCGAGAAGAAGGGGATACAAACAGGTCGTCCTCGCTGTATGCAGATTCGGAGTAGCTCTGTGATTGAACGATGGGATCCAGTATCAGCAAATCTTATATCCAGGCTGGTTTTCAAGGCGGGGGGCCCCAAAGTAATTGCCTTACTTCTGCCTCGATTTCGGGGTGTGCAATCGTAGTGACTCCGTCTACGAGAGAAGTGGTGAGCACTGGAGGCGACCCAGCGCTTTGAGGAGCTGTCGGGGAGCTGGCTGTTGGTGGTGAAGATTGGCTCGCCATTTCGTGAGGGCGTGGGCTGAAAATGGGATTGAGAACTTTTGGTAAGGATAAGAGGTTTTGGAGACCGTTGGTTCTGATCGAGAAATGCGATATCTCAGATGGCTTTATCTGTGAGATTTATGGGGTAATGTGATCAATCGCTCCTCATAAGGGAAAAAAAGCCGCCCCACGGTAAAATTGAAGACTACCAGTGTGCCAGCACAGACCTTCAAAGCAGACGGTCCCATTATTGCCCGCTGCTGTGCCACATTAGCTTGGTGAACAGCCCAAATGACCATTTCTGCGTCGAGAGGTGGAGGTCGCAAAGTGGACAAGGGGCAAACTGCGTATCTCGACGCTGACCCGAACTGGCGGAACGCAAGTTCGGCAAGGATATTGCGGATGCTCTGCCCATTGGCCCATTGGTGAACCGATTGCCACTGCATTTACGCTTTGCCATGGCCAGGTGCTGGCAAACAAGTTGGGAAATTTTTGAAAAGCCTGTTCTTTCGCAAAGGTGTCGCGGAAAAGTGCGCCTCGAAAAGTGGATCGGGTTCTGAAATGACCAGCCGTATGAGTTAGGCATAAGTCTGTTCAAAGTGCCATTGATATCGCGTCGGCTTAAACTTTCCCTGTTCGTCGGTTGGACCAGCCTGTGCTCGTTGACCTCGCAACGCGATGAGCTGATTTCAGACGCTCAAGCCGCGACACCCGCAATTTAATCAACGGGCTAGCAACACTGTAATGATAAATATACGATGGATGAAAGTCGTCCAAACTTTGGCCTCAACCTTTTTCATGTTAGGATATCATCTTCAAAGGGAGTTCACAACAATGCCAATACGGTACAAGTATAAACTATACAACCGGAATTGATATACTTATATATCCTCATGCAAAGTATTAGATTGGGACAACAGATCTCGTGGCTAGATATCTTTTAATACTAATCATAAGTACTCCACTTACGTTTTCAGTATATCGCAAAAGGATACCATACCTCTACAATATACGACTGCTAGGTAGACATAATATATTCGAAATCGCACCAAGTCTTCAAGGCTACCAGTATCAGACGTCTAGACTACAAAAAGACGGCAACCAAATGACAACAACACAAAAAATGCAACAATTCTGTCGCAAATAGTCTCATTACAGGCTCATGTATGGTAAATTAATCTCGATTGTAATTTATTACCAGGTCGTAAGTGTTGTCTTATCAATTCGTGCAATGAATTTTTTCTGTAATCCATCGAAGCTTATAAGCTTACTCAGGAACCCGCAATTTTTGATTGTGTTGTCGAATATTGCCAGGGTTCTGGGTCTGAGATTCACGAGACTAGACTTGATACCGCAAGACTGTAAACTTACTGGGTTGATGTCCTAGATTCTACGATCCCCCCAGGCTTTATAGCAGAGACTTCCCTGCGATCGGATACGCAGATGCGGCTCTATAAACAACGCGTTTATACCAATATCAGACCTTCAGTTGTTCGAAATCGGTTATGATATATAATTAAGGGTTAAGCACAGGCTTAAGGTCTTATTTAGGTTGGTCCCATGCAAGATGAATACCAAAGCACCTCTAATGGACAGAATCTATAGTACTCAGAGCATGGTTTGGGTATATCTCATACCCATGGAGCAGGCCACCATAAACTACGATGCTAGACTAAATCCATGATGGTCCACGCAATCCTCCTAACAAAAATAACACATATACTCTAGAATCTATTGGTAGACAGAATATGTCCATCGCCTATTTACCTAAGAGCAAAGGCGTTTTGTCTTAGGCGTGGGTCTAGATTCAAAAGACACTGACAACCGGGCGTCATTATCGTGGACTGCAGTAGATGGAACTGAAGAGGCGGTGAAGGGACTGCTTAATATAGGTAAGGAATCGAATCAAGATCACATTGGGAGCACGCCAAGAACAGCAAACGACCAGACAACCCTCGAGACGGCTTTGGAAAAAAGCCACACGGCGGTGATACAATATCTTTCAAACAAGCCTACATGAATTCCTATCGTACAACGCTCAGAATACATATATACAAAACATAAAAGAGGGCGGGAGCTACTTAAAGATATTGCTACCGCCGAATAGTGTCAGACGCCCTTCATACCTTAGCTTTCGGAAGTGTCTGGTAAACCTAAACATGGTGGGGATGCCCTCAGATAGTGGAAAAAATCCAGCATTTCGATGCTTGCGGGTGGGTTCGGATTCAACTTCGTATATAACTGCAGATGAGACTGTGTTTGCAGTCCTAGTCCCAGCAGCTCATGCCTGTTTCAGAGATCAGTTGCCACTTGCGCTTGCGAATTCACTTCGCTGTGGTAGTATCGTTGGGACCCTCGTGATACAATTGGCGGTCACGGCCCTAGTCCGAGTCTTTATGCCTTCCGGTCGCGATTTTGCTCTGCCGACGCGTTCTTGTTCTCAACAGTCGCGGACCCCCGCTCAAGGTTGTTCGATGACCTTGTGAACACCGAACCTCGAAAGTTATCGACCTTGTTCCACATCCACGATCGAATCTGCCTCGCACATTTAGCATTCTCTGCACTAAACTAACACAATGATCAAGGAGAGGCTTTTCCGTACCGGTCCAAATGGATGCTCCATCGGCCACTCCATGAATAGGACCATATACGCCGGTAAAGCTAATAGTCTCACTGCGTCAACTTGACACGCTACTCTAACGTCGAAAACGAAAGATATCAATCGTACCGGTCAATGTCAATATCTGCAGAATCCCCGTAAACTTCATCCAACCCGGCGAGTGCCCCCTAGCGTTCCGAATCCGTCGCCTGTACTTTCGTTCCATGCGGTACTTGTCGCTATCGCTCATCTTTGAGAGATCCGGCGGCCATGGCCGTCTCGCTTTAACTTCTCGGAGTATCGGGGAAGAATGCGATACCGCCGCTTCCGGGGGATACGAGTCCGCCATGATGGATATGCCCTGGCCGGGGAGTGAAGCTCGGGTGCTTCGGAGTATCCAATCCTACGATTAAAGGATGTTGATGTCGATGTTGGAGCAAGGAGGACGAAGTGGAAGCCCTTGTCAATTGATGCTTGCCGTTGCCCTATCAATTTGCGCCGGAGTGGGTTCCGTTCAACAAAAAAACTTTCATTTTGTTCTTAAGCCGAAAAAATCAACATCAATGCAACAGTCTTTTACTCGTATTTTTAATATGGATCGAACAGAATCGAAACAGACGCCGGAGTTTGAAGTCCATAGTATTGCTTGGAAAATTTTCTCCACTTTAACCTTTTTGAACTTTATGAACCAAGGTTGAGTTTGGGAGAGTGGATGTAGATATGAACGGCAACACTTTTCTTAGAACGTTGAAAAAAACCATTCTTTTCTCCGGGCCCTTGTCGTCACAAAGCCCTCCAACTACTATCGTCGGATGTCTACCCTCTTCATGTGGCCGACGTACTCGTATGTACACGTACGTGTTAGGAGAAAATTCGAAACGCGGTCAAAGTCATGACATTATTTACAGAGTCTGAAAAACGAGACCAAGTCTGAATAGTTCTAGGAAGTTGTACTTAAAACCCAACCCCTTGCCAGCTACCCAATAATTACCAATAGAAGCATTTATTATACAATTTTCACACCCGGTATTTTTAGCTCGAAGTCGCCGGCCTTTGCGGTCAAATCAATCTCTCCTTTCTCTGAATCTTGATTCGCCACGAAATCCACAGAAATCGTGACCTCCCTTGAGTTCCATGTTGATATTAGTTCATAATGCTGTTGTATAATAACGATATTTGAGAAGAAAGGAGAAGCGGCCAAGATTCTTAGATGGTCTTGTACTTACGATCCTGTGTGAAGTTGGCATGGACCACTATCGCAACCAGTAACTAGAGCGCGCCAAAATTGTTAGAATATTTGTCAGAATTCTGTACACGTGCTGAATCAATAACATGTATAGCGATACCAAACTTCAATCGTCATCAGAGGAAGTCATGTGCAGGATGTGTTAAAGCCTTACCAGTAGCGTGTACAGTCTGGGGACCCGGGAGCTGGAGGGGTAGTAAGCCCCGAGCAATTCGGTGATCGGTATCTGAAGCAGTCACAGCTATTGTTGTACGGAATTTGTCAATATTGATACCTAAAACTTCCGTTGTATCCGAGTTAGCTTGAGGGTCATACCGGCAGAGCGTCCCGGCAGTAAACTCCTATTCTGAATTGGTGCCGCCGTTATGGCAACAACGAAGAAGGCAACGGATATCAGCTTCATTATGAAAGTATTGGAAGTTAAAAAAGCACGTGGGTGGACTGGCGTTGATATTAGGAAGGAATTTATGAAATTGCTCTGAAGAATTAAGCACGACTTTTTGAGGTGCGTATGAGGTATGCCGCTAATTTATAGAGAATTGGCAGAGACGTGTTTTATTCTGACGTACCACAAACCTATCCTCTATGGGTCTACCTGACCACTCGGGTTGGCTCTATGTTCTGAAAGAGCTCGCTACTGAGAACCTAGATAATTTTGGAAATTTGAAAGGCTATATTCTCTGTGCTAATAAATTCGCGCATATGCGCATGCGTGCATGCGGATCTAAAGGTTCACGATCGATTATGGTTAGACAGATGTCGCATATGCAGACCGCAATTTCTAATGCTTCGGAGCCTAGAGATCAATCGATTATTTCTGACCAATCAGTTGCTGGATTGTTCTGCTGTTAAAACAACATTTGACCTCTCCTATTCGAACCGGCTCTCATAGGAAAAACTCATTACGTAGAATAGCATATCGCTTCCGTTGATGCTCGGTATCACGGTGCAGTAGTTCTAATTGGTCGATCACGGTACGTCAGAAATTTGGATATAATTTTTAGGCAAGGGCAATCAACATCATCTCGCACCCTCACCGCGGCAGCTAGTATGGACCCAGACGGTTACATGCGGGGTAGCCATATCCGTTGATCTTGGCAGATTAACAAAGACTCGATCTCTTCAATCAATTTTTGTTGAATAGTGCTTACGGTCAAATGTCTGTGGCCCGCATATCCCACTCTCAGTTCAAGAATCCAGGACCCCAAGCCGATTAGCGAGGGTTGGTCTGCATTCTTATTCCACCCGTGCAACATTCTACGAGATGGTTGGTAGTATATACGACCATTATCTCTTCCAGGTTCTTTTCCTATCCACAACTGACCTCTTCGTGTTTTGAACCACATCGTGATGGGCACCGTGTGTAGATTAGCGAGCTCCTGAGCCCAAGGGACATGCACGACCACTTGGTTATGCGTTTCCGAGCCTCCAATTTGATATAACGCGGGATAGACGTACGATCTTGAAAATTTCTTCCGCATGCCGCATTATGCAAGATCTTATTCTAGTCTAGATGAGGGTTTTCGATCGAGGATTGATTGGATAGAACCCAGACGGGACGGAAAATATGGCGATGGGCGCCGCCTTTCTGAGGCGCGTCCAAACCCCTCTTGCTCCTTTCGGAGAAATATCTTGACTTGAATACCCTTGCCTAAGCCCGATCGCCCGAGAGTACAGGAGTCTAAGCTGGGTTTGAGCAAAATGTTTCAGACTAAATTTTCATTCTTGGAATCCAGCTTCAATGTATCTTGGTCGGGAGGACAACTTATTCGTGGCGCTCTCCCATTTTTCGATCTGGATCTCAATATCTTATGCAATGCAGAACTCGCTAGACAGGGGTTTGAGAGCGCATGGATCAGCGAGCTCTAGAATTACAAGATCGAGCAGAGCCCAAATCCCGGATGGTTATGCATAATCGATATGTTTTCCAGCTGTTCAGGTACCAATAAAGGAGGAGCATGCGAGCTGGTTAAGCAAGATCCTGATCATGATATCGTAGATCCAGAGTCTGATTAGACGAAAAACGTAACCGAGCTGAGGTGGTGCTGTCTCACGGTCCGGAGCATGCCATTCGCTTAAGCATGCATTCTTGTTTCTGCCATTCTCGCGCAGGATAACTCCTGGTTTACAACCAGAGATCTAGAGATCTGGAGAGCAGCTTGAAGCGGCGGAAGTCCGCACGTATACGTCATGTGTTGCTCGCTGCGTTGCATTGATAGAATTCTCGCCAATGAGATTGGCGAGGCTGTGGAGACGGGTTTTTTTCGATCGCGGCCCTCCCGTCTTGGTGTGCCTGCGGCTTGGTGTCAGCCTAAACTAGCCTAATAGGCTTTTGATGGGGGGAAACATCGGTTCCACTACAATTATAATTACGAAAACGGAGGAGGAGGAGGAGGAGGAGGAGGAGGAGGTTAGGGCTGAGGATCAGTCAAAGCTCAGCTAGATCAAGGACCTCCTATGTAAATACGTAACTGCCAGTGCAGTGGTATATAAATATGGGCCCAGAATCCCCACTTTTATGCCCACTCTGTACCTACCTACCAAGCTTTAAATCACTATACAGATTTAGCAGCGGACTTAATCCTCAATCCTCAGCTTAAATTTCCGATATATATTCACAGTACCCAAATCCCCACAGTCAATATGAGATTCCTCTTGGTGATCACTCTCACTCTCGCCGCCATTGTAACCGCGGCACCAATCGGGCTAGCTCCAACTACGAGAAGTATGATTTTTATTATATTTCGCTCTATTCTTTAAGTTTATCTCTGAATACTTCCCCTATTAGTTTTTAAGGGGTGGCTTGTAAGCTAGATTTGGTGTGTGACGATAGGTATTCCTCATGCTGCTGAACTGTGCCAATATTTTCTAATGTCAATCACGATACATGCCAATTTGTGATCTATTCTAACGTTAAATTTGGCGGAGTGATAGAAAGCACAAGAGATAACCCGACAACCGAAATCGGGAAAGCAGCGCTTCACCTTCTTGAAGATCTCCTTAAGAAAGCTAACGCGGCTTTAGAAGATTCCTAGTATGTGGGTTTACGATTTCCGCTATCCTGGAATTGGCCGCTGGATGAGCGGAAACCAGTTTGTTGAATCAGCAATAGATCAAAGAATCCTTTCACGCCTGAATTTCATACTCGGATCTAGAGGGAGCATGCTTTACTTAAAGATGCCAGATGTCTGAAGAAATTAGCTAGCTCGTTCTTGTCCTCTTAGAGCCTGTTCAAGTTAATTGTTTATCTACTTTGTTTAATATTTTGGGGGATCCTGAAGGGACGCCCAACCAGGTGGTTGGTTTTTTTCTTAGTATATGGTGATTGTGGGTACTTTCGCAAAGAATGAAACTCAGAAGACAGAACTACAGGCCGCCTCATGGCACGGCGCGGTATCTGTCTTGAAGCTTTGAGATCAATATTATCATAAGATAGGTCTGTAGACGTCTATATTCAATTGAGGGATGCTATCAGATAATATCGGCAGAACGTTCCAGCAGTCTTGGCGTGGATTGGCTTGGCGGCCATCGCCCGAAAAAGAAAATGCAACACCTAAAAATTTATATCGGGGCTTTCGGTTCTGGAACACTTCTTTCCCCTCCATGATACTCTTCAACAACCAATCATCCGAAGAGGAGCCCCCCTCTCTTCGCACGAAAATATAGCACGACCGTACGGTCGCTGAATCACAGTTCTGATAGAAAAGGCTCAAGCAGTTTCACCGAATCAAGACCCACCGAGATGGCTACGAATTCTATCAAGCTATTGACTGGGAACAGCCACCCGGAGCTGGCGAGCCAGGTTGCTCAGAGGTTGGGCCTTGAACACCGTTTGAAAGTCAAAGTGATCGCTAATGTTAACTTGGCTTCACACTCAGACTGGGCATCGAGCTCACCAAAATCATGGTCCTGCAGTACTCGAACCAGGAAACCTCCGTCACAATCGGCGAATCCGTCCGCGACGAAGACGTCTTTATCCTCCAATCCACCGCTCCCGGTGAGATCAATGACGGTCTTATGGAACTCCTAATTATGATCAATGCTTGCAAGACTGCATCGGCGAGACGCATCACCGCCGTTATTCCCAACTTCCCTTACGCGAGACAGGACAAGAAGGATAAGTCCCGAGCACCTATCAGCGCGAAACTCGTAGCGAATATGCTACAGACCGCCGGCTGCAATCATGTCATCACGATGGATTTACATGCTAGTCAGATTCAAGGATTCTTCAACGTTCCTGTGGACAAGTAGGCTTAACTACCGAAAAGTCTATTGGGCTTGAGCTGACTGGATGATTAATGAATAGCCTCTACGCCGAGCCCTCCGTCCTCCACTACATTCGCGAAAACTTTGACGTCCAAAACGCCGTAATCGTATCCCCCGACGCAGGTGGAGCCAAACGCGCGACAGCAATTGCGGATCGCCTCGACCTCTCTTTCGCTCTAATCCATAAGGAGCGTACACGCCCTAATGAAGTCTCACGTATGACGCTTGTCGGCGACGTCAAGGATAAAACAGCAATTCTGGTCGACGACATGGCCGATACCTGCGGCACGCTCGTCAAAGCTGCCGGAATACTCATCGATAACGGCGCGTCCTGCGTTGTCGCTATTGTCACTCACGGAATCCTGAGCGGCAAGGCGATCGAGAGCATCAACGGGAGCAAACTGACAAAGGTGGTGGTGACGAATACCGTACCCCATGAGGAGAAGAAGAAGATGTGTCCAAAGTTGGATACCATTGACATTTCGCCGACAGTAGGTTTAAATACATCTACATCTGCAAGTTTTGGGAGACCATTTACTGACTCTAAATCCAGCTAGCGGAGGCGTGCAGGAGAACACACAACGGAGAGTCTGTATCCTACCTATTTAGCCATACCCCCTCGTAGTATGGGGAGTATACCTCGAATGCGGGAGAGAAACACAGGGAGGCGATTTCTCCGTTCCAACTGCCGGAAATTAGGGAACCTGCGGAGGAGCCTTAATGATTTTGAACATCTTTTTTGAATTTTGGGGGACTTTCCGATAAGCTTTTAAGATGATGGACGGATGAATTGGAAATCAACAGCTAGCTACTAGGATAAAATGGAATTATAGGCGAACTGGACGTTCTTAGAGTTTTGTTGGTACGGCGTTTATGTAGTCTAACTTCTTGGTTAGTTTTAATACCTGTCGGTCAGTGCCGATACTCTATTTATGAGGTAGAGGTACCTGTGATCCATTTTGTTGATAGACAATTGTGGTGATTTCTCACCTGAGAACCGTCTCAATTTCGTACACCCTTTCAAGCGGAGGCCATGTATCATTCTGTAGGGTCCGAACGAGCATATTTTGTCGTGCGAAACCCAAAAGAGGGTGATCTCTCACATGAAAACTTCCTCGTGATAAGCGCGCGGATACCGCTTATGGCCCAACAGCAACATTCCGTCTACACACCACCCAAATTAAACAAACTTCCACCGTGATACCCCGTAGAACTAATAAACTTCAACGAAAGATGCCCAAGATCTCCACCTCAACCATGTATGCAGCTTCGATCCACCTCAGGTCACAGCTGCCATAGCACTGCCCAAGTATAAAAGGTGACCTTCCCCCCGCCCCGTTGCAGTTTTCTCTTTCTTCTCCCATTATTCGTTTCTATCTAAGTGTTCGTTCTTGAGAAAATACTGGACAGTATTCTCTTCTAATCAAAGTCATCACCTACGGACTCTTATTTTTGTCGGTCTGCCAGTTCACCTTCTTGCATAAGAAAGGTTTTGACCCCGCATTCTTTCAATCTACCTGAATACTTTCGAGTATTCACCACCTTCTCTCTTCTTCGGTCTTTAAAGAAACTTCATTTGGTTTGAAAGATATCTCGCGGTATCTCTCATCCATTATAAAAAGACATTTCCGAAGAACCCAATTTCAAAGCCATCTTTTACCTCAAGATTTAATACCTTCGTTCCACACGATCGTATATCTATCCAAGATGTGCTCCACCGAGAGATCGATTTGTTCTCGTCTCTCCTCCCTATTCACCAAGCTCACGAGTCCCAAGTCTACCACTCAAGAGCTCACTCCCGAGCAAGAGACCTTGGTCGCCACCCACTTTAGCCCCCGCATTCGCGGCATCTTCACTGCTGCTCACCTCCTTCACTTTCTCCCTCTCACTCCTCAATCTGAAGAGGAAGGAGAAAGCTATGACTCCCTCGTCATCCGTCACTTGAACAAACCATCCGTCTACGAGAACTTTGGAAGAATATACGATTCTTCCAAACTCGCGAGATGTTTGGTGGAGCTCGGGATGAATACCAAGTTTGTCACGAGCTACATCAAGTGGAAGCGGGAGGCCCAGCTCGGGATCTCGTTTGACGGATGCGGGTGGAACGAGGAGTGGGTTATGGAGCTCGGAGGAGCTAGAGGAGCTGTTTACGATATTTTGGAGAATTTCTGAGCGAGGAAGAGGGGTTGATATCATGGTTTTGCGTACTGCGTACGCATGAGTTTTGAGTGGCTAGACACTATTATGTGGTCATTTGGAGGAGCACTATTTGGAGTTTTACAGCGTTTTTGGGTTTACTTTGGGGACTTTTCATTATGCATTTTTGGAGTTTTTGATGGAGTTTGAATTACACACAGTTTCATCATGATTCAAGCACATAATTTGGCGGAGTTTGGCGTTCTTTTATTATAGACAATTTGAAGATCGTCAGGTTTCAACTTGAATAAATCATCCGTATTAAACACATGAACCACCGTGAATATATACACTTACGTTGCTTGGCATGTTCAAATTATCATAGTAAGATACAGGAATTCGAAGGGAGCACTTTGAAGCTTCTGTGGTGAAACAGTTATAGTAGATTCCAGCGCTAATAGCACTTTATATCGATATTTATCTGTTGCTAACGTGAACTAACAAATTCACAAAATTTCGCCTCTATAAAAGATTCCTTGGAGTACAAAATAACGAATTTTTCAAGCTTTTAGAAATCTATAATCCGACCGCTGTACATGCGTTCATTTCCTCCACGGAGCCATTACCTTTCCGTATTTTATCTGCTTTCTGCCCTTATGCTGAAATACAATGAACAGTATCAAGCTCAGAACCTCAATCGCAGCTACTATGACGGAAGCAATAAAGGAGTATTCCTGAAGATAAGAAGCCCAATAGTTAGTCGAAGATTTTCCAACTTTAAAGTGTATTTCATGAGGATTGTGCAAAAGGTCATTTCAAGCTCACCATTTCTATACACAGTGCGTTCCAAGGAATCTTGCCCTTTGTGGTTCTGCTGTAACAGCTCCAGGACCAGACATCCCAACGTTTTCTATTCTCTCCCTGGCTTTTGATAACCCTAAAGTATACGAGTGCTCCGATCCAAGCGGCGATGAAGAATAGCGAGCTGATATAAACGCAGACTACACGCCAAGTACTATCGTGTATTTTACGAGACTGTAAAGGTTGTTAGCTCGATTCTAGTACTAACCTTCTCATCAAGGAGGGAGATATCGTACCCAGATGCAAACACTTATCAGAGCCACCACCTGAACTATAAGGGACCCCGCCGATACTCCCAGCATCGTATAAGTTGGCGCCGTAGCAAGAACAGGCCATGGCCCCATACGCCAACCGGTACGTGGATTGTGTACCATATCCTCGCGCGTGTTGAGCCAGAGCACTGTAGCGTGAACCTGTATGGCTACGATGGTAGCAGCGATGATGAGTACGAGAACCCGCAAGGAGGTTCTGATGTAGTGGGGCGCCGCGCTGGGTTTCTGCTGGCGGTGAGAATATTGTTGTCTCGGAGGGCTTTGTTCGCCCCTGTTGAGTGGGAAAGGCTTGTCTTCACCGTGCTCGTCGGCATCTCGAACCCGCGAGTAGGGCTCGTATGCCAATGAAGACATGGTTTTTTTTCCCCGAGAGATTGAGTAGGATTTCGGTCCGGAGAGTTGTAATTAATGCAGGAAGTTGATATGTATAGTACTGCTGGATAGAAGGGAGTTTTTATATAAAAAATATTATTCTTATGTTCCTTTGATCTTGATAGTGAGCTGAGAGCTTGAGTTTTCGAGAGATAGGCCTGAAGTCGGTCAACTTTAGAGATTCGATGATACTATTGAGGTCCAAATAACCAAAATCATGCTCAGGCTAGGAATAAATGCCTGAATTTATATACAGTTTCTCAAGTTATGACCAAAAGCTTAACAATCGCCCAGCCTTATGTTCGTGAAAAGGTTCAGGTAAGCACTAATACCTTGACGCAGGGTCCTGTGGCTGAAGCTCCTGTAAGGCCAAAACATGGACACCGTTCTGGAAGCGAGCAGTGCAAAGTAGATCTCAAACGCATCACGATACTTTTCATTATTATAGCTCGATTACCACGCATTGCGCGCCCTTATCGATCGAAGGGTGTTTGAGTAAAAAAATTTAAAAATTTAAATGCCAATTTTACCCAGAATATGCCTTGCATATCAGTAATCCAGGATCGGGGTTAAAGAAATTTTAGGTCTAAAATAAGCTATCGTATACTAATGGGCCATGGTAAAATCCAATCCCGCAAGCCATGTCTCATATCGCCAGGTACGGAATAAGCATACTCGTATGTGGATGTGAGATATTCATTGATAATAAGTTTGTAACACTTTTATTGAGTTATGTTAGCACATCCGTGGTGTGACTACTTTGTATCGCAGACTTGCAGGTTAGGTTTGATGATTTATAGGATTAAAAATAGCTATTGATAAAATTTGAATTGCAGCAAGCCCGTCAGTCATATTTACGGCGAGTGGAAGGCTGTGAAGGCTGTTGTGTTTTTAACCCCGTGCGTGGAACATGGCATATTGTCATAGAGTAGCTAGACGAAAAGTGGCGACTTTCTCTGCTTTTTCATTCTTTGGTAAGATTGCTAATGATTTTCAACAGCACAATTTTTCGGCGTCTGCAAACACACCTCGAAAACAATAGCAGGCCTGTTCACCGCCCCATCGGGCCTAGCTTATACAATTATGTCAGCCGTGCAGTCCGGTCTAACGCAACTTTGGTGGTACCAAATACGAACATCCCGCCAAGATATCACCTCGCCTCGTAACCACAGCATTAATATTTTACACATGTGAGAGAGCATGATTACTCAAGCTTCTGCGCCCGAATTTGCATCCTGCATAGGCCTAGGACAGCTGCAAGACAGCGTTTGTATTCGGACGAAACAACATGCTCTAGTGCCTCCGATCGACCCGAAAACTCAAGCTTTCAGCCAAGGTCTTGACGTTCCCTAGCCTAGTTCGTAGCACAAGCTTGTTATTCCACACAACGCATTTATGTACATATATATATTCGAAATGGCCGAGCAGACGACCGGGCTGATTTCCAGATTTCCGATCCATAATATCCATAACAATAACCCCTCCATAAGATAATAACAATCATGATTCAATTAAGATTACTCTCGTTTAGCGTCTTCCTCAGCGCCGCATTCGCCGACATATCCCTCCAAACCTTCGATCAAATGGGCTGTTCCGGAGACATTGTGAGCAACGTCCACCCGAACCCTGCAAACGCCCACGATGGCAGCGGCTGTATAGCTCTGGGCCAGTTCCAAGCCGCAGGAGTCCTCAGCGCCGACCCGGGTTTTCGCTGTAACGTGTACTCCGACCCAGCGTGCGCAAACTACCTGGCCACCTTTGACAGCGGATTCGTTGGAGCGTGCACGAACGTTATCGGCGCCGGAGTCAACTGTTTCAACCAAGCGCTTTTCGATAACCCGTTCGCGGAATCGACTGCAGTGATATCAATCGGAAGAAATATCATTACCATCGACGGGGACGGCAATTCTCTCGTAATGTCGGGGAAGGACCAAGCCTGCGGTGATACAGGTTGCGACCCGACGAGTCTCTTCTCGAGGCCCTTTTCACACTTCAACAAGGACTGTGCCCTCACAGTCAAAA
Organism: Dactylellina parvicollis; assembly: GCA_036971385.1. Lineage (NCBI taxonomy): Eukaryota > Fungi > Ascomycota > Orbiliomycetes > Orbiliales > Orbiliaceae > Dactylellina > Dactylellina parvicollis. The sequence continues at coordinate 345,484 of JAJTUD010000022.1, read as the reverse complement.
TGGACGGTAGCTACGCCAACGCGAACCAGAGGGACTATATGGCCGCCCTGCTGGGGCGATCTTTGGGTATGGCGATGACAAACGAACGTCAGGATCTCACGGGCTCTTCGGAAGACAACGATCGTATCAGAGATTTGCCAAGCTTTGGGCAAATTACCATAAGGGATAGGAACCAGAATAATCAGGCAATGTTGTCGGCAACAATCAATGTTGATTGTAACCCAGCAAGTAAGGGAGAAGATTGCGACGGACTAGCAAGTAAAATTACCACGGCCGCTCTCGAGGCGATTCCTGAAATCGGTGGTATTTTTGCCTTGCTGTTCAAAGTTGGTTGTGAATTTGTTACAGCATAAAATTCCAATCACACTCTAGATCTGTTTAATCATATAAATTGTATATAATTGTATTTCTAGCGTAACTTTCAGGATTAATATAACTGTTATATCTGAATACTATTTTCAGAGTCTCCACGTTAGAGTTGTACGGTGCCGGGTGGCAACAGAAGAAATGCTAGGAGCACTCTTGGTAGGTATTATAGGGTGGTGGTGGTAGTGGTAATAAGGATTAGGATGTTAGCATTGTGCCTCTTTGAGCTCATACCCTACAATAGTAGGTGGTTAGTCCACAGTTTGGGAGAACAAACTCACGGTGACTTTGTGACGCCTTAAGTTCCTGTCTGCAGCTGTACACTTGATTATACACATCTAGCGGGTGCGAGCCTGTATAGCAACAGCTATAGCCTCCTACAGCGCCCCCACATTCTCTGACATCAAGGCTGCTCGTTTTTGTGTTACGCAACGGAAAAATTCTCATCTTTCAATGCATTAATTTCAACACTATTTGCTTTTCCTACTGGCTTCCGTATCTCTCTTTCAAACTAGCCTTTCGACTTATATCGCCACATGCACATAGTTACGCTTTGATCAACCGTTGCCTGCGAACTTCACCATAGACCCCGCATATTCACTATAACTAAGCTTAAACACCTGCGTAACTGGAAGAATTATACTTTAATCACAAGGTGGGCATTCACCACGTAACCAATTAACCACCAAAAACAGTGCACCAGGCTGAATATTTGGTCCAACTACAGATTTACCAGCGGTTTATCTGTGCCTTTTATTTGAAGGGTGACACAAGGTACCCCTTAGACGCTTTTCTTGGCTCATTTGGGGCTGAAAGCAACTTGGGGTCCTAGATTGGCAAACTGGCAAACCAATGCGTAGCCAATCCAAATTATAAATAGGTAGCCATCGCATCTTCTCCGCTCAACTGCTCAAATTATCAAGTGTTCTTTTGGTAAACCCAACAAATTGAGCGTCAACCAGAGTTCTATTTGCAAACTGCACTCACACCGGACCTACCCAAATCTCTGCTCGTCATCAGACGATGGAGCCTATAGGCTTAAAGCTAGGGATTCTTCCCATTTTCAGTCTTTGCCTTGAGTACTTTCATTTATTGAAAACGGCTAGGGCTGCGACCCCAGAAAGCCAGGTTTTGCTATACAAACTCGACTGCGAGTACGAAAACTTTATCATTTGGGGAGAAAAATACGGTTTTTGCAATACATATCAAGATACGGATATTCCTGCGCTTAACCAAACCGGAATTGCTCATAAAGTGAAGACCGCTCTTGGTTTGATTGAGGAGCTTTTAAGTGATGCTGATGTCTTGAGGCGAAAGTATGGCGTCAGCCAAACAACATCGCTCAACCCAAACAATATCCAGGAAGGGGTGATATATCCAACCACCTCTGCTTTAAAAAGAATCAAATGGTGGGGGAAACGAAAGGAAACAGCTGATAAGAGGTTGAGCCTTGCTCGGAAGTCAATGTGGGCGATAAACGATAGAGAAAAATTTGAAGGACTCATCCGGGAAGTACACAATAATGTTCAGAGTCTATACGACATCCTACCGGTAGATGAGAAAGATCGCAACGCAGTCGCCATCCAGGACATACGAACACTATCTGAAAATCTGAAGGACCTTGAGCTCTTCGGAAAAGCCAGCATTTCTACTTATCCAGCTTGGTCCGAAGCCGCGAGTCTTATAATTAGTGTTAGTTCATCCAAAAGCGTGCCGGGAACAATAAGTCAATACATGGCAGACCATGAGAATGATGACAATAGCTACGAGTCGGATTCCGACGAACTGTCGAAGGAAAACATGCCGTTGTTCACTAAAGCAAGAGGTAATAGTATTTGGGAAACAGATATTCCTCAGAGTCATAAATCCGCTAACCCAAAGCGATACAGCCTTGGAACCACAATTTTCGTTCAAAATGCCGTATCATGAGAAATGGATTTTCTGCTTCACAACAGGTTGCTTTGCCTCAGCCCTGAAAACCTCATGCGAAGTCGCGAAACTAGAAATTAGTCAATCTGGACCTAGCTTCTTGTTTAATGACGACTCACTGAGAGTGTGGGGCCTGCGAAACCGGCTCGACCAAACCATCAATGTTAAGATCGACCTTGATCAAATAGAAAGTCTATCTGGTGTAGACAGTGACCTACAAAAAACCATTATCGAATCACTTCACCCAACGGCAACAGTAAATCTATACTGTCCACCTTGCAGATGCTTTATCAAGACGGCTCTAGCAGTTTGCTCTAGGTCTGACGATTTGGTTAAATATCGGGTTAGGGTTGACGACCGCCTTCCCGCCAGCTGCTGCTCAGATGGTGATAAGCTCCAACGCATGCAGAGTTTAGCTGAAACGCTATATGAATTCGACGAAGGAGGCCGTACAACCCATTCAAATCTGCATCTAACTTGGCATTCACTCCAGAATATGGATCGTGTATGGCTGGAACAAAGAATTTATGATCTTGAGGGCAAGGTTTCCGGTCACTAGACGCCCCACCAACAAATCAATGACTTGCTTTGTCTTATCCCCAAAGAAAAATCAACAACTCCAAAGACTTACCCGGTGCTAATGGTTGAAGCTAACCAGGGTGCATGGATCCTTCAAACCCCTCCATTCCCTTGGAAGCCAGATCCTCCGAGAGAAAATCAGTTGTTCCTCACTCAGGGCATCTTTAAGAACCATCGGTCTGAGATACTAGTCAAGTATATAGGAACTTTCACAGCGTATAGAAATCCTTCACAGCCCCCAATGGTCCTCACTCCAAAGAAACGTAAACTTTCAGCGAGTGTGAAAAGTGGGGACGACATAGAAGAAAGGGATTTCAAACTATCTTGGAATAGCTCCAACCCTCCACCAATGCCGCCCCCTTTCGCTCCCAATAACACCATTTCTCATGAGAGGGGCCCTACAGATTGGACGGAATTGAGGGGAAATCGAGACGAAAGTTATTCTGATATGCTTGAAAGCAGTCATTCCGGTATTCCTAGCACTCAAATATCAATTGATGATCAGGTAGCGATGCACCTATCAAACTTGACAAATTTTTAAACTGATGGGATGGAATGGAATAATCTTACAAGTCAATTGAGCGAAGCGGTATAAAAACTATATCTCAGGGTAGTACTTTTTCTAAGGAGAAGAATTGTTATCTTGCCCAATCCCACAGGCCACTAGTTACGCATATATGATTTAGTTGCAATCCTATACAAATTCATCGACTTTATACCAAATTCCTGACCACTGCTTAAATTAGAAGGTACACAAAATACGCTTATAACTCAGTTACCAGGCATTTTTGGACTAATACAAGGGAATTAACAAATTACAAAATAGTTTAGAGCTATTTTTAAAGAAATAAAGCAAAAAAAGCCCTGGAAGCCAGAAAAATCTACCGCCATGTCGTTTTCCAAAAATCATTTTATGGGCCCGCCATTTAGTGATTTGTACATACATATACATATTGCTACAGTTGCAATGACTCACTACCTTAGATCACTTGCTTCTTCAACCATCGACTAAATAGTTCTAAACTGACTTCTGGTTGATCATCGGCCACGGAGTGCCCTGCGCCATACATCCTCAAAAAGGTCAGACCTTGCGCGCTCTTTACTTGGCCGACCTCTTTACCAGTACTGCTCAACCTGAACGGTTTCATCTCCAACTGACTGAACTCGGTTTTACCAGGCCATTCCATCGCCTCCGTCCAAGCTTTATTCCCGAGCCAGTTGCATCGAATGTCGGCATCACCAGCGAGAACCAAGACTGAGATCTGTTTGAGAAGATCAGGAACCAGCAGAGAACGTTTAGTCCACCCGTCCCCGCTACGCTGAAAAGCCATGAAAACGTTGGCGTTTATGGCCTCGAAATTCTTTTCCGCACCCACGGCTTTGATAATGTCGGTTCGATTCAAGTATTGTTCGAGAACCTTGAGATCGTTTGAGCGGCAACCACCCTCCGGACAGCGTTGACGGATGTCGTACTCATTTATTCCAAACTTTTGCGCAGTGGTCGACAGCTCGTAGCAGACACTCATAGCTTGAAGAGAGCAATCTTTTGCTGCGCCGTTACAGTTGGAGAGTGCCTGTTCGCACTGGGGTGTGAGGGTGTTCGCTAAATCCGCGCATGTCGAACTGTTGAGAATAGACTGGTAACCTCCTTGTCCGCACATCATTGGTACATAATATTTATATTGGATCGCAGGGTCGACCCAAGCATTAGCAACTATTATGGACTTGAGATTAACGACCTTTTGGGATAAAAACATTTTGGCGAACTCGGGCACATAATGCCCGGCGTAAGATGAGCCGTATATGTGAAAGTCTAGCTTGGCGATTTGAGGAAATTGCTGAAAGAGGAGCACGAGAAGAGCGCTAGCATCCTGAGCAGCTCCAGCGCTTGTTGAAGTCTGAGTTTTGGCATGGGAGAAGCCCGTGTTCACCGGCTGTTCCAAGAAAATAATAGATGCGTTCTGGTTCCACGAATACGGGTTACGATGAAACTTTCCATCGTTTGCGGAAAGTGTAGAAGGCCCAACCGACAGAAAAAGGCTAGAGAGGGAAGAACCTCCTGGCCCACCATCAAGATATAGGATGATTGGGTCTTTGGCAGGGTTTGAGCGGGACTCAAGAAACCAATAAAAGAGATGTTTATCCTCTGCCTCAGAATCCAAATAACCACTGTACTGTTTTGCGCCTTTCTCAAGGCCCAGTTTTAATGGATCAAGTGTCTTACCGCGAAGGCGAAAGTTATGTAAGGTCCCATTATCGTTGGTGCCGTTGACGCTGTGGCTGAAGTTCTTCCCAGAAACTTGAAAATCCCAAGGACCATTTGACAGAGAATCCGGAACAGGACGCGCGAGGGCCTGTGCTGCGAATAGAATTGCCGCTGGCAGAATTAACATGATAACAAGGATTTCGGATGCAGAAACCAATAAAAATGCCAAAGTATTAAAGGGATGTAAACCCAGTAACAACAAAATAGATAGTGCAAGACTATGCGTCAGGCTAGAGGAGGTTTTGATTTTATTGGAAAAACGCTAGAGACTGGAATAATGAGGTTCGGATAAATATATAAGGATATTGAATAGAAGAATTGCGTTTGAGAATTCTAGAAGCTTGATCGATAGCTGATTTTATAATAGAATAGGGAAAACGAAGCCGTAATCGTTTTATGCCGCCAAGCACGTTCGGTAGCTAGACCCTCTACGTGTATCAATTCTAAAGTACTAAATTGGGGTTAGTGCAGTACATATTCCTTTTTATCTATACACAAACTCCAGCTCTTACATCGCGGAGTGTATGTCTGACGTCTACAAAGTCAAAATTTGTCTAAGAAATAAACTAACCTCAATATGATGATCAGAGTATTAAAATATAGTCCGCCTTCGGAAGGTATACAATATTTTGAGCTTACTACACTGGGATAATGAACAGACCCTATTTTACACCAAGAGCATTTCCGCTCGTTGCACACATGAAACCGCTGTAAGGGATGTTTTCGGGTCAACATGACACCTCCTTAATTTTTAGGACCCTACACTCTGCCAAAAAATGTCCAAACGTAACCAGGATGCTAAAAAGTTTGACAACACAACTTCTCTATAAAGCTGGATAGCTGGTACTAAAAGGAGCTTATAAGACACCATTGGTAACGCGGTGGTGGTGGCGGCGGCACGTAAATGGTAACTGCAATTGCAATGAAAATTAGTGCTGTTCGCGCTGTGTTATCTGAGCCTTATTTCCAAGACAAGGGTGTTACTTTTCTCGCTGGCTGCTACCTGTTACACAGTCTCGTAACTAGACAATTTGCTGGTACTGAGGTATCTGCTAGCTGTATGGCTATTGAAGTAGCACAAGCACCTCTTGAATATGCCTTGGCCAGATTTCAAACCTTTCTTATTCTGAAACGGTTACCATCATTAATGGGAATTTTGAAGTAGAGGATATCCGGATTTTTCGCGCACTTGTTGACAAAATGCCACATGAGTATTTGTGCTTTATTATTTAAAGTTATAATATTACTAATTATGATCATGCGGTTATACAGTTAATTGTACGCAGCCTGATCACAAGACTGAGGAACAGTCTCGAAAAACCGAGGGATGGCCTGGATGCGTAAAATATAAGAGGCTTGTAGGGTAGCATCTCGGATATTATATATAGCTTAGCTCCTAACTATGTCCAAACCCTTGCCTCCTGCTAAAACTCTTCAACTTGATATGGTAAATGTTGAAGAGCTCTGACATCTACGACCACAGAACGAGGATACATTGGGTATCCCGTCCGCTCTGCCTTACACAAGCCTCGTATCGATTGATTAGTAGTTTGGTCGGTGACGACAAGCGAATCCCAATTGTTGTAGATGAATATATATTTTTGGGTAGTCCAAACTTTTATTTTTGTTTCCTTGTGGGTGGTATTCGAGTTGTGCGAGTAAACCTTTCAGACGAGAACCTTTACTCGATGTGTAGCTAAAAGCTTGGACTAAAGTATCTCACAGACGCAGCTATTTTGCCAGGCTTCTTTTTTGTGAGCTCTTGCGAGAAAGAGGAATAGTCGACCGCATTCGCGCGTTAGTTTTTATATTTTGAAGGAGAGGATTTTCGCGCCCCTGTCAACAAAACACCACCCTGTTTTTGTGTTGCGGTCATGGACGTATCATCGCCATCAATCTAATTAGTCTCGAAAATCCCGAGATTGCGATTAATCTAACTTTGTTTTTCGACGTGACACTGAGAATCGGAATAGAACGCCGTTTGAGCAAAGTGAAATGTGACCCAGCCGACCAATTCCATTTGTAAGACCCTCTAGGTTGTCAGTTCTTCTACTACACGATTTCCCAAAGTTCACATTATAATGCATGGTGAGTTCGCTCTGTAGAACGTACCACCATCTAGTAATATTACGTAGCCTTAATCGCAGCTATTGATCTATCCGGCGCTGCAAAACGTAAGATACGAAGGTAGTCTTTCTACCTGTATTCAAGAAAATTTTTAAACTGATGTTTTTGTCCCTGCATCCATTTGCATCTATTATTCTAGTAGATGTTTAGACACCTCTCTCTGCCCTTTCTTCCACCTCCTCCCTTTTCTCTTCCTCTTCCTTTAATACCAATGCTGCCATATCCCTCACATAGTTTACAGTCGATACGAACGGGCCCGAAAAATCCATATCATACCTAAAACTCGTATCGTAAAGTCAACTTGGCCATCCTAATCGAAATCACAACGAATCCCAGTCCCCGTAATGCCAACAGAAAGAGTGCACGACGTACCAATAATTCACTGCCACGCAGACCCCTTCCTCTTCATCCACCGTCTGCGCGACCTGGTGGTACCACAGCGCGGGTAAATACAGCATCTCCCCTGCTTTAACTTCCACTCTGATCGGTGTAGCCAATTTGAGCCACTTTATCGGATCGGTATCCGATATCGCTTCCAACGGAGCGGATAGTTCGGATTCGGGTAGTGAAAAGTACGATTCCAGATCCACGGATGGCCATAGTATCGTTCCGTCATCCTCTTCTACTTCATCTGTGGGTATATGCGAAGGGGATGAGGGGAGTATAGGATCTGGTGTGACTTCCCACCCACCGTCCCCATTTTTAGTATAAGTAGCACTCCTAATTCTCCTCTCCGCCGCCGCAGCGACTCCGAGCGGATGAATAAGAGTAAATATCTTGCTACCTAGGACCACACCGTAGAGATTTTGGTAAGGATCTTTGTGAAGGCTACTGACGCTGGCATGGGTTCCGATCCAGAGATTTGTGGCGTCCGGGGCGGGTTGAGAGAGGGCGACGGAGACCCAGGGGATCGTAGAGGGTACGTCAGGACTTAGAGAGGCGAACTCATGGGAGAGGTTGGAATCCTGTGATTGGGCGTAGAGGACTTTGGATGGAGAGGTGGTGGGAGCGGTGGTGGGAGCGGTAAGGTTTGTGAGGAAACTACTGAATGGATGCAGGGCGGTGTGAGGTTTTACTGGTCAAATTGTTAGAGATGCGATACATGCAAGCTTATAGTTTGTAGAGACATTAAGAGGAACTAGTACTCAAGCGTACTCAAGGAGATGAATAGTGTATAATGTTGTTAACTTACCAAAGTATTCCTTGCCGTCCTGTAGGACAATGGAGTCTGCGTTGCTGTTGCATTCATTTCAGCCACCAAAATTCCTGGGCGTATTTCCATTGAACGGATGATTTATAGACGTACCCCAAAGGCGTCTCAGCAACCATAATCTCATCATCGCCCATCTTCTCTTTGAGATACTCTCCGGTCCACCTCTGATCACCGTCACCACCGCCCATTGCAGGCCAGTCATTCATGGCATTGCGAATAATCACCGGCCGGTTCCGTGAGACTATACGTAGGAATTCAAGAGGCGACGGTGGTTCTGCGAGATATTCGACAGTGCTAGAAGGGTAGTTTAGGTCTGCATAGCTAGTCAGGAGGGTCCGAAGTGCGATGGAGGGAGATGCCGCTGCAGTCATGATTGAAATTCCTTATAGATATTATTTAGATTCAAAAAATAGGCATATGGGGAGGTTTATTTAGACTTGGTTCAGAATGTGAATGCTACTGCAACATTTGAACTCAGATTTCTGCTTCGATAGGAGCAGAGCGAGATCTAAAGGACTCTTGATCTTCAAACCTACGACCTAGAGATACCTCAAGTCCAGCTAATACTAGCCCAGGTTTTCCGAGAGGCAACATGCGTATGAGACATTATGATGATGTGTTGCACCGTTAACGATGTGTTGACGTTTGCCCCTCCCTCCGAGCCCCATCCGGACACCAAAAGACTAATCCCGATTGAGAAGGGGCAGTCACCACCGAGAAATCGGCTGTGTCTCACCCAATTTCGAAATTTTGAGGGTGCTTCAATATCAACACCAATTCGAACGACACCCCGACGCCGACCATCCACGACAAAACCCATCACCACCAACATCCCTCCTTCCTGCTTTCTACCGTCGTATCAATTCGACTTGAAACCGACACCATCCGCCCAGCATGAAGTTGAATATTTCGTACGTTTACCTCCAGCTCGTTGATTCGTGTTTGATGGCAGAAGGAGAGCTGGTTGGAGGCTTAATGATAAAGACGACAACGGATTGAGAAATTTATGGTGGAGGAATTGGACGACATGACGAAGAAGATGCGATATTCTAAGAGGAGGAAGAAACTAAGCTCTCCAGCCGGCCATCGAATCACGATCTCGAACATGATACTTCGAGCAATCCGACTGACTTGAACTCCTTCTAGATTCCCCGCCAACGGCTCCCAAAAGATCATCGAAATCGACGATGAACGTCGTCTCCGTGTCTTCATGGAGAAGCGTATGGGCCAGGAAGTCGCTGGCGACAGCGTGGGCGACGAGTTCAAGGGCTACATCTTCAAGATCACCGGCGGCAACGACAAGCAAGGTTTCCCGATGAAGCAGGGTATCATGCACCCAACCCGTGTCTCCCTCCTCCTCTCCAAGGGCCACTCCTGCTACCGTCCCCGCCGCACCGGTGAGCGCAAGCGCAAATCCGTCCGAGGTTGCATCGTCGGTTCCGATCTCGCCGTCATGTCGCTCGTCATCGTCAAGCAAGGTGATGACGATATTCCCGGTCTGACCGATACCACCCACCCCAAGCGATTGGGTCCCAAGAGAGCGTCCAAGATCCGCAAGTTTTACGGTTTGACCAAGGAGGACGACGTTCGCAAGTTTGTCATCCACCGTGAGGTCCAGCCAAAGGCCGAGGGCAAGAAGCCATACTCCAAGGCACCCAAGATCCAGCGTCTGGTCACCCCCCAGACCCTGCAGAGGAAGCGTCACAGGATCGCCATCAAGAGAAGACGCTCCGAGGCTCAGAAGGAGGCTGCCGTAAGTTGCATCCATATCCATATCACATAGTATGAATACTAACAGTGTTGTCACAGAGCGAATACGCCGCCCTCCTCGCCAAGCGCGTCCAGGAAGAGAAGACCAAGAAGGCCGATATCCGCAAGAGAAGAGCAAGCTCGATGCGAAAAGAGTAAAGCAATCAAAGAATACCCTTTGTTATATTTCTCTTCTTGTAGAACCCTTCTTCCAGCCTCATTCTTGACCCTCACCTTTTTCCCGAGACCTACGACACCAAACACGGATATCGACCTTATATAACTCTTTCCGTTATAACCTTTTACTACTTTACTACCAATACTCAACCCCGCGTGTTACATATTACTCTTATCCACGCGTTACAAATCCGAACCGTAACATAACCAAAAATTCTTCCTCCTCATCCACCTTCTTCTTCCTCTTTTATTGTGTGTTAAGGGCATATACGGTGTTCATATTAACGTGTTTTCCCATGCTTTTTCATTTTTACTCTTGTATCGTTCCTACTGTTATATATGGGAAATGCCTTTTTTCTTAATGAATGAAAAGATGAAATAAACAAAAAGTCAGAGCCTTCGGATGAAGGCATGGGTATTATTCTTTGAACCTACCAAAATATGCCCGAAGAGACATGTGGCACCTTGATATAAAGTTATACTTGCTGCGTTTAACTCGTAACCACCTTGCCACCGCGAATGTGTTACGTGCATGATATTATGATAGTCCCCCACTCATCTCCTTCCACCTCCCTTCTCTCATCGGATCCACTACCATTAACCTCTCCAACCAGCTCCTCATCTTCTCCCTGACCTCATCTGCATCACCAGCAGCATCTCCCTCTCTAATCACACCTACAAACAACCCTCCGATATATATCAACTCTTCGAGCAGCAATCTACACTCCTCTTCCTCCTCCAACAGCTCCTCCATCCATTCTAATGTTCTGGATAATATCTCAACCTTCTGCGAAGGTGTGAGTTGCACAATCTCCGACTGTGGAATCGATGAGAGCGGGGAGCAGGTGGAAGTTAACAGATTGTGGTTGTAGAGGTGGAGAGATTGATCGTAGGGATCGGTTGAGAGGGCGGACTGTATTATTTCCAGTTCTGATCACATTTATTAGTACTTCGTATCTATAAAAGGAAACACAAAATAGGTAATAATAAAATAAAAACGTACCAGCGTCCAGAAATTTCCCTCTTTCTTCCAAACTCGCCCCCCGCTCGTCAAGTAACCGCGGGATGAGTTTGCTCCGGTTATGCCAAGCCGAGAAATTTGACAGGTTCTTCTTATACATCATCGTCGTGTACGCGAATTCCTGTTCCACCATACTGCTACCGTTTCCTTCTTCCCTTTTATCCTCACTCGTGGCCCCATCTTCTTCCTTCTTCTTCTCTGTTGAGGTCCCATTCCGAAGATACTCGATATTGGAAACGACGAACCGTCTATAACCCCACCCGTGAAAATTCCTAGCGTCACGTGAGAGCATCTTATCCACCAGTGCCATCTCCGAGGTCCAGACTCGCAGGGACGCAGGAGCGTTCAGTTGACCCGAAGAGGTCTGCAGGAGAAATGTGCGATAATTCCAGATCCAGTAGCATTTCGGATAGGATTGCAGCAGCGGCAGGAGGTACTGCAGCTCCGAAGCGATGAGTTGCAGTTTCGAGTTTTCCGCTTCGTCACCATCTCGTCCCGCTTCTTTCAGCAGGTGAAGGAGTATGCGCCGTCTGTAATTCCAGATGGTATTGAATTCCGGGTTGAGGGAGAGGAGGGTGGAGGATTTGAGGAGCGAGTCCGAGGTATAGGTTTGCGAGGATTTCTAGGGTGGCTGCCGGGTTAGTTAGTTTTTTCTTTTCGTTTTTTGAAAAGTCACTATAATAAGGATGAAATAGGGGGGAAGGACGCACGAGATCTTGGACTTCGGCGACGAGGGTAGTGTACTCTTTGATCTTGAGGAGGTCCTGCTCGCGGGCTTTGGCGGAACGGGTGGTTTGTGAGGAGCGGGTTATGCCGTGCTGAAAGAGAGTTAGTAGATATTTAGTGACAAGTCTATAGCGCACGACGGTGAGAAGAAGACTTACGCTCGCCATTTTGAGAGTTTCGAGGGTTGATGGAGGGTCTAAGCGGGGGATGATAGCTTGTTATGGTATGCGTGCTGCGGGGAGCTCGAGGCATGATGTTTTGTGCCAAGACTTTCGGCTGTCGGGCTTTAAATTGCGCGCGCGACAGGAAAAATTTCTGTGTTTTTCATCTTCAACTCATCATTCTTCTCTTCTCTGTTTGTGGCTCACAACGTACAACGACGGCTACGCCGTTCAAACTCGGTTCCTCGACGTAATAGATTCAATTGTAAGTTCTTTACCTCTATTCTTTGAATGCTTTGAATGCACGGCTTCAATCTCTATCCCACACACCAAAATTTTCACATGATGAACAAATTACATCCACATAAACCCAGCGGACCTGTATTGGTATCGTGATGACGGTAAAAACAAAAAGATAATCAAGCTCAACAGTCTGAACTCATATATTTTTTCTACACTATCATTTCTGTTACCATATTGCACGTATGGGGTGAAAGCTAATGCGACGAAAAGATCCCTTTAGGAACACTAGGATATGGCGGTGCAGTCTATCATAGTTTGGTAGTCTAAATTGACTTGCTAGTAGGATTGCACTCTGTAGAATAGTTTTTACTAAAGCTTATAATTTTCTTAATTTAAATGTCCTTGTATGCATGAATGCATTGTTACTAGCCAATTTGACTTCTTCATAATCTAGACAAATATCGTATCATCTCTAAAGCCTCTCCATCTAAATCATGCAAGCGTCGCTTATGATATAGCTGCCCTATTGAACCAGTAAATCGGCGGCTATTTCTTCCATGGAAGTTCTCTCACATTTTTGAAGGGTGGGCTTTTGAAAACAGAGTTAAATGAACACGGGTCATATATCAGCAAACCAGTTCAATCAGTTGATGCTCTTTTCCTAGGGAGTGAGTCTTAGGACGAACAAAAATATCATCTAGAAGCCACTTCTATACTGCTTCTCAGCAAGAAGAATATCTTAACAAATGAGTTCAATTTAGCGATGAATTACAGCTGCTTTGTTCCATATTCATCACCTTTTCATGCTTTAAAAATCAGACGATAAGTATAATACATACCAAGCCCCAAGACTCAGCCGTGCATAATGTAGCAAGAAATTTAGATCTCCCAAAGCTTTACTCCGCCATCGTCGAGATCCATATCAGTCTCATAAAGATACTGAGAGTCCTTATCTTTGCTTGAATCATGCGTGTAAACATCGAGAGGGTTGGGCACGCTTGCGGCGTTATCCGCTTGGAGTCCAAATCTCGCTTCAGTCCTGGACTCTTCAACGTGTCCGTCCATTTCTTCTCCCAGATCGGATTTATTTCCCCATTCACTTTCCACTCCATCTCTACCATCAATACTCTCCTCCTCACTGTCATTGCTATAGTCGTAGCTAACTTCATTCTCTTCACCACTGGCATCACCATAGCAAAAGCAGTTTTCATCTTCCTTGGTACGCGTACGAGTTCTAAAACCGCGATGAGGACCATAACGCCATAGCTCAAACCCTACCAGCAAATAGTCAGGTCTTACACCATTCTTATGATAGTCTTTGATTTCCCTGTAGTATTTGCTCCCCTTGGCGACCTCTAGTATATCCAAATCAAATTCCTGTAGTAAATCGATCCAGAAATCGATAATGGTGGATCTAAAAGCATTATCCGAAGCTGTCTCACCGACCTTGTTCTTTAGCGTCAGATCGAATCCATTACGCATGGAAACCGAAAGAACCAGTTTGATCCTCAGATATTTCAAATATAGAGAGTCGCGAGTGTCACAATGTATGAAAGAAGACCAGACCTCGGGCTCAAATACCATATGTAACCATGTATCAAGTGTTTCTGAGCAAGGAATGCTAGGATCAGCACCTTTTGCAATCAACACAGTGAAAATAGCACTGTGCTCAGTGTATGCGTTAAACTGATATCGTCTGCATTCTTCCATGCAGAAGTTCCATGCAAAGAACGTAAACCAATTTACATATCGAATCAACCATCCTTGGAACACTGCCTTTGTTTCACTTATACTGTAATACGAGAGGTGTTTCCTAGTCCGACCCTGGAGCGTATCAATATACAATGGGTCGTCTAAAAACCTCGAAAGAGTATCCTTTAGTTAAATGAGCAGTCAGTCAGCCTTTGAATGTTTTATAAATTGTGCTATAAAAAGTCGTCCGTCATCCGTCATACCGTATCCAAGTTCGCCAGTGGTAGAATGGTCTCGTTACCCAAGAAATAATCAAGATCGTAAGTTTGGGCTAGCGCGATGCTCTCCCCTATAGCCCCCAGGTTGTAGTCACTTGAGAAAATGCCCTTGCCAACTATTCAGCGGTTAGTATAGCCTATACTAGATAGCAAAATCATTAGAACACTAACGGTCGTCAACCACATCAGCTTTCGCACCATTATTTAGTAGAAATTTTATAAGATCTCCATTCTTAGACATCATAGCTATCTTAGAGATTGATAGAAGTCAGCCAGTTTGATATAAATACTTTTGCTGTCGCTGTTTGGAAGTTATGTATACGAACATGGAGTAGAGACATCCCGTCAGCGCAACAATCATTAATCCCAAGCTGTCCGCTGACAATCTTTCGGATAACCTCATTACTAGTAGATTTATCATCATCAAAAAACAGCTCCAAAACTGGGAAATCATCGGGAATCAATGCTCGAAACGAGAGTCCCGCAGATATAGATGTTCCGTTTTTCCAGACTAGCAGAAGATCGATGATAGTATCAAAGTCGCCATCTGCGACTGGAGGGCGAATTGAAACCGTTGTTTGGATTTCTTCGGGGTTTGTTTTTGCCTGTCCTCTGCATTTGAGTTTGTCTCGAGATGATATGCTTTTTTGGTAGAGAAAAAGAGACCATCGCTTTCGTGTATATCTATACAAGGTAGTCTGTATCATCTTCTCCCTGTTCAGTTTATGCGAACGAGTAACTACAAGTTTTAGATTGTGGATTAACGTAGCTAACAAACGTACACTAGATAAACTATACCTTCAGAGCCGATCATCATGGTTTTAGAATCGCTTAACTGGGTCTTAGCTTTCTTCAGCGGCCCCAACAGGAATTCTTCGTCTCGTACACGTTTCCGACTTGGTGCGAGCACGATACTTGAATCTCCTTTAGCCATGGCGTCCATTATTTTTTGGGAACTGTGGACGATCCGGTTATAGTTCCGGGGGGAGATCTCAGCTCTGCGGCGCGTGGTGGCGGGACAGGCAAATCGACAAATCTCATTGAACGCCTGTTCCATCAAGTCGGAATCATCTGCATCAGCCCTACGATCAAGTTTAGGTCCTAAATGAGTAATCAACCCTTCTAAAATCTTGGACTCGAGATCCCCGGAGATATTTTCTTGCTTTGACAGGAATTGAGTCACGAGATTAGTATAAATGCTCTGTTGCATCTGCGCGGCCTGTATTGTGTCATTAATCGCCGTGAAACCATTGTTTATTTGGTCACTTAAGGCGAGATTGGATGTCTCGATTGTAGTCTTCGTGGTGAATGTCTGCTGTGTCAACAGGCTATTCAACTCTAGTTGATTGTTACGATGGTTATCCGCGAGAGTTGAAGCCAGGCTTCCTAACCGGTTGTGGGTAGAGATGTTTATATTGCTATTGTGAAACGACAGGTCAGCCGTCAGCACAGTGAGGCGGTTCACGAGCTTTCTAGAAAGTAAACATATAACGTACAAACCAGCGCACTGAAGACAGGATTGTATCTTGTTATAGTGCAAGAGAACCACGCTTTCGAATTTACGTAGATCTTTCTCCTTCCACGCGGCTTTGAACTGTTTCCATTTCTTGCCACCGAAACTTTGGGGTATTGTTGAATCGAGCTTCTCCAACTCAGCCGCCAGTATCGTCAAGTCGTTTAAGCATTCCTTAGCAATTCCATCCAAGTCATCGAGTAAGGAACTGTAGTTTCCAGCAAGTAAACTCTTAGTAAGCTCGATGGATCGTTCCAAGAGAGTACGCAGGCCGGCAACGGCATCGATCAGTCGCTTTACGTCAGCCGGTGCATCCAAGACATTTGAAAGTGTTGAGTATATAAACTTGGTGGTCTGGAGTGCGATAGTGATGAATGCGACAGCTGCAGCGCCGGCCTCCATCGCGGGAATTCGAATATTGTTTGAACTCGCAAGCGGAAAAGAGGTCTACGAAAAAGGATTTACTGAGGTTTAGAAACGATCAAGAAGGGCTAAGGGGCTCACTTGTTCTATAAAGGAGTCGGGGCTAAACGGAAGGCCGATTCAAATTTATATCAGCCTCGATCTTGCAAGGCCCGGACAGCACAGCGTGTATGCATGTATGCAACACAGCCCATTTCATCATACTCATAGCCACCCGAACCTCAACAGGTCCGTACAAGAGAGCTTACCGGCTCGCGGGAAGGCTCTTGTTGAAAGCAGTTGACTGACAGGTCTTCACATTCTAGTCCGCTGAGGATTATTCAAAGTGCGAGAGGTTACAATGTTGTGGTTTTTAAGGCACGAATTCGTGAAATGTGCCTATTAAAAGTTGGGATCAGACTATCTATTCAACTTTCCTACTACTTGTTTCTCTAATACTCTCACTAGGTTATCGACTAAGCTTATGGCCAGTACCATGACGTCCTTCAAACATTTCATATTTATAGGGTTCTGACTCCTCTGGTGTTGGCTGGGATTGGGGAGGAGATGATGGACTTCTCCTACTAGCAATGTGCTGTAACGAGGCATCGGACATTTGGCCCATGACTTGCACCGACCGCGATCCTGAGGTGACACGCTTCGCCGAAATGAGATCTCCCATCGTTGCGACGATTATCTGCTCCCCATCATCAGCCATCAGGATGTCTTCGAAGACGTGAATTCGATTCTGATTCACTTGTTCCGCCGCTTGCGAACAGATGGCGATACATTGCTTAATGCTTTCGAGTTCGTCCGCGTTTTCGCTCGCCGGGGATTTCGGTCGGTTTGAATAGGCGGCAAGTCGAACTTGGATATCTTCCAGTTGCTTTCGTAGCAGTTCCGCCGTATTGACGAGGTCAACTTTGCAACCGCTGAGTGTATCCGTTGTTATCTGCCTCGCCAGGTGTGAGGCTGTCGAAATGCTGTGGGCAGCGGATGCAGCCTGTTCGCTTCGAACCCGGTCGATATGCTCCGAAACCTGGACGCAGATTTCGAGGCACCGCTCGATACCCTTTTTGTCCTCCTCAATTGTATCTTTGTCCCCCGCAGTGACTTGCCCGTTGTGCCCATTGTTGACTAGATTCCTCGTGCGTTGGGTAGCTAAGATTGCCAATTTCTTATCAATCTCCTCCAATTGATCTTCAAGGTCGGAAGTGGTTTTCTCAATCATCGTCTTGTATTCACTGAGCAGGCCTGCTGTGATGGAGGTGGTGCGCCTTGAAAGAAGAAAAGAAAATATAAGGTTTAGCTGGAGTTTCGTAGTATAAAATATAAGGTTTGGTCGGGGTTTGGTAGTGTCGAAGTATAAGGTTTATTTGGAGTTTCGTAGGGCTGGCTAACTGAGACGAGAACTAAAAAGCAAATAAACTACTCACATATTCACATCGCATATGGCGATGGTTATGGTGGACTTGTATCCCGCTAGCAGGACCTTGAATCCGGAAATATCGTTGCCCATATACTGAACTTTAGCCCAGTCGCGGATTGCCCGCACTCCGCCCGAATTGGACGAACATTTTGCAATCGTCGCTTCGAATTCCTTGCAAGCTTGGCCGCATCGATTCAAAGGTAGCTCGAGAATCTTCAGGTCCGCGTTACTGGCTTTAACGGTAGCCTCGAGGGATTCCAAAACGCCCTGGAGTGCCTCCAGTTCTTCACCGAGTTCGCGCACAACTCGTTTATTGCTTTTGAAACTGTCAATGGTCTCATAAAGCCGTCGAGACGCGTGGAGCGCAAAAACAACAAACGCAAGGATACCAGACGAGAGGCTTACGGGGTCCATTTTACAGGACGCAGTATGAATTCAATTCCAGGTGATTTGACTGTGGTATGTCGGACTCAGAGAGAAACCCTCCCACAGGTGCCGTTATATTATAAATATAAGGGGTATGATATTACGATGAACAAGAAAAGCCAAAGGGATATTTCGTGTGGTACAAAACCAGGGCTCTCTTCAATGTGGAGCTCTGGTCAACGAGACAAGCTCTGGCGTCTGGTCTATATAACTTGCCAGGGTTTAATGTTGCCTGAAATCCATATTGGCGCGGGCCTAATGCGGCTGACCGTACAGAGCGGGGTAGAGACAGTCAATTTGCAAATGCCTGTTTCTTTGGTCCGAGCAATCCCCCCAAATCCTTCTAGATAGGATATCCCTCTAGCGTAGATTCGCTGGTTCAGCGCTTTCAAGAGCGCAAGCAGTTAGTAGAGCTTTTACCGTTTGTCGCTATTATGATGTTGTAGAGATGATTTTTAAGACAACTTGATGGGTGGGTATCAGGCGTCAGAAGCGAGCAGGTAGCAATCCACACCTCTAGGGTTGGCTCTAACCTGTGAAACCTGAGGCGCCAAGAGATCAAAGACGAAATGTGAAATGGATCACGCGATGCAAGTTTAAGAGTGAAGCATTGAAAGAGATTTAAGCGCCTATATCCGGATGAGGACAGTGGATCAAACTGACGGATGCGGTTTCGCAGCATCTATGATTTGTGCCACACAATTACTTTAGGGATACCGAAGTCACCGCAACCTCTTGTCCCACATTTTCTGTTCTTCTTTCTGTTCCAATACCCCTAAAAATATCAATTCATGTATCAAGTTCAGTTTCCATATCGTTTTCGACTATACAACGACAGCAGCAATGGGGACTTATTGCGTAAACCAGGTCTCAATCATTTAGCCTATAATTATATATAAGAAGCTGCCGGATGCGAGCGGCTTCTTAGTTCACATCATCGTCGATACTTGCAATTTAGGACTTGTTGTGACCAAAACAAAGGACCCATTTATATATATATATATATATATATAAGATTTAGATCGCCGCAAGGTAGCAAAGTTGTACAAGATAATTGAATTATCTAGGACTCATTCACGGTCCAGTCTTTTCAAATAGCAAACAACACAGCTTAGTGTAAGGTTTAGCAATGATAGTGTAGCTAACCGGGAAAGTTAAGCTCTAACTGGCGTATTTAAAGAATATATTTGATATTTGAAGAATATATTTGACATCATTGGAATATTGTTGGAATACTGTTGGACTTCTCACTTAGCTTTCTAGTATTGCAACAAGAATACTCTAATTATGTGATCTATGCGGTTCTCGCTTACGATAGTCAAGTATAAGGCTAGTGATGACACGGGTCAACCTAAACAGATAAATATCACCAAATCTCATGACGTTAATATGCTCCATTCTCGCCCATAAGTTCACTTTTGTAATTAGGGTTCGGGAAGAATGTATCCGAGTATGATTTATGACGGACCATTCTTCCCGTGAGATAGATACATATGCTGTTGATAAAGGTTGAGTTTTGCTAGTTAAGTAGATAACAAACTCCACCTTCTAGTCCCAGCATATAAAATGATTACACATTATTATATTCTATATCCTTGCATATCCTATAGTACCACATATCACCATTATCTGTCAACACCTATATGCGCAATTCCACTTTGATGTTTAATTGAATCTTCTTTTAGTGGTCAGGTGATTTCTTGCGTCCCAAAATCATAGACCGGAGAGTTTCCTAGATTTCCCACTCAGTCTCCGTATCTTAGAGGATCTCGAGCTCCGACAAAACTGTAGTGCTTTGTTGACTCGACGCTTCAATTCGATCCATGGTCGGTCGCGATTAATGTCGCCTCCGAGAATGCAGGCAACTATGGCCGTTTTCCAGCGTCATGAGGCGAGGTGGCGACGTTTGCCGCTGCATATCGGAGGCTCGACACTATAGTTGTAGCATCGTAACTCGTTCGAGGCTATCCTTTATAATTCATCTTCTCACTCTTCCTCGGTGTGAGGATTCAAATACTACGAAATCATGCCTTGACAGCAACCGCAGCCCCCATACCACCACCTCCTGTATTTTTATCCAGATCCTCCTGGAAAAAGAAATGAACGTTAGTCTTGAAGTCACACCAGTGAAAGTACCCAGCCTGATGACATACCACTTCAAAGATGACCCGAATCATCAAGCTGCATCCGGGACAGACGGCGATATCTTCACCCTCACGGAGGTCGGCAATAGCGATTTCAAAGCGGTCACCGCAGGGGCAGGGGTAGTGGAAGATTTCGAGGGTGGGGTCGTAGGTCATATCCTCAATCTCAATCTCGTCGTATATCGATTCGTCCATATTGAGGGTTGTTAAGTCTACCGCGATAGTTTGAGCTACCAAGGGTCCTATCTTGACCGGTTTGATGGGGTAATGAGCGATTCTGGGAGTACGGAGAGCTCAAGAGCTTGGGTTTGGTGGGTTGGCGGGGTTGAGATGAGGATGGTTCGAGGTTGAAAAAATATGAATCACGAAAGTGGCAAGAGCTTGTTTTGGGCCTCGACGCAACGCAAACACCACAAAAATGCAACACATCGAATTGACGCAACTTGCGAGGCTGAATTCATTCATATCCTCCTCACGTGTCGTCGAGTCCTTCGAATTCTCCCCATCTACTAGCTAGCATCATAAAGGACAGCGATGGTATCGCTTGAATCCGTCCCCGTCGAGATCAAACTTTTGATCCTGCTGAGTCTTCCTGACTACGACTCTCTCAATTCCTGCATCAGAATATCCCGTAGCTTCCATGCGACCTTTACCACCTATAGCCAAACCATATCGAACGCGGTACTGCTCCAAGAAAGCCTGATCACGTTCCGGGAAGAAGCTCTCTTCATCGCCCACCATGAAAATCGGTTTCGCAAATTGACTTCACAGCCCGATATATACGGCCAAATAACTGACAGATCTCAGTGGTCGAATGAAACCGTGAGCGGCTGCAACAACGAAAAGTGGTATGACTCCAACGATCTCACAGATAGCAAAAATGTTCGCGACAGGTTAGTCGGGAACCATACAGTTATACTTGAGCACTACTCCCGGTTCGTTCGGACTTCAGCGTATCCTAGATTGTTCGTCAACGATTCTGGGTATTGCACAGAGGAGGAAGCGAAAACCAGATACCTTCGAACCGCCCGACCAGCAAGTCCTGATGAGAGGGAAAGGATAATCCATGGCTTCTATCGGTTGTGGATTTTAACTCTCATGTTCTGTGCACATGTAAAGTATGAAGAAGGATCAGCCAGACCGCCACAGGATGACAATTACACCAGTCTTCTGAAATTCGTAGAGAGCCTTCCTTTCTGGGATATGAAAGTGGTACAGATTTTGATGGAGCACCTACGCGAGCAACTTGTACCAATATTCATGCTTAGCCCGCCGGATGATTGGGAACAGCGGAGTTACTTTGGATGGGAGTTTTGGGGCATGACGAGACATTGTAGACGGTACAATACAGGTATGGCATCTCAAGACTTTCCCCGCGCCCAATTTCCTTGCTGCCACTTTTCTTAGAGAGAAGGCTCCCGGTCAAGCTAAAATTGGTCTCTAAAAGCATATATATATGGAAAATTTATCGATTTTCGACTCGGAGCTTTCCTCGCGAAGGAGTTCCCGCACAACACCTCTGCCTGGATTCGATCGTATGCTACATCTTCAGATTTCAACTCAATTTGTATGCACAACCGAAACGAGGTTAGAGTTTACACCGCCGCACTATTATTATCTCGAGCGCCAAATAGCGTGTTCGAAATCAACGACTATCATATATCCAAAAAGTTACGCTCCGTCCTCCTGCCAAACGTTATTAGAGGTTTTCACAAATATCAATATCTCGATTTCCTCAAGTTATCGGCAGACAAGCTCCAGGGAGATGAGCTGGATCATGTGTACGAATTAGAAAGCATACCGCTGAAGGCGATCTGTCACCCGAACCGGAAGGAGCCAAAGCATCGGTCCGATCAGGACAATTGGGGTGACAAGGCAAAAACCGCCTGGCTGACTCTGGAGTTATCAAACCCGGAGTCGAGGTATTCTGACTACTTTGCTGCCGTGTGGGATAATGAGAGACTTGAGGATTGGGGTTATCAGCCTCCCAATTTTAGTACTGAGCTGAGTACGGCGGAATAAGACCGGTTTACTGGACCTAGGCAGGATATTGACCTTACGGGGCCGTTATAACGACCAGTCGAATCTTATATGCGCGTTTGGCATTTAAATAGGCCCAAGTTGAGGGTACAGCTCTGATCTTCTAATAAAGATATATGTAAATATACTAAAACCATATATAAAATATTGCAAATACATTAGTAAAGGCTATGCTAAGTCTGATGACGATATATGAGATTTACATGTAAAAAACTCGAAAGCAGATGAAGATATATAAAGAACTGAAAAGAATAATCTTGGTTGTCATCACGCCATTTCTTCCCTCCTCGACATGGACGGCGTGGGCATCCTGCCCCCGCTATCCATCATTCCAAACCCATCATCCAACCCCGGATACGTCACCCCACCAGGTCCTTGCATCAGACCCTTCAACCCCTTCCCATTCTGCGGCGGCATCGGCTGTGGCGGCCCATTCGGTGGTCTTCCACCCTTCCCCTGTGGCTGCGGCCTGTACTTCCTATCCATACCTGGAATCTGCCCCACACCTAACGCGATATCCAAATCCGCCTCTGACATTGACGGCCTTCTGTTACCGCCTGCGTTACTACCACCCGAATTGCGTCGGCTCCCCGGTGCACCTCGCGGTGGCATCCAGTTCGAATTCTGGGGTGCCATCGGATGTCTGAAAGGCGACTGACCGCGGCTCTCGGGTCGGCTACCCGGACCTTGAGGCATACCGAGCGGCGGCATTCCAGGTGGTCCTCGGCTTCCCGCTCTGCTACCCGACCTAAACCCTTCCCTAGGACCGGGGCTCTCCTCTCGCCCGCGGAAAGCACCAGGCGGTGGACCCCTCCCTCCGTACCCGTTCCTCGACTCACTCCTCCCCCTCTTATCATTCTTCTCCTCATGTCGCAATATCGAGGAAGGCAGTTCGAAATCCACTGCAAAATTTAGAATCTCCATCGAGTTTGAACGTTTCCTTTGATGCTGTTGCTGCGGGTACGGGGACGGGCCAGGTCGCATCCTCGGATCTCCACGCATACTGAATGCGGGCGAGGAACTCCGTGGAGGCGGCGGACCGCGTCTTTCCGAGAAGGCTGGTGATGCTGACCGCGGCGGCGGAGGCCCGCGAGGACGCATGGAACGCTCGCTGAAAGCCGGTGAAGATGAACGGGGTGGGTAACCGGGTCCCATGGGACCACCAGGTGGTGGTGGGCGAAAACCGGGTCTGCCTCGCATTTCAGGTGTCGAGCCGCCGGGTGGCGCAGGGCCTGGCATTCTTCCGCGAGGTGCCATCCCGTGCTGTCCTGGTCCCGGGTGCATCCCGTGAGGACCTTGACCTTGACCTTGACCTGGCGGCATGCCATGCGGACCTGGACCGGGTGACATCCGCTGCGGAGGTGGGGGACCCGATTGTAGGTTACTCGGTGGTCGAACGGGTCCGGGGCCTGAGGACATTCCACCGTGCGGACTTGAACCTTGCGGCATTCCGTGAGGCCCAGGACCAGGTGACATTCGCTGTGGAGGTGGAGGACCCGATTGTAGGTTACTCGGTGGTCGAACGGATCCAGGACCTGAAGGCATTCCTCCATGCGGACCTGGACCTGGACCTGGACCAGGTGACATGCGCTGTGGAGGCGGAGGCCCCGACTGCAGGTTACTTGGCGGTCTCACCGATGCCGGCAACCCAGGAGCACCTGATTGCACCCGTCTATCTGTAACCGTTTCCTGCGATTGCGATTGCGATTGCGGACGTGGCAGGTACCCCTGGGATGAGTTCCTGACAGGATACGGACCGTGCTCGCCACTCGGGATCCTCGGCGTAGGCGCGGATGCCCCGCTTGACGTGGGCCCGTTTACACCTGACGATAACGACGTCCGCGGTGTTGACGATGCGGCGCTGTGTGATTCCGAGTACCCGTTACTCGATCTTACGCTCGAAACGCCGCTGGATGCGTAGCTGTTCTTGTTGATGGGCGCTGCCGAGGTGGAGGAGCTGGTAGCAGACGAAGGCGGTACTACGCTATTTAGGGATACTTCGGAGCTCAACGGCGACGGTTTATTCGATGGGTAAGGTCCTTCCTCCGGGATATCTTTCATGGGCAGAGATGGAGATCCTACGCTTTCTCTACCGGTGGGTATTGTTGACGTCAAGATGGATCGATGTGCGATTGTTTGCAGCGGCGTTGGGTATTTGTCTCTTAGCTCAGATTTCGAAGGTACCCGCTGGAGAGTCTTTGGCGCGTCGGGTAGGGATTTATTGGACTGGGAGTGCTCGGGTGTCGGCTCTGGAACAGCTGGCGATCTTCTGTCATTCTTGGGTGGTAAGGTTGGTAGTTCTGGCAGCGGTGCCGAAGAGGTCGGTGCAGGTTTCGGGGCAGGAATGGCAGCTGACGCTGTTACCGGTTTATAATTCTTCAGGTTGGGCATAGGTGGAAGAGGCGGTCGCTCCTCCTCCTCTTCCGACAGCGGTGCACCAGGTTGGAACGACCCAAAGTCTAATCCAGTGGAGAAATCACCAAGCGAGAATGGGGCGAACGATTTGATACGGTAATTGATCTTTTCGTCAGATTGCTTCTGGCTGATTCCCGGTGGCGTTCTCTCTTGTACTACTCGCGGAGGGGATTGTTGCATAGGAGGGCTTGGAATATAACTCGCCGAGTCCACAGACTGATCCATATCCTGGTCGTCTTGATTGTCGCCAAAGTAGTAATCTCCAAGAAATGAATACGTCTCAACCCTACCCCCTCTTCCAGGCATAAACCCAGGACTTGGTGGCGGTGCCAATCCTGGGCTAGGTTGCGGTCTCTCTACTGCGAGGCTATTGTTTGACGCAGAGAGTTGTAGACCCGCTAATCTGGGTGGTTCTGATTTTGTTGGTGGTGGAGGAGGGGGTAGTTCAGCTTCTTTCGATTCTTTCGAAAGTGGTGCAGGCGGGGCCGGTTCGAGCTCGTCTTGTATAACAGGTCTTGCTGCAGCCGGGCTAGGAAATATTGAAAGTCCGAAGGGCTTCGACGTCGGGATCCTCGGTAACCTTTCCGGCGACTGCATCGTCTTCTCGGATGAAGACGGTCTCGATTCTGGTTTTTCGGGAGGCGCAGGGGTCGGAGAAGAAACTAAACTTTCCACTCGTTTAGGTAATCCGGTTTCAAACTTCGACGGTGGGGGCGGCGGGGCCTCTTCTGCATATCTTGTAGGTGGTAAGGGAAGTGCGTCGTCCCTGATCGGCTCTTGCGGAGGGCTTAACGGGGTCTGGGCGTTTATGAAACCGTGCGAAGCGTACCCGCTAGATTGCAACCTCGAATTCTGCGTCGTAGCAGGATATGAGCTTGGAGGAGCTTGATTGGGATAACCAGTTTGCGGTGGACTTGTCGGATATCCGTATTGATTTGGGTATTGGTTAGCGCGCTGTTCGGCCTCCCAAGCTGTCATTTGGGGCTCTTGCGATACAAGCTGTGGTGGCGGTGCTTCTTCCTTGGTTTCCTTCTTCCTTAGAGATCGCAACGCCGACATCTTGCCTGAAAACTTAGCAAATGCTTCAATGGTCTTCTTGTGTTTGGCTTCGAACCTTCGCGGCGACGGCTCCTCTGGTTGTTGGTTTGGTAAGGACGCTTGGATCCGATCGAATACATCTAGTTGTGGTTGGTACGGCTGCGATTGCGGCGGAGGCGGTGGGGGCGGCGACACTTGGTATTGAGCTGTCGGTGCTTGGTAGGGCACGGAACTGTTGGCGGCAAGCATCTCGGGTGGTATCGGTGGTAGCGGCGGCTCGCCCTTGGGTCTCGAATCAGAGCTCTGATATTGTCCTAGAACACCGGTCGAAAAGCTCCTCTGTTGATCGCTGGGTGATATTGGTGACGACATCTGTGCTTTCTTCCTCAGACCCTGGAATGACTTTTTCATCTTGAGCAGACCTCCAAACCCTCGTTCGGCTAAAGAATCTCGAGTGGAACCATCCAGACTGCCGTCTGACGGTGACGTGGGAGGTAACGGCTTCTCGGGAGGTATCGATTCGGTCGACTGCATAACGGTCCTACTGTCCGTGGAGTTACTGGCAATTGAAATGTTGGAACGGTTGTAATCCTGCTGCAAAGGAGCCGCACTAAAACTAAACCCGCGGAGAGCCTTGGACGGTGGAGTAGGGGGTCGGTCCGAGGTATCCAACTGAGAGGTGGCAACTGATATTTCCGGCCTGGGAGCTTCGTCTGAACCCCTGACTGGCTTCCGCTTGGGGATATCCGATGTCTGGCCTGGTAAAGGGGGTAGCTCGGACTTTGTAACCGTGGGCGCCCTGCGAGGAAGGGATTGAGAGAAAGAGAGGTCGTTGACGAGATATTTGGTATTGCCGCTCTCCTGAGTGTTTGATATCGTCCCTGCGAGAGAGCTGTTCCTGACAGGGCTTGCTTCGACTTTTCTGATTGTTTCCGACCGATCGGGATGGGAGGCCGCAGAAACTTCACCGTTTGAGACAACTCGGCCAGGAACAGAACCTGACGGCGTCGCGTAATTATAATTATTCCCGATGTTGACGGTTGGGCCGCTAACGTTGACATGCGACGTGTCCTGCGGCCCCGGGTCTTCGCTCTCGCTCTCGCTGTCGTCGTAATCGTACTGATCAATCAGATCCCCTGTTGCGAGTTCTTCTTCTTCCTCATCCTCCTCATCTCCGCCATCCGGTTTAGCCGTAATTGCGACCTGTCCGTTTAAAGAAGCAGACGACGCGGGAGGGGCGTTGTCGCCATTTTCCGTGTATTCGGGTTCAATTTTTCTATTTCCATACTGATGGCCATCGTATACCGGCATTGGGAAGGTCGGTTGTTGCTGCGCCGCAGCGTTAGTGGCGGTTTGGGCATAATGTGGTTCAGCAGCAGGCCCCGTCTCCCCTCGTCCCTCACTTAATTTCGGCAGGTCCTTCTCAAGAAAACTAGTAATTTCGATTTCATCATGCTTCGGTACATCATGGTTGGCAATTGTCGATGCAAAGGGGGAAGCACTGCTCGTAGCTCCAAAAACAACATCTTTATATTCTGGGGTAAATCCTCCATCTCTTCCTCCCCCGCTTTCTTCCAGTCCTATTTCTCCTCCCCAGTCATCGGACTCTTCACTCGTCCGTTCTCCCATTCGGGCCTCGATTTCTTCGTCGTCATCATATCCCGGCAGCGCACGAGGCGCTTGCAGCGCTACCGGATTATCTTTTTTTGGCGGCTCAGGTGCTGGGTCATCGGTTATGCCCTGCTGCTCCTCATCCACCGGAGCCTCGGTTTCTGCCGAATCGTCCCCAAAGACCGGTATGGGGTTCCGCCGTCTCGAGCTGTGGCTGGGAGAAAGAGGGTTGCCGACCTTGGTGTTTGTTGGGGTCGGGGTAGAAAAATCAAAGTCCGCCCCCGTGAGGAGTGAAATACGCTTGCTCTTCTTTGCCAGCTGTTCTTCCGCTGCCTTGAGTCTTGCTTCGAGGGCATCTAGCTCCGCGTTTCGTGCCGTGAGATCGAGTTTCCTGTGGTCGGGTCAAGTCAGCTATTCCGCCCTGAGCGAACCGTGAGAAAGCTGTGAACACGGGGCATCAATCGTACTTCTGGTCAACTTCTTTTTCCTTGATTAATAGCGACTCGTCGAGTAAGAATATGTCGTTCAGCTGTGCGGAGAAGCTCCGCGCCAGTGTCCTGTTGGTTACCCCGACGGGTTAGCACTTCCCATGTGGGCAGAAAAAACCTCCCGATGCAGTTCTGCAGGTAGGAAAACTGTACGTACGACGTCGGTAGCTTCTTGTCATCCGGGGACGACATGATGAGCCGTTTAGAATCCAAAAACCTCCTTTCGAAGGTCTCTGGGTGAACGAAGGTGGGTGTCAAAAAAGAAAGACCGCCCTCAACGACGACCTTTATCGCTCCCGCTGGTGCTTCCCTCCCTGACTAATTTAGTCTGTTTTCCGCCCCTACTTGGTACGCCTCCTCACTTTCGGTTCTCAACTGCACACCTTGCTCGTGATGTAGCGGCACACGATTAATTGCTTGAGAGCTTGCCTACCAGAGCTAGCGAACGGACCTTCTCTGGCTCGAAAATTCCCTCTGTATGAATTCGGCGTGGGGCGCGACCAGAATTGGATTCTGTGCTTGATTCAGGGACAAAACTCGCAGGGAGGCGGGAGCCAATCGTTCCGCAAACAGCTGGTTCGGAAGCCTGAGTGGAGTTTGCCGTGACAGTGAGGTGCGTTGAAATGATTGGGGAAATGCGCAGAGTGCAGGGTGCAGGCAAAGAGGACAAATCGGTGATCCGTAGACTGGAAGATCTCGCTTTCTGGCGACGACGAATTGTGATAAGAAGATCGGATAACAGGTGGAACGGGACAGGTTTAAGAGGCTCTGACTGGACCCAAGAGCTGCTTTTTCTACCTTGGTTCTCCTTTTCCAGCGACAGTTGTTTCTGAAATTTTTCGGTTTTTCCTGCCCATTTCTTTTGCCGGATGCCTCATTACCCTGGTTTGATCTGGCTGGAAATTAGAGGCTTGGCTTTCGGGGCTTTAGGAGCAAGAATGTGCAGCCGAGTTTCGAAGGGAGCGAGTTCCAACACTGGCTCCACAGATATCAATTCTTCTTCCTGCTCTTCACGGTGGGATGTTTGAAGATGCGCCTGGCTACGATACGGAGGCTGTGAGAGTTGGTGGGTTTGCAAAGTTCAACGATATGACTGTAGCTTTCTTGTATAAACATGTTTTTGGCGGTTGACAGCTGTTGCAGCACTTTTCGCTCAATCGACAGCGCTCGAGTTCGTTCGAGTATCAAAATATGCGGTGCTGGTGATCCCTTCCGCTCCTGCATTCGGGGAGCTAGCTTCATCCGAACAGCCTGGAGCCATTTCTCCTTCTCCCAGGTATGGCAATAACCTCGCAGCCTGAAATGCAGCCTGAAATCACAACACTGCAGTCTACAGACACAATTGAGACCCGTGATGTTTCCGAAATCGTACATTATCTGGTGGCACAGCTGCTGTTGGCAAATGTATGTCTCGTTCAAAGTGTGGTGTTTCAAGATATTGATCTTCTCGACGCGAACACCAATCTTTTGGCTGCACTTGCCGCGTGGCGGGTGAGAATCTTATCTCGTGAGAAAAAAAACACCTCCCCAGATCTACTCCGTGCCACCGACCGGCTCTGGTCTCTTGGAGAAGATTATCTTGTACTTGATGACATCGACGATTTCCAGCTCTTCTTCCGCTGCATCCTTTCCAGCAGCAGCGTTAACAGTTCCGTCTCCATCCTGCCGCCTTCGTTTTCTCAAGATACCTAGAGGCTTTGGCAGTGCCTTAACTTCGCCAGTTAGTCGCTGGTGTTTTCCAACATAGAGCCACACGCGCTTCAGTTCCTTTAAATCTGTTGTTTCCGATGTTGCATCTGGAAAGATGAGATTTCCAACGGTGGTAAAATTGCTGTTGGAGTCTACCTCTTCTGGACTGGGGAAGTTAATATCGCCTTGAAGTTCGAGGATTGCGAGGCCGGTGGGCAGGCGCAGGAGCTGAGGGAGAGGATTCGTGTTTGCTGAGATAGACAGGGGGTCCGGGAGGTGGACAGGTGTCGACGGCATCTTGATATTGGCAGGTCCAGCAATTTCTGCACCGACTGCTGCAAGGAGACTGTGACCAGCCTGCAGTAACGAAGTCCGACAACGGAGTTGTTTCGAAATTTTTGTAGTATTAGGGTTATTGTAAGCAGGTGAACGAGTTTAAGATGCGAACGCGAAATATGACTGGCGCAATCGATGCGATCTTGTGATCGCGACTTTGCAGTTCGGTGTGGTTGGTTAGGGCATCGGCACAATGCTCTCTAATTGGTCAACGACCACCCGTCAAGATTGCCGAACATGAAGTTAACCCGCAGGATAGCGACGCCGACGTCACAGCTACACAAGGGCCGGTCACAGCACAGTACTCCGTATAAAACCACCGTGCTGATTCAACAAGATTCTCCTTTAGATAGTCAAAACTATTTCCATATCACGAACCCTTCAACATTTTTTTCTCTGTTCCCAATATTTCGTTCCGAATAGAGACTGTCGGCTACACACATGAGGTAACCATACGTGTTGAGCTCGACCTAGATCTATAGATCTACATGGAAGGTGCTTCATTCAATCCCGTACTTCTCGTCAACCGTTAACCGCCCTCCCTTGCTTGCGGTTTCGAGATAATGCAAGATTCAGTAGAGGAAACCTGCTGCCTGCCTACGGTTAGGGCTCCAGCCAAGTTTGCGTCGGAATGGATCTTCCAAGAGTATAAATATCAATTCGGAGAAATATACTCTCATTGTCATTGTATTTCTTCTTCATCCCAGTCGAAAACTTGCAAGTTCGATTCTTCATTGCAGTAACCCTATAGGCCCTTTTCAAGCTCTCTAACAAGGTCGATTATTTGTCACCATCTGCTCCAATATATATATAATATCCAAATATGGCTGCAAATTCCTCAGAGGAGTCTCGCAACAAGGCCAAATTTTCATTTGAACCCAAACACTCCGAGGATGTTCCTGCTCACCTCCTCGAAAATTACTGGTCGGGTTTACAACCTCGTGTAAGCCTGGCCAGAAATGAAGAAGTCAAAATAGTATTTGAGCTCGCCCAGGACTGGTCCGACTTTGGAGGTTTTAGCTTTAGCCCTGAAAAGGTGGCATTGCCTTTGCAGTGTATGTCCACAGGTTTTCCTGAGGCCGACCCAAAAAGACTGCTTATGGCGGCTTGGATCACTGCGTGTGCATTCATCGAGGATGGTCAGTGAAAACACTTCGGCTCATATTATCCCAGCTTGAGAGAAAGTTAAGAAAATAATGCCAATTTGTTTGATGGTTATCAGATTTTTACGATGGTGACTATGGCGATATTTCCGACAATCCGCACTTTGACCCTCAGGAGCGAGAAGCACTGACTAAAAAATACCGGATTGCTGTCAACCAATTAAAGTCAAAAACATGGATCAAGGTCTTGACCTCAGATGCGGAGCACTTGGAGTATATTTCTAAATATGAAGGCTGGGCGGCTTTGATAATTGAGACCGAGAACCTAAATAAACTAGGATTGGAGACTTTGGAGGACTACTTGACCATGAGAAGCTACTCAGCTGGGCTAGAGTATGCCATCTGGTCTTCTGAATTTGAAAGTCATAAGCAGTTCATAGGCCGGTTAGCTTAGAGATATGTAACAGATATATCTGTCATAGACTCTTCTAGCCGCGTTCTGCTCTCGTGGATATATACTGACTCTCCTTGATCAATATAGCGCTTGGACGGTGGCCTTACACTACTGCTACGAATTAAACTGAGTGATGCCCAAAGAGCAAAGTTCCATCCGCTGGACCGCCTGATGTGGAAGATGATAGGCTTAGGCAATGTCATATTCTCCTTTGACAAAGAGCAAATCACGCACGCTTCCCTGGACAAACCGGGAGTGACCTTATCCGCTATAACGGTCATTTTGCGTACGCACGATATTACCTTGGCCGAAGCCAGGGAGATCGCGAAACAAAAATACCTTGATATGGAGCAGGATTTTTTTACAGCTATCACAAAAACTAGTTGACGAAGAATCAGGAAATACAGAAGCTGAATTTGCAGCTAGGTATGCCTGGTACTCTGGTCTATGCGCAGCTGGGGCTCTAGTATACCAGAATGTTCTCCCGCGCTACCATGTCTGTCCGGACCACCCACTCAAGCCTAGGCCGGAACATAAGCCCAAAGATTTCCCACGAAAAGCGGGTTCGATTTATATCAATCTCGATCCCATTGTTAAAGAAATAGAATTTAAGGAAGAAAAAAAGCTCACAGGTACCTCGTTCTCTTCTTTACCTGAGTTCTTCCCACTCGGCGTTTCCGTGCTGACGAATTTTGATATGTCATTTTGGTAGATTCCACGAAGCCTGGAACATACCGGGAACCCTGGCTGTCGGAATACCTCCGCCTCCGCGATGAGGTTCATATTATGCAAACCGGTTTCCAAATTTGATACGGAATCTCTCGACCATCTTTTGAAGGAAAAACTAATCTCATGGCCATATGTACCCGAAAGATTGTTCTGGAGCCATTCGATTATATCAAGTCCCTGCCTTCCAAAAAAGTACAGAACCAGGCGATTAATGCGCTTGATATTTGGTATTACGTGCCAGATAAATCCATAGATATCATTGTCTCTGTGATTGATCTGCTCCACAGTTCTTCCCTAATGTATGTTTTCCGTCTCGATGTTTTTTTCTACCGAGCTTGCCGTCAGAAATACTCATATCAAGATTAGTATAGATGATATCGAGGATAACTCTCCCTTACGACGAGGATATCCAGCAGCTCATATTCTTTGGGACTCCTCAAGCAATCAATACGGCCAATTACCTCTTCGTCAAATGTCTAGCTGAAGTTTAGAAGCTCTCTCCGTTGGCTGTAGCGATCTTTTGCGGTAGAGTTTCACCCCACCCCTATCTGGATTTCCATACTCGTTTCTGATATTTTCGCGGGATGGCAGATGAGTTACGTAGCTTGCACGTAGGGCAAGGCTACGATCTTTTCTGGACATTTCATGGAGAATGCCCTTCCGAGCGCGACTATATAAAAATGATCGATGGCAGTGAGTACATACAAAAATATCAAGCCACCCACAACTTTAGCAATAATGTTCTCCCTAGAGTGTATTTCTGATAGTTCCGTGTTCCTCTTTAGAAACTGGCGGGCTGTTCAGAATGGTCTGTCGTTTGATGAAGGATCAAGCAACGAAAAACAGGTATCTTGCCAACCTGAATTTCCACAAATAGCTTTATATAATCCTGCGAAGCATCTTGCTTACTTTCATACTTCTAGGAATCTTGATGTCGAAGACTTAATGACGCTTATGGGGCGATTTTTTCAAATCCGGGATGACTATAAAAATCTCGAATCTGTGGATGTGAGTCTGCATCTCGTTATCGTATATAGCCATTAACATACGCAGGGACGAGTTCGGGCGGATCTGTTAACCTCATCATCGAACAAATATAGAACCACACTAACAATATATCTTGCCATTCAGTACTCCAAAGCAAAGGGTTCCCTCTCAGACCTCGACGAAGGGAAATATTCCTTTATGCTTATACATGCACTGAATAACAACAAAGACAAGCAACTACAAAGTCTCCTACAATTGAGATCCAAGCAAGGATCTTTAACGGCAGAGCAAAAGTCAGTCGTGATGAGGATTCTGGTCAGATCGAAGAGCGTGGAGTACACGCTTGGAGCTCTTCGCGAGTTACAAGCGGAGATTGAGAACAGTTTGGAGATAATTGAATCTGAACTAGCTGAGAGTTTCCAGACGGGAGTTGATCAACAGGAAAACTGGATGATTCGTGCCATTATGGCAAAACTGAAGGTTTGATCATTTGCTCCATTCTGGATTGTGCTTTGGAGGTTGGTGATGGGGATATCGGTCTTGAAGGAAAGTATGTATATGGGGAATGAACAATATGTGCATGAGTTGATGACTACACTGTTGTTCCCTTCTCTGCAATCAATGCGATTCGCATGTCGTAGCAAGCAACTTTATATATTAGGATTGTAGCGTATTATATCAGTCGAGCTTGTTTTCCGTTCAACAAAAGTATTTCTGGATACCACACGCTCAACACTACACAGCTTCGTAGGTCACGAGATCCGTGCTATTGGGCCTTTTCGGTCATTATTAGAGTCCGGGTCTGGATGCTAGGACAGTTCTATCACCAGGTGAAATACTTGACATTTGTCAAGGTCATGCATACGGTACAACTGTTAACTTAAAATGAATGTATTTCAATCCACTAATTACGATTGAAGGTGATCAGGTAACGTTAAGGCTAATAAATAGAGGCAACGAACCAACGAACCCGATAGGAAGTTGCCCCACGAGTCATTCGCGAAACTTAGTGAGAAAGAATTATGGTATATATAGCTCACTATGGCCATCACCAGGTTAAAGCCATGACTTGGTTAAAAGACCTTTGATATTAGGTGTTTTATATCTGGTATGGTGCTCAAGACTGAGACGGAGCTGATCCTGGCGGTCCTCTAAAATGTCAACAATTGATATGGCCATCCTCAATGCCTCCTTTACCCAGCTGTCTTGACCTTTCCTTCCTCAACTTCACTGCTGCGGTGGACCTCCTACCCTGTCCCTGCTTGAAGCTTACACAAGCTCAGCCATACTTGCCAACTACTACCAGTCCTTTTGTTCTGTATATCTGCTATCGCCACTGTCTATTCGCTTCTCTCAGCCTCCCTCCACATCCCTGCTGATAGTCTTGCCCCAGCTGATGAAACTAACGTCTTTACTTTCATCTTATCATAATGAATGCCCAATCCTCCATGACTCCTCCGGCTAAACCGGTCGTCAGCTTCTCCCCGGACGGAGGCAGCTACTTTTTCGATTCCTCTCCCGCCAGGTCTACTCCCCCGTTTCTCCGTCGTAGAACGAGCAGTCGTTCGGGAAGTACTCCTCACACTCCAGATCGTTTCATCCCCTCCTCAACTTCCATTCAATCATTTCGAATCAATGCTCCTGCCGGTCGCCGTTCAGAAGATGAGCGACGCGCTCGTAGGCGCTCTGCCAGTCCCACCCCTCACACTCGAGCCTCCCGTAGTAGATCTATATCTGCCCCTCGTGTCGGGTCCTTCATCGGAAGTCCTCCTGTCCGACGAGGCATTCGAACCAACGTCACCGGTGCGCCGGATGCTCCTGCCAACATTCAAGGCAATCAAGGCTATGTAATTAACGCAACAATGACCGTGGACGACACTGTTCTCCAGGAGGAGACCGAAATGCATGAGGAACGACTGGCTCTTGCTCTTGGAGTGGATCTCGATGGCAGGATTATGACCTTTGAGGCAACGCCGTCTCCCGAGAAAAAACCGACCGGTATCGGACGGTCACCTATCAAGTTGGATTCTAGTGCTTGGAGTCCAAACAGTCCACAGATGGAAGCAGCTGCCGTGAATCTTAAACGTCGTCGGGACGAAATGCGAAAAGTGGTCTCCACCCCGTTCAGATAAGTTAATCGTTGCATCTCACTCTGTTCATTATCTCCAATGCTGACGACTTTGCACGGTTCTTGATGCTCCTGGTTTGAGAGACGACTTCTACTGCACGCTTCTGGCATACTCTCCCGTCTCCAAAGTCCTTGTCGTTGCTCTCGGCAGCGAGATTTACGGTTGGACCGAGAGAAGCGGTGCAAAACCATTCAAGCCGTGGGCCGCAACCCAGATCACCGCCATTGGCTTCTCTTCCACCTCTGGAAAGCTCGATATTCTTGCCGTTGGTCGTGTCGACGGTGTCATCTCTCTCTGGGGCCTCGGAGAACCAGTCCCGCGAGCTGAAGCCCAGCACCAAGCAGCTGTTGCGTGTGTCTCGTTCAAGCCCTTCGAGTCCAAGCGCCGCGGATTGAGTAACCGCAAGGACTGGACCCGGTGCGAGGACCTTTTGCTCGGCGACGAATCCGGCAACATTTACTTCTACGCTATCGAATGGGATCCGGAACCTGGGAGCACCGCCTGCGGAATGACATTGGTCCGCAGGATGAAAGTGCACACCCAACAAATCTGCGGTATCGCTTGGTCGACTGACGCCACTCAGGTGGCAACGGGTGGCAACGATAACCAGTGCATCTTGTACGATGTCGAAACTCCGAAAGATGAAGAAAGCGATTCGAGGGACGCCGATGAGCCGAACCGAGAACTGATCATTCGTCACAAATGGTCACATAACGCGGCAGTAAAAGCTATCGCATTCTGTCCATGGCAGAAAAGCCTAATCGCGACAGGTATATATTACACTTGCCGTGCTAGTATCTATAAAACAAGAGTTTCAAGAAAGTCATTTAACTCGAATACTCTTTTATATAGGCGGAGGATCGAATGACCGAGGCATTCACTTTTACCACACGTTCACAGGATCATCGATTGCCACCATCAACGTTGCGGCGCAAGTCACCAGCCTGATCTGGTCTACCCAGCGCAAGGAGATCGCAGCCACCTTTGGGTACGCCAATCCAGAACATCCGATCCGAATCGCAGTTTTCACCTGGCCCGAGTGCCACAAAGTTGTTTCGATTCCATGGGCGGAGGACATGCGTGCTCTTTTCGCCTTGCCGTATCCAGGTGGCCCGCCAGAGTCGAAGAACGGGCGAATTGCAAATATAGAGAACACCGGGCAGAATAACTCGAGCCAGATTGATGCAAGCTATGAGGGGAGTCTGGTCGTAGCTGCCAGCGATGAGACTATTAGATTTCACGAGGTTTGGGGTGTTCCAGGTGTAAGAGCTAAGAAACCACGTGGGTGCGCGAGCGCACTGGGTAGTGAGATTTTAGAGAACATGGAAGGCATTGAAAAGGAAGGGACTTGTAGGATCCGTTAAGTTGACAATAGAACTCTTTGGATTTTATCGTTGGGTTTCTCTGAACTGGTTGCATTGGTTTGTGTTATCAGCAGGCACTGCCGTCAAAGCCCTCTTCTTAATTCCTTGCCTGATTGACCCTTCTTTCCTTTTATATTTGCCCCTTTGTCTTTGAACTCCAATAATAGCCCCTCCTTACGCTTATAGTTCTCCTTCTGCCTATTATTTTCATTCTTCGTTTCTAGACACACGCCTTGACTGGCTTGTAGATTGGCTCTTATGGCTGGTGTTGCGAAAGCTAGCTTAGGCCGCACCTCCTCAAAGCTGTATCCTCTTCTCTTTCTCCTTATTATACCACGTTTCGCATCCCATTACAGCCATATTGATTGGAGAGCGACCCATAGACCTTGTACCTAGATAATGATAGAAATAAAAAAGATGGAAAAAAGATGGAATACGGACGTGGAATGGTCTCGAGGCTACGTGGAATATCTATCTCAATATTCAGCAGGATGAAAGTGGTTAGTTGTGTTGTCGACGGCGTTCTCCAACATTTCATCATTTTGCTGCCTTCGACGAACATCCCTGCGCTTGCATGCATTCCGATTTGATACACCACCACCTGGGGAACAATATCACATCTCTATACTTTGCTCTTGTGAGCTCTCAATCGCGTGCACAATGGTACTGTATCCCTCAATCTTGCATCATTAATGCTACTGGTCGCTACTGATAATTCCACCCAGTTACACTCATGCTGCGCCCTCCGACAGCTCTCGCGATACCCGTCGCGGATAGCATCGAGATCCGCGCACTTCCCGGCTAAAGGATTCTGCACCCGTAGTATCTACAGATCAACCTACAAGCCGTTATCGATACCCGCTCGCCTGGTTTCTCAATCTTCCAGACGGACAAGTCTCCACCAATCGCTCTTGGTAATTTCGTCCACCCAACGCCCAATACACACATCCGGATCCCTCCTGGCCGGCGCGGATCCCGCTCCAACTCCATCGTTACAAACGGATAGATTCCACGATATCGCGGACGAGACGTTGGACGATATCATATTCGAGCTTGAGGAGTTGGTAGAGGGTGATGAGGGGGAGGGGTATGATGTTGAATACAGTGTATGTCTCATTCCGGTTTATCTACCTTCACACTACATTATCACATATATCCTATAGAAAAATACTGATGGGTGATTTTTGACGGGTAGGCCGGCGTACTGACCCTAATGACACCGAACGGCACGTACGTGATCAATAAGCAGCCACCGAACAAGCAGATATGGCTCAGCAGTCCGATCAGCGGGCCGAAAAGGTACGATTGGGTGGAAGAGGATAGGGAGTGGGTGTATATGAGAGACAAGAGCACGTTAAGAGATGTTTTGAAGGACGAGGTTGGGATTGAATATGCAAAATTGTGGGACGAGGATGAGTGAGAGAGAGAGAGATAATATGGACTCTGAGCGATTGTATGTACATAGGATTGAATTGTCTGCCGGAGACACTACTACTACTACTCATTAATACCAGTAATATCGACCGATAGGCCTTCTTTGGTAGTGGTCGTTGGTGGCTGTTCTTCGCGGCTCGGAACATGCAAATGCAAGTTTGGCGCACCCAAAAGCAGAGGCTTGGCTGTCTTCAATTCAATTCTTTAAGCGACAGAACCAACCAACCTCCATCCATCTCCCCATAAACACCAGCCACTCATTCTCCATATACCCCGCCAAATATAACCGTGTCGCAAGCTCCTCCGTCGATATACACCCTTCCAGAGGACCTCATATCCTATCCAATACTCCCCGTCGAGAATTTCCGGGCAAACTTGCACCCATCGCGTCGTCGCGAAAACCCATTGGATCCTGCTCGAAACACCCAAGCGACAGACCGCACACGAAAACTACGAAAAACTGTTAAAGGTGCCACCTCACGGGCACCAATGCCGTCCACAACCCTGGCTACACCAACCAGTCCTTCCTCCTACGATACCCTCGAAAAGCTGCTCCTATGCGCCGAAGTGGTGCAGTACGGCGAGACGGGCCAATCCTTCAACATCATCTCGAGTGCGCTCAAGGAAAACCCGCTGCTCACCTCGTCGCCCAATTATGATCCCGGAAGGCTTTCCGGCGACACGCTGAGGGAGAGATGGAGGGATCTGGTTAGGGATGAAGGGTTCGGAGGCAGCGGAGGGGAGGAAGGAGGTTCCGCCGCTTCGACCGCTGCGGCCTCCACGACGTCTGCGGGGACACCAGCACGGCCCAGAGGGAGCAGGGTAGCGATGAGGAACGGGATGATTACTAGTAGTAGTGCTACACCCGCTACGACCGTCGCTACTCCTACTCCTCCCGCGGCTGGTAATTCGGTCACCGTACCGATTGGGGAGAAGGCGGTTAGGGATCTGACGAGGCGGGTGTGGGAGAGCTACCAGAATTCGATGAAGGAGCAGATACACGCCGACGAGAGAGCTATTGCGCAGCTGCTGGATGAGATTGGGAACTTGGAGAACGAGAGAGCGAGAGAAGTGGAAGAGATGGAGGCCGAGGAGGTGAGGAAGAGGGAGGAAGAAGAAGCTGCCACTGTCGCTGCTGCAGCTGCCAAGGTAGCAGCGGAGCATACGATAGCTGAAGTGCCGATTGCTGCTCCCATAGCTCTGAAATCGGTGTCACCAGTAGCCGTGAAGGCGATATTGCCGGAGCCGAAAAAGGTGGAGGAGCTGGTTGTCGAACCAGCTGGTATCCAGCAGCCGGTCGGTCTTGCGAACCTTCGAACGACGCCGCCGTCACCCAGTAAGGCCAGTCTACGAAATATTCTATCCGATGAACCATCAAAGCAGGAAGGTAGCGTACCACTGGAACGGCGACCTTCATACGATCCGATACGGGATGGCGGCCGACCCAGCATCCAGCCAGAGACGCCCCAGCGATATCCGCCGCTCCAGCCGACGGAGCCTGTTCAAAACGCCTATCCGCTATACGAGAAGCCTCCATCGACCATACGCCGTCTTAGCAGTGGATCTGGGACCCGGCCTCAACCGCCTTTGGAATTCGGCCACCAGTTGCCCAGCACGTCGCCGGGAAGGCCGCCCCTTACGCCTACGGGTCCACGGATCGGAACGTTTCCTCAGTCTACTCAGAGAGCTACTGATCTAGCTTTGTCGCCGGTATATCCACGGCACGAGCATGACCAGAGCTATTCGAATGGCCACCAGAGTCCTATCAGCGCTTTAAATCTAGCCCACCCGACGCCGAGACAGCAAGATGATGGGCGAGTGCGGGTCCCTTCGTTCTCACCTACCACGCCTTCCTACTCTCAACCTCATTCCTCCCCATCACGACCCCATTACGCACAACCGCTCCCTTCCATTCATCAATTATCACCCCAGAGAACCCCCATCCAACCTCCAGGCTACCCTGCTCCCATGCAGCGTTTGCCTTCTCAAGAATATCTCCCACACCACTCACCCGCTGCAGATATCCAACCTCTGCACTCGCCTATGGCGTATACTCACGGTAATAATAATGTCCCTCACAGCCCTTACTCGCATCAATCCCCTCTGACGCTCCCTGCCCAATCTCCTCTCACGCTGGCCGCACAATCTCCGCGTACGCCTGGTTTCCAGCACGCCAGCATGCCACCACCCCAGTACAGCCCCACCCACGCTCCCTCTCATCACCAGTTCTATCAGAGTCAGGTTCCTCATCAGCAGGCGTCCCCATCTCAGACAGTGTTCACACCGCTGCAGCCTGCGTTCACACCGCAGCAACCCGCTCAGGGCTATCCATCGCTCCCCCCGCAAGACAACAGGCTACCACCTATCAACACCCCCACCCAGTTACCACCGTTGCAGTTTGTCACTCCAAAACATAGCGAGCCCGGCCGGCCGTCGTCGCCTCAGCGGCCGCGACCTGAGGAAATATCACCTGTGTTGGCGCCCGGTGACGATGAATCGACCGGTGTTCCGGACCTGCCACTAGAAGAGCGGAGGAAGAGGAAGGCTACCAAGGGGAAGACTACAAAGGTGGAACCCGTTGATGAAGCGGAAGGGAGCCAGCAGGAGTCAGAAGAAAAACCTGTCAAGCCCGCTCGAGGACGCACGACCAGAGGAGCTAGCAAGCCCCGTGGCACAGCGGCTTCCACCCGATCCCGTCGCGGCCAGAGTGTCAGTAGCATTGGCAGCCGTACCGCTGAACCCGAAGACATGGAGGTGGACGAGGTGCCCACCAAAGAGGAATCGTCCGCCCCGGAGACGATTCCCGAGGAACCTCTGAGAACCGCCAGGAAGCCCCGTCCGCAAACCCGGCGCCGTCAACATCACCAGGAGCCATCGGCGTCCACGGAACCGGACACCGCGGTTGGAACACCTCGGGACGCACCCACACCTGTCGAGCCAGCTACCCCGCGTCCATCATTCCATTTAGACATGTCTGCTAACGCCATGACGCCCACATCAGCGTCCGCCGCCGCCGCCGCCCTCGTGAAGAAATTTGCGCAGCGAGCGAATCCTTTGCTTAATAACGTATCGGCGCATCGCTTCGCGAATTTGTTCATGAAGCCCGTGGATGAGAGGAGCGCGCCGGGGTACAGCAAAATTGTGTACAAGCCGCAAGATATTAAGAGTAAGCGTATCCCATCCAGTCTCTTTGTCAGTTTTTTTTGTCATCTGAAATAGTTTACTAACGTGCGACTATCACGCATCTTTTTGCTGTGCAGGTATCCGAGCATCCATCAAAGCCGGCGCGGCGCAAAACCCCACCGGCACACCGACGCACACGCCGACGCCCACAGCGGACGGCAACCCTTCAATGTCGTTTGGCACCACTCCGTCCACTCCCACCACGTCGGCACCCTTCTCCAAATCATCCACCATCACAAACTCGGCGCAGCTGGAGAAGGAGATTTGGAGAATGTTCGCCAACGCGGTAATGTACAACAAGTCCAACAGTCCCGTCGCGCAGGAAGCGAAAGAAATGGCGAGGGATGTGGGGTTAGCGATCGATAATTTCAGAAACGCAGAGAGAATCGGGGAAAGGAAGGCGGCGGAGGCAGCCAAGGAGAAGGATAAGGAAAGAGAGAGGGAAAAGGGAGGCAGTAGTGTTGCATCCAATAGTGAGGTCGGAGGAGTTATTGCAGGTGGAGGGAGGACTAGAAGAGGGAGTTTGATCAAGAGTGAGGCTTTGGGAGATGACGAGAGTAGGAGAGGTGACGAGGAGGAAGATGAAGAGCAGGAAGACGAAGAGGAAGAAGTTAGGAGTGTTAAAGGGAGCATTAAAGGGAGTGTCAAAGGCGTGGGGAAGAAGGTGAAGCCTGCAGTTAAAGGAAGACCGGCGGCTAGAAGTAGCAAACGGGGGAAGAAGGATAAAGAAGGAGATGTGGAGATGGAGGATAGAGCTGATGATGAGGAAGAGGAAGAGGGCTCGGATAGTGATAAGACGGCGGACGAGGAAGAAGATGGAGAGGAGGAAGAAGAGGAGGACGAGGAAAGTGATGATGAGGAAGAAGAGGAAGAGAAAAAGGAGCCGGAGGAAGAGACAAAGATGACAACGAAGAAAGGGAAAGCGGCCCCAGCGCCTTCGAGAGCGAAAAATACAAAGACGACACGGGCTGCCGCCATTGCTGCATCGACGACAAGGGGTAGGGGCACTAGAAAAGGAAGCGTGCAGCCCGAACCTGAAGAGGAGAGCAAGAGTAGCAGGGGTAGAGGTGCGGGGAGGACGAGAGCTTCCAGAGGGCGTTAAGTGACTTTTGACGGATGTCTGTGCTTTTTATGTTCTGGAGTGCGGATTTTACACTGGTAAATCTGGTTCCTTCTTGTCATTTGGTCATGGTGAAGCCGGGGTTTTATATTGGACTTCA
Organism: Dactylellina parvicollis; assembly: GCA_036971385.1. Taxonomy (NCBI): domain Eukaryota; kingdom Fungi; phylum Ascomycota; class Orbiliomycetes; order Orbiliales; family Orbiliaceae; genus Dactylellina; species Dactylellina parvicollis. The sequence continues at coordinate 302,823 of JAJTUD010000022.1, read as the reverse complement.
TCGCTGTGTTATTAGGATACTCTATTTTCGATCAGGATTCTATTAGGTTTTCCCCTTACAGAATCCAGAGAATTTGCAGGATTGCATTTGCATTGGTTGAAGAGAAAAAAGACTGACGTTTTCGCAGCAATCGCTGGACGAAGACGTATGATACAATATAGACTACATGAACTCATTACGCTGTTCAAAGATCATACACTGTAACCTCCCTTGAAGAAGGATATAATTTACACCACCAACCCGACTCCACCCATCAATGCCACAAACAATGCCACCCCCATCACCAAAAACTCTGCACCGACTCTGCCGGCAGCGTTCCCACCTCCGGCAGCGGTAGTCTGCCCGGGAGCATTGCTATTCGTACCACTCGGTCCTCCGCCCGCCGTCGAACTCGGCCCTCCGGTTTCAGTCGGACTGGGACCACCACCGTTACCACCGGTACCGGAACCCGTAGAATTCCTCTCAAACTTGTCAAAGAAACCCACAATCACCTCGTTCGCCTCGATATCCGCGACCCCGGCGCCGTTCTGCGTCTGACTGAAATTCTCGTCCAGACTCGGCCAGACGTGTCCCAGATTATCCACCTTGTAATGCTGCAAGGCGCCCTCGATCCCATCGCAGGTCCACGTGAAATGGTGCACGGTTCCGTTGGTCGTTTCCTTCACGTCCGTGCAGTTGTTCCTATCGACCCAGGTTTGCAACCAGTAGGAGATTGATGGGGTGGCGAGGGTGCCGTTGCGGCCGTCGTAGGGGACCGTGGTGTCGTTCCCGCCGTGGATGGAGAGGATGGGGATGGGGACCCGGGAGGGGTCGCAGGTCGAGTTCCCCTCCGAGTTGGGTTCGAAGCCTGTGTATGCGCCCGCTACCGGGGCAAAGGCGGCGAATTGGGAGCCCACGGTTGGGGAGCAGGCGAGACGGTTGACAAAGCCGCCGCCGTTGGAGATGCTACGTTCATCTATCAGATATCTGATCAATCGGGGCGAAGAAGTGCGGTACTTACCCGGTAGCAAAAATTCGTTCATTATCGACGCAAAAGTTGTCGCGAAGGAAATCAACCATGTCGCCGACAAAGGTCAGGTCGTCCTCGAGAGGGGTGGAGCCATTTCCGGGGATTCCGGTGGACCAAGCCTCACCCAGGCCGTTCGGATAGACGAGAATTTTCTATTCATTGAGTTTATAAAGTGAGTAGATGCTCAGATGCTAAACTTGGATACACGGGATCACAAGATATCGAGATAATGTAGCGAAGATACCACCAATCTCTTGGTTCCCAAAATGGAGGTATTCAAAACTTACATCGGAGCCCCATCGCTGCGTACTAAACAATGTGTCCACCTCGAAGAACAACCCGATGCTACCGGAGCCGTGAAAGCCGAATATGGTCGGATATTGAACATTGGCATCGTACCCAACGGGCAGGTGGACGGTGAAGGAACGGGAGGCGTTCGAGCTGGTGATGTTGAACGGGCGGGTTTGGCCTATGGCAGCGGATGTGACATTTTTGCCACAGCCAGCGGGGGTGGATTGGGCGAGAGCGGGGATGGCGAGGATGAAAGGAAGGAGGAAGCGGCGGATCATAGTGGTGATATTATCTAATCAACGATAGATATTCTTCTCTGGTATGATTGCCATGCAAATATTATATCAATGGATCGCGTCTGTCTGTGATGAAGCCAGAATGCAAACGCGAACGCGATACTTTGTATATAGATGTGGCATATACGTCAATACGCTGGGGGTAAGCACGGTAGATATATGCAAGTACTACACCGCTGGCTGATTCAGTGTGATTCGTTCCACCGCGTTCGGGCCTTTCTGGTTTTCCCGTCGCGAATGGTCTTTGCGCCCGAAAACCGCTTGATGTCATTCAGGAGGCTGGAACTACGGAATTACGTAGCACCCGGCCAATGGGAATGCGACGGATGCAAATAGGCTTTTTAGACTCGGTGCCACAGGTCAAACATTGCATCGGCCCCAGATATATAGGGAGAGATCTATACATTTTAGATAAATTTAGGCTATAAACCGTCTATGCAGTTTTGATTGTTCTAGTTTACAGATCCTGGGTTCCATCAGTTACCTACTCCGTACTACATCGCATCCGCCATAATCATTCTCCAAGCTTGAGCAATTACAAGTTCGGGAATTGAAAGTGCCAAGTTGATTTTAAAACTCGCGTTGTCTCTGCTGCTGGGAGCTGCTTCTTTCTGTCATATAACCGGATGGCTCAAGACACCTCGTTGGTCTATGTGGTCTGGTACCATGGTTTTGCATTTATTAAAGATTTCAGCAGGATACGAGGCCAACTGATCATGAGCCGGTCATCAAGATTCCTATCCAACCCCTTGTGTAAATCGTCAAGTGATCATATCTACGAATGCATTTCACCTAAACCCGACTTTCGAGGCTTTCATAGCGGATCCTGAGTTTTATCCCCGAGCTATATCCCCGAGCTAATCGCCAGATTTGGGCCTCCCGAAAGAACTGTACTCGCAACTTCTAGAAATTTGTTCGCTTTACAGGTGCATGTAAGAACGGGCCGCGGCCGGCATATGCACGCGCATCCTTGCTTTTTTGCCTAACGATTCTTCACATTGAGATATATGACCGAATCGCCTTGGTAGCCTATTTCCAACTTGTGATGTACCGATCAATGATAAAGTTTAATCATTTGCATGGTCTTGGTCCCGAGATGAAAATTTGCACTTTGCTCATGCCCGTTTCATTTCTAGCGTTTCCCGATCAAGACCAATCCCGTGGGCCAACTCCTTCCTTGGTTACACCGACATAAATGACACTGCACAGCTGCGATGAATTGACCCGTATACATAGGATATCCGATCATACTAGTATTTATCAAAATACCGCTCGATCGCCCCATCGGTCGCAATGTTTATTTCAAATAACGCCCCAAATATATCTCGTACTTAGCTTCTTAGCTTCCAAGAGGAGCTTCGCATTATTTTTGGCCAGCGGAGGTAAAATTACGTAAAACAATGGGGCTCCTTTGGTACCAAGCAACACCCTGCACCGCCTGCGCAGATCGGCCCACAAATCTGCCGTTCTAGTCAACTGTAGGCGATATACTTCAACATGCTGAATCCGATCTGCTGGGCGTAAGCTTTGTGCCTGGTTTGTGAGACAACCGTGAAATCGCAATTGGTAGTATCAAAAACCTCAGCCTTGTAGATTTCGGAAGCTAAGCGCCAACGAGGAAGGAGCGGCACTTGGGCAATGACCTTGCGGTAAGCGCTACAATATTCGGCCGATAATTTGGTAAAAGAATCGATCTGCCGTAGGAAGTCCGAGCCTGATCTGTTGACGAGTTTCACGATCAATGGTACACAATGGCATTCATGGAATACCATGTCAACCGTCAGAATGCAATCTATTTATATTCGTCTCCGAGTATATAAGAAGCCTTTGATTCCGGCTATGTCCTGTCCTTCTTGTATACAGCATCACAATCAAAAAGCATACATTAAAACATATCTTTTATAAAAAACTTTTTATCTCATTAAATACCATTTTCAATCCATCACAATGGTCAAGATTAGCATCGCTCTCCTCCCTCTCATCGCCGCTCTCGTGGCCGCCGCACCAGCGACTGAAGCCAGTGAGATCTTTCGACGAGATGATGTCACTTGCCGTGACGACTTGAGGCCCGACACTCTCGCTCGCGTACGTATCAATCCTATATCCTTCTTGGATTTCCGAAAGCTTGATAGCTAACACGAGCTGTTAATGTTAGGCCAACGAAGCCGCCGAGTGTGTCACCTACCTCGCCTCCCTCGGAGACCAGCCTTGCGTCGCCACCGTTTCCGGTCAATCTTTCTGCAGACGCGGTCAGACCCAGATCACTGGAATCAGCAGGCTCGATCGTGGCAGGAACACCCAGTCCAGCTGGTGAGTAGCTAGTTTCCTCTCCATCGTAATCATTCTACCATGAAATCAGAAGAAAAAAGCTGACAGTTATAACAGCCGTGATGTTGCTCGCGGAGCCGGACTCATCATGGACCGATGCACCAGAGGTGACGGTACCGTCAGGGGTGCTAACCCAGCCTTCGGCAATGGCAACCTCCTCGTCGATATCCGTCGTAACCCTTAGATGCGAGTCTCCTATGACTGATCGCTACCTGTTATTTAGCATTCCATTCTTTGTACAAATGACCAGTGTTTGTTGGTCAAATATATATAAACCAAACATCTAAGAATTTCATTTTAAGCTTGACAAATCCGTAGTACTTGTAGCGACGTGAAAGAAAAGATGTTCAGGTTGGTTCCCTAATTTACTCATATTCCCGTTCTGTTCAAATGCGACCTTTTCTACTCCATATTCCTGCTGGTTGACCAATGTTGTTACCCTGGATATTGTCTCCAGGGATCCAGGCAAGGAGGCTTCCAAGTTGATTTATACCTCCCAAACTTGAAAGAAAAGCGCTTATATATTCCCCTTTTGACACTGCGCTAAAGAGATACAGAAGCTTCAACTTAGCTTCAACTTAGCTTTCGACTTAAAGAAGAATAGTATATACTGCATAATGGGGGCAGCAGAGATTGTTACACCGAGTCCACTCCCTCTGCCACATGCACATATAACAACGGTGGTAACACAGTCTAAGAGGAATTATGTGTTGGATTGATAAAATGTACTAGTAATTACTTTTTGGTATAAAATAACACCCCTACCATAGTCGAGTTTAGCATCGAGTAGGATAGCTCTGTTTCACTAACACATACAATAAGATATAGCATCTATCTATAAAGCAGGCCCTATCAAGCCTTTCAAGCCTTAGGCAAACCCATTGTAGGCCAATCGGTTCGCTGATCCTTTCCCAATGCTCTTAACTTTCCCCTTTTGCGATAAAGTAACAATCTTGTTGAAGATGGTGAGCGGGCTCTGATACGCGCTCCTGCTGCTGATCAAATACGCTGCGAGACCTGCGACGTGGGGTGAAGACATTGAAGTTCCGGAGTCGTAATAGGTAGCCGTGTCGGAGGTATACCACGCGCTATGAACGTTAACGCCAGGCGCGAAGATGTCGACATAAAACCCGTAGTTAGAAAAGGAGGCCATCCGGTCCACGGAATTGGTCGCTCCCACGGTGATGGCATTTTTTGCTGACGCGGGAGAGTAGGCAGAGGCGACAGTCTAAGAATCGCAAAATATTAGAATCGACTCGTAGCGTGGAGAAAAACTCGTATGGGTACGTACAGCATCGTTACCAGCAGCCACGACCACGATGACGCCCTTTCGGTAGAGGGCCTCCACAGCATCGTTCACAGCTTGATTCTTCAAGCCACCGAGCGACAGGTTGATAACGCTCTTTCCAGCTTTTGCATGCTTTGCGACTGCGTAGGGGTAATGTCAGTCAGTCACGTTCAATTCCCTGAATGCTACGGGCTACCCACCCCAGTTTAAACCGGCGATTGTGAAAGAATGCTTGCCATTCCCCTGATCGTTCAAGACTTTCACGGCGACAATGTGGGCAAACTTTGCGACTCCGAACCTTTTGCCGGCTACCGTCCCCGAGACGTGGGTTCCGTGGCCGTATTTATCGGTGTTGCTGGTGCCCGCGACGGCATTGTACCCAAAACTAGCCCGGCCTTCGAACTCCTATTTTCGTTTTGTACATGTGAGCAGAGAGTGTGGCGGAAATTTCGGAAAGAACGCATACCTTGTGTGACACTCGAACACCGGTATCGAGGACGTAGACGGTAGTCCCTCTTCCGCCCCACGAAGCCTGATAGCGGTACGAATAGCTAGACGGTAGGGTCTTCCATGAAATGCGAGCGAGACCCCATGTGGTGGCCTTTTGTGTGAACCGAACACTGGTGGCGCCGTCTTGCTCGACGTATTTAACCTACACATGTTAGACAGTGCCAAATATGTTTTACACGCGACCAATTAAATAAAACGGCATGTAATTCTTACTTCTGGGGAACGAAGAATCTGGTTGAGCGTTCGGCTGTCGCATTCGACAGTGTAGCCCCTAAAGCTGGGCCCGGTGTTCTCTAGGTCAAAGTGCCCGCTGATACCACGAGTAGCCCTCTTGCCTAAACTTCGGCGTGCATGATATGTGCTAATTCGGTGGGTGTGTTCGTCAATCTGAGTCTGGTTTACCGAATCTTTGAGCACAACGATATAGCTGTCGGGAACTGTATCTTTACCTCCAACACCGAGAACAGACAAGTCCGCGGTGACTTGGAGGAAGAGACCCACGAGGGGCAGTAAAGAAGCGAGAGATATGAAATGCATTGCCTAGTGAGAGAGGGTGGTGATGCTTGGTGGGTGGCGGAACAAGATAATTGGCTTTTTGATAACGGAACTCCTGGATCAGCGTCAAGACTTAAGGCGTACGGGGCCCAGGTCTTTATATTTCGCGTCTAACTTTTTGCAGCCTCGCGGCTCGTAGCGAGATTTAACATTGGCCATAACGATATCTTTTGTAAAGCCACTCGTCGGTGGAGCGCGAGACTCTTGCCAAAGAAAAAAAAGCTTGTTGAAATTTAGGCCCCTACTTTGGATATGATGAATGGTGCGTGGCTAGGGGAAGGATCAGGGTGGGTGCATAGACCCCTTGTTTATTTCGTGATCGAGGTCGCTCTTTTCCCGGGGCTCCTGGTTCGAAGCAGTCACCAGGTAAAATCTCCTTGGGCATCTTGGAGAAAAGAGATCTTCAGGGCTGAGGATCTGGGGTCGAGTACTATGAGCCACTGTTTGGAATATTGGCCTTGGCTTCATACCCTAAAATTAATTCACGGACAACTTTCCACAGCGACTGTCATTATCGCCATTCCATTCGATTGTCCCTGTGTAGAAATCTGAGCGCCCAAAACTCTGTTGGTGGCGCTGAAATTGGCCGGACGTTTGAGGGGTAGACTGATAGGCACGCAGGCACTCAGGCACTCCAGTAGTGCCAAAAGTGCGGGCTACGGAGCCTCAACATCCCTGCTCGGGCCCAAATAATCTCTTGCGGAGCACAGACAGAAGCGGTACCCGTGGGATGGCAAAAAAAAATAAAGCTTTCCAAGAAACTGTTTGTCAATTGACTCCACTCAGAAAAAGCCAACCGGCATGTCGCGATTGCATGAGTACGAACCACAGGGCCCGAAATGCTAGCATATGCCGCCTGGACCTTCGAGGCTAGGCCCGAAATAACGACATAATTCGCTCGTTGACATGCGCCACTTGAATTGGAGGAAGAAGCATCGTCGACTTGGCAGTTTCAATTGTCAGTTCAAGTTTGTCAGCCCGCGGCCTCTGGGGGTCGCCCCTCTGATGACAACCCTGTCAATAAATGTCTTGATCAATGGCAGAAAAACACGAAGCTGCAACCGTTCCGTGTAATATTCATACCTGCAGTGGTAATAAAGTAGTCCTTGTGGGTAGTCCCGTGCACGATCGTGAACAGAAGCCAGCACTTGTGGCCAGGGTAAATGCCGTCTAATGTGTTGGGATTCAGCACCATCCATGTCGAACATGCGAGGTTCACACTCTGTGTAACATGCATGCTATTCTAAGCAATCGCAACATTTATCAGCGTGAATTTATCGAGCCTTATATTTTAACCGGATCCTCCAATAAATGCTATGTTAAGATCTCCGCATCGTTCCCTTCTAAGCTCCCACAGGTGGGCCTAGCATATAGGGTCTTATGGGAGTGAAAGATGAAGCTACAAACAAATCGCTTTGTTTCGCCATTCAGCACGAGAAACTCACGAGTAGTGAGTGGATTGTTAGTCCTTGCAATCCGAGTTCTTTTAAATTCACCATGTAGGATAGCTCAATATGTGAGATATCGATATATCGGTGCAGGTATGCAAGTTTTAAAAGCGAATGTTCGAATGCCTTCCCTCGGCATCAAAAGCACCTGCGAAAACAGGCTTTCGCTGACAGCTTGGGTGGGTCAACAACCCGCGGAACAAGCCGAAAAGCGATCGGTGCTCACCCTGCACCTTTTTTTGTCTACAAGGTCAGAGTCGGAGAAATTGCTTTCCGAACTAGTTGAAAGCTGACTACAACGGACCGGAACACCGTTTAGCCTTTACCAATAGCAGTGAAATCATTAGCAGAAACACAATTGTACAAGCCGAGAATGTCATCGGATTCTTACCTCTAAAACTTCTTATTTCTTATGTATCAAGCTCTCGGATTGCGATTATTCATCGCATCTAAGCCATGCTTGTTTTTCACCCGCGAGATTCTTCCTTCTCATATTGATTTTTCCAATATAATGTCACCTGATAGGATTAAAGACATTCTTTCAAAACGAATATAACCCCAGCGACCTCTGAAGTCACTACTTTCGGGTTTATAGCCCGGGAGTCGACCAGATCACGCAATCAGAGAAATGTTCCATGGCGACCTCGCCATATATTGCTCGCGACTCTGCAAGGGTGTTTGTGTGTGAAGGGTTCAAAACAAACGAACCGAGCACGGCACAAACATCCTGCATACTATACCCAGAAAGGCTTCATGATTATGTACAAGATTCCTACCAGAAGGCTGTAAATGTTGTACAAGTATTGTCTATATATAGCTCTGCAAGCTTCTTATTTTGTGATAAAATCGAAATAACATAATTCGGTATTTGCTCGGCTGGTCGAATGGTGTACACGTGTTTTGCACGGTACGAATATATATACTTGCGCAGCTATTGAATGCATGGGACTATAGAAGTGTAATATCAGAAGTCAATATAATAGCCAAACGCAACACGCATCACCCCACTTCCCCGGAATATCTCAATCATTCTGGGGACAGCTTGAATGGGTATGTATGGATGATGATTCATAAATGGGGAAGGGCCAAAATTTCCAAATTGGTCGAGCGACCAAGTTAAGGCTGGAAATGAATGGTTAGGCCTTTGCGTTGTAGCAAGCACAAGATTTCTTGTTTCTGATGCCACTAAGCTACAGATTCAGTCTAGCTCAAGAAGACGACAGGATCTGTTGTGCTCTGGTCGCTTGAGTGATACATCAATCCCCCCCGGAGCCCGTATCAGATCTCTGCGGCTGCACAGGGACACTTGCAACATCCGAATTTGGTAACAGCAGGCTGAAAGCAGCCCGTGGTTCCGATATACAACTAAATTCGCTAGGGATTGGCGTCACAAACTAATTTGAAGCGTATCTTGAACTGCCACTCGGAGCATTCCCTTATATCTGATTTGATATTGATGTCGCCAAGACTTCTGGTCTCCGACGTCAACGTGACGAACCATGACTTGATTAATTTCTATAGGAGCTGAACTTGTAAGCATGGAGATGCGGATTTGGATATGGTTCCTAAAGCTACAGCTCTAGCATATCGAGCAAAAGCCGACGAAGTCTCTTCCTAATTTAAGGATACGGGTATATGACATGTATGGTTAAGAGCTGGAGTACAATTTCTAGGGATGAGATTTATGTGTTCATGTCTGGCTTATACCCCATCTAGTCAACGGGACAAGATTTCTTGCGTATCATCTTGGAGCATATTCCAGGAAACATAATAAAGTCCTGAATCTCAAACATAATATTAGTAGTGCCTTGATAGGTATCGAGGCAAGATGGTTTTCGATACATTTTAGCTAGCGGTATTACTTCTGAGCAAAAAATGTGGCACAAAAGCAGTCTTTACCGGGTTGACTATATGGAATGCTGGGCGGAAACGACATGGAAGAGAGTTGGGCCGGTAAAGAATCCTGGAGTTTTTCGACTGAGCTGAGGATCTCAAGTTTAATGAATTCGGGTCTAGACAAATAACTACAGTCTTGCAATTGGATACCTTGAGAAGTTAAATCAAACCGGGATGAATTGGATCACACATTCCTAACGATTTGGACTTCTCTTTCGTAGTTCTGTGGTATCACTCGTGATAAATGCAACACTGATAACCGAGATGGAATTCTTCGACTGATTTCAAAATACTCGGGATTCGGTATGATATCATTTGATTGGAATGGTCGGAGAATCGAACCTCCCCTTGCTTCGATGGTTATCAGCCAGTTCTATATAGGGAAATAACAGTGGTTACTCAATTCTACCGCGTCAATGTTACGACTAATGGCGATTAGAATGGCTATATAAATGTACCCCTCTATCTCTTCGAAAATATGAAGTGGAAGCGACCTGGTTAGAAAAAGAGGTCATGCATAAACTCATTCAACAGATCACCAATATTCTCTCGACAGTATCTCAATATCTCAGGATCCTTCATCCTCACATCGTCTAAGCCCCTATCGCCTTCAAATATCAGGAGTAGCGACATGCGGCTCCTATCGATCATGCTCGCAGCGGCTGCTTCGGCGCGTTGGAGCCAGCCTGACGACTTGCCTTTGATTTCGCGCCGCCAGATTCCCAAAAACTCACTGGATGACCACCCGATCAGCGAATCGCCAAATAACGAGTTTTGGTGCGACATATTTTTTTCGGTACACCAGATAATCCAAATTGATAGGCAAAGTGTACTATGCGTGTGTAGTTGGTAGATCAGCCTCTCCTATTTCTCCTTTTCACCCCTCCCTTTCGCTTCTCCAAATTCTGCTTTCTAAGAAATTTATCCTTTTTGGGTGGATTCCAGAGAATCCGGGGAAGAATAAAATACCAGGAGCCAAGTAATCGGTGCGTGGAGCTGCAGTTGAATTTAGGTAACAGAGTGCCTTTTGATAGGCGACATCCGTCGCATCGGCGTCAGTGCTGCACGTAATAACCAACCTCTGTATTCTTTCCTTTTTTCCCTTCAAATTCTCCAAATATTATAAATAAATAAATCCGGTTGCCCTCCCGTACACATCTGCCTTCTTTTTTATACTTTCTCCAAACTCGGTCTTCTCGATCGCGATCCAGCTGCAGGTAGACATGTTTCGGTGTTTCTTGTTTCCTTTTTGCAGGGTCTCCGTTGTTTCGATCCGGGCGGCCAGAACCCGCCTGCGCGCCCCGCTTAGTTAGTCGGCGTTCTCACATTCCGTCCAACCTGCGCATACTAAATTTTAATAAAAAATGAATAAGAGGATACATTCCCCGAATCGAAGCCCGAATGTCGACACGTTTTTACCCTTATTCTCTCTTTCTGTACCTCGCACATACGCGGGACCTGCAAAAGAAAACGGAACTGCCGAATCGGCCGCAGAACGCCGTCGTGGAGGGTACTGTACATACGTTGCCGTGGCTGATAACTACGATAGCTAGTATGAATATATGCGGTGGTGTTGCGAGAAATGAAGAAAAAGGGCCGACGAAATGCGGGTCGCACCAATCAGCCGCCGCAGCTGTCAGCTTTATATCAGCCTCCTCCGTCCTTTCCTTCCTTCCTTTCCCAAACGACGACGGGGAGCCTTATCTTTCTCCATCTTTTTGACGTTTTCTTCTGTTTTTCGCCTCACAGGATTGCATCTGCCTGACAGCTGTAAAGGAAGTCCTCTTTTTCAGTAACGCCATCTCGTAAGATTTTATAAGACTTGGTGCTTATTCCCCGGCCGGGCGTTCCTTTTTTTCTCCCTCACAACTTTTACGCCCTGAATCCGTAGTAGCTCGGTTTGGTACATCCATCTGCTCTCTCGACATGAAGATACTTTTTATCCGCCACGGCGAAACGACCGATAACCTTCGCCACGTCTAGTACGCACGAACCATTTTCTTCTTTTTAGCAATAAGTCATATTTTCACCGATTGCTAATAGTTTAATTGTGTTTATGTAAAAACAACAGCGCCGGCGTGACCGACTCGTCGCTAACTTCTCACGGTGTCCTGCAAACCGCCCGATTGGCAACCCACCTCGCGACCTCCGTACCCCCCGTCACCCACATCTTCTCTTCACCTCTCTCGCGCGCCAGAAAGACCGCGGAGGCGATAAACGATGAGCAGAAGCGCGCGACCGGTGCCAGACGGCAAGCTGAGGAACAGGCCGCCGCCACTGCTGCTGGTGCTGGCGGTGGGGTGGTAGTGACGGATGCTTCCGCGCCGGATGTGCCGGAGGGTGGCAATAGCTCTTCATCTACTGCCGGACAGGAAGGAGCTCGGAAGGCTGATGAAACTGCCACCAAAGAAGGAGGGGGTGCGGACGACGGGGTGCTGTTCTTCACGATCGATCCGGATCTCTTAGAGCAGGACTTTGGCAGCTACGAGGGGGAGACGTTCCTCACCGCCACGCCCAAGAAGAATCTGAAGAAGAGGAAGAGGAGCGATAGCGTCAGCAGCGCTGGCGGGGGTGGAGGAGGAGGGGCCATCGCCGAATCCGCTATCAGCGGGGGCGGTGATTCCAAGAAGCGGAGAGCGGAGGATACAGATACAGCTGCAGGAGGAGGTCTCACGCCCACTCCTTCTTCTTCCACGGGTCCGAAAGGAGCTACGAGGGATGTGGATATGACCGCCGGAGAGGAAGGACCCTTCACCAATTCCGCTGATTCGCAACCTCCCGCCACCCAAGCCACACCCGCACAGATCCCCTTACCGGAAGAAGATGACGAGGAACTGGAGGAGTTTCGCGAGATGGAAACTCCCGCCATGATCAAATCTCGCGCGGATAGCTTTATACGACGGTGTATAATCCCCCTCCTACCTGGAACACCCACTTTACTACCACCGCCCCTCGTCGCGACAGCTGAGGATGCGACCAGGGAACCACCGCCGCAGGCAGCGAGCCCCGTGGTGGCGATAGTATCTCACGGTATGCTTTTATCCTGGCTGTGGAAGTCATTCGTTTCGCTGTTCCCGCCGAATAGCGTGCTGGCCACGACGCCCGTGGTGCAGAAGGGGTGGTATCAGGGGAAACATCCCGGGTGGGGTAATACGGGTTACCTGGTGGTGGAGGTTTTGCCCAAGGGGGTGGTTAGTAAGGACGGGATGACGGTGGTGATCGAGGGGGTTAACGAGAAGGTGCACCTGGCCGGGTTGAGGAGGACGGGAGGAGGGGTTGGGAGTGAAAAGTTTGACGAGAAGCAGGGCAAGTTGGATGGGTATTTTGAGAAGAAGGGGGCGTGATTCTCGAGGTGGTCATGGAATTCTGTGATTTTGTTTGGGATCAATTTGTGGTTTATCCGTGTTTTGTGAGAGCATACTCTGAGCTAAGCTTGGTCTCGTTGAACGATAGCTAAGCTCGAGTTTGGAGGTTTATTATTTCTAGTTTAGCGTTTTTTGGCATTACTTGGATACATCTCGGTAGCATTTATGAGCACACGATATTATTTATCTTCAACTGTCCCGATATCCAAAGTCATGCAGAGCAATTCGCGAATGTCAGACATGTTGCTGTACGCCAAGCGCTAACCGACTGCCCAGTCCTGCCCGCATGTCGGACTTGCAAATCACGAGCACACCCACCGAACATTTATTTACCCATGATGTACACACCTATAAAATAAGGAGTATAGACGTGGGTACGGTAGATCTCTCTACGGTAGATGACTCTCTGATTCGATGAATCACGTCTTCTCGTGATCTCGTATACATCAGTACGCGTTAATTACCGTCAAAAACGCCACGTTTAACTCGTTCGAGAAGTTGCCCGAATCGGAGTCACACAAAACATGCTCGAATACGAGGTCGTACATGTCGGCCGTATCTGCTCTATCCCATGCGAGATTGTGGCACGGTATTTACCTGCTCGTTACGAGGAGGCTGTCTGACACACCAACTGTATTGGAAAAAAAAGGAAATGGGGGATGTGGTTGCTGCGGTAGGCTGCAAATTTGCGTGCCTGAATTCCAACGAGATATAAAACGGTTGCGTTATAACCTCTTCGATCTCGACCCGCATGAATTTATGCTATAGCAGCGGCACGCATCTTCTACGTATATAAGCCTTCTACTCTTTTTTCCCACGTAATTCTTTTTTTTCTCCTGAAAAACTCCATCTACACTCCCCATCCTCAAAATCTTCTGAAAACCCTAACTCCCACAATCATATATCTCATATATAATAATTAAAAATGACAACAGCAACTCACCTAACCTTCCCCCCTTCCTCCGCGAACCCGCAGTCAAAATGCCCCCTCTTCCTCCTCCCTGGCGAGCTCCGCAACCAAATCTACGAGTACGCCCTCACGCCCTACAACGACCCCACCCGCCCTTACCCGACCTCCACCTGCTACGCCCGCCCGGACTACCTGGCTCCCCTGACCTCCGCCGTCCCACTCCTCCGTACCTGCAAAGCAATCTACACGGAATGCTGGTACTTACCCTGGATACTCTCCGAACTGGGATTTTACCTCACCTGGGACGAACGGCGTCCTCCACGGGTGGAAACGGTCCAGAATGTGGAAAAGATGCTGAAGCATTTACACGATAACGGTGTGGAGACTGATGTGCGGCGCGTCAGGGTGTTCGCTCAGCTGTGCTATCTGGAGAGTACTTCTCCTCTGCAGCAGATATTGGGTATGAAATATTTTAGGCCGAGGGAGGTGACGATTACAATACGGCACACGGATTTCTGGTGCTGGGAGGATGATCATGTTTTGCGCGTCGGTGGGGGGTGGGTGGCAGGTTGCGTGTTCCCCGAGACGGTGGAGGTTATTCGCGTCGAGTTTGAGAGTTTGGAACGGAAGAAGGAGCAGGTGGATGAGATTGCTGGGCAGGCGGTGAGGAGGTGGGAGTTTGGGAGGGTGGATGGGGTTGTTTTGAGCGCTAGGAGGGGTGGAGAAGACGATGAAGAAGATGAAGGGGAGATGGAGGTTATGAGGTGGAAAGGAGGTAGTACGTGGCAGGGGCTCAGGTGGCTCAGGGATGAAGTTGAACTTGGCAAGTTGGATTATTATGTCAAGACGGTCGTGTGGAGGGCCAGGAAGGACAAGTACGGGGAATTGCAATTGGTGAAGAGGGAGGTTGAGGAGGTCGAGGAGGAGGAGGAGGAGGAAGAGGAGGAAGAAGAGGATCGTGATCCTACGCAGGAGGAAATTGACGAAGGGAGAGTTGGGGATTGGTGGGAGGAAGAGGAGGATACTGAGTCTGACGATGAGTCTGACGATGAATACGACACCTACAGCTACGAAGATCGTGAATTCGGTCCCAAGGACAAGAGGAACAATCTAGATCTGGCGGCTAGACCTACCGCTTCCCCACGTTCGATGATTGATACAATCACGACAAATGAGTTGGAGAGGCTGGAGCTACTGGAGGATGAGGGCATGTCGGTCGAAGAGCTGAGGGAGGAGATTTTGAAACGGAGGGGCAACAGACCGGCTTGGAATCCGTGGGGTGGGGATTACCATATAGACCATGGCTCGTATGATGGGGATCAGACTGACGAAAAGTCGGAAGAGGAGGATGAGGACGAGGACGAGGAGGAAGGGGATGTGATTACGAATGACGGGATGCCTGTCAGCGGAGGGCTAGACCAGACTGATGTTGCCAACCTGTAGTTGCAAGAGATAGTTGGAGATGAAGAACAGCAGGAACAAGCCACAATTGCAATGGGATGGAAGAGGCTCGGAGATTTCGGTATCCGAGGGCGGTTTGATAGTCGCGATAGACGCCTGTCTATTGTGTTTGCAAAGTAGCCTATAGGCTAGTAGCCCAAGTGTATTTCAAACTCATGACACGTGATATTTAGTGAATTAATTGCGGACAACCGGTTCGAATGGCGACATTTGATATGATGCATCGTGGTCAGATGATATGATGTATATATTTGTAATCCAATTGGACTGCGTTGGAGTGTTGCATGTGGCGTAATTGATGTTATTCGATCCTTCCAAGCTAGCCGTGCCAGAATCAATCGAATACGACCCCGAGACGAGTGACGGTATGTATTTTTTCTCTAAACATGTAGACATGTCAGTGCCTGAAAAGGTGGTCCTGCGCAAGTGCTGCTGCTAATGAATCCAACGTCCCGTCCGAGCAGGAACCACCGCTGTCAGAGACGCATTTCCGACGCAGCGAGCTAGCTCGGACCCGTTCAACGGTCGACATCACGTCACAATATTGTCAGCACCTGCCGTGACACCATCAATTGAGTGGACGGACAGACGTAAACAAAGGAAATTGAAGGAAAGTCGAACCGACTGAGATGCAAACCCCCCTCAGAGGCAAAAACGACGGGGGAGGATGGATGATGAAATGCATAGGCTTCCTGTCCAGTGCTGTCCAATAGCCTCACTACGACTGGCGAGGGACTCCGCTTTAGCCACCTTCTTTTTCCATCTTTTTTGGTTTTGAATCGTGGCTTTCGTCATTGGCAAAAGGGCATGGTTCAGGGGTGCTCGGGTATCTGATAACCAGACCGATGATGTAACTAAATCGAGTATCGGGGGCCTGCGCACCCCGGTCACCCCTCGTGCAGTAGCGTGCCTGCTAGCTGGAGTTCGGCACCGGCCAATTGGATCCAGCGATTGCTTCCCTTCCTTCGGACTTAGGTTTTGCGACAGACCTGGTTTTTCCCTGCGACGGAGCTAGTTTGCAAGAGTTTGCAAGAGTTTGCAAGTTGCATTGACGGACTCGGGCTGGAATCAAGGCACCAGAACAGAACAAAACAGAACACCATGCAGCAGAAGGCACCCCGCATACATACTACGAAAGAGCTAAACACGAACAAGCACGCCGCGCACAGCTTTTTAGCTTCAGCCATGCTCCTACGACAGGCCAATGGCACCAGCCAGAAATCGTCATGTAGCCCGCCCCGCCCAGCCTCCCTCTCTTTTTCCTTCTGTTACGTGTACGACCCAGGCATGCAACCGCCCAATCGTCGGTCTTTAGCTCGTCGAGAAAGTGAGAGAAAAAAACAGGTATAACTTGGCCACTTTTCCCACCTGCTCCTGCTGGTACTTTCCCTCCCACCAGAGTACTCTCATCTGTACATTTAATTATATAAATCGAATTGTGGCCGTGTTGCCGTCATTTCACCAGTCGTCTGCTTTCCAGCGCTGACCTAATTTTTTATATTGTCTAATAAATAATATCCCACCTCCCTCTCGTTCTTGTCATCAGAAGCTGCTTCCATCTCACTTCCCATTGACCTGAGAAATACCTTCGCTCGCTCGAATTCTGCTACCAACTCACCTTCAATCGCTCCAATCTTTATTAAAAAGAAAGCAATAATGGCCGGTTTCAAGAAGCTGTTGAGCCTGTCGGCTCTTTCCCTCCTCGCTGGACAGACCGGACTCGTCGCCGCCCAGGCCACGACCGACGCCAACCCCGTCATCGTCATCACCAGGTAAGCTTTTACAATTTGTTCACACTTGCAAAAAAATACATTCCCGTCTGGCAGCACTATCTCTATCCGTTGGAATGTATTTTTATCGCGCGCGATAAAGTTTTTTTGCATTCTAGCGTGCCGGAACGTGCAGCTCGCATGCCCACCAACCCGAATGCGTCCAAGTGCGCACCAAAAGTAACCTGTATCGAGCCACTGGCTAACAAACCGCGCAGCGTTCTCGCTACCACAAATGTCTTTGTCGTCGCCAGCGCCTTCACCTCGGTGGTAGACGGTAGCACGATCATCGGCACCACCCAGGTGACCACCACCATCCAGTCCCCCACAGGCGCTGCCGCCTCCCTCTCCTCCCTTGGTGGCTCCGTCTCTTCTGCCGTCGGATCCGTCACCTCTGCCGCTGGGTCCGTCACCTCTGCCGCCGGTGCCATCTCTTCCGCTGCCGGCTCGGTCTCTTCAGCCCTCGGCTCCCTCTCGTCCGCTGCGGCTTCCCTCTCCTCGGCTGGAGGTTCCCTCTCCAGCGCTGCCGGTTCCCTCACCTCTGTGGGAGGCTCTCTCACATCCGCTGCCGGCTCCCTCACGTCCGTCGCTGGCTCCATCTCCACAGAACTCTCGGCCGCCATCTCGGGTACCACCCTTATCACTGCCACTCTCACTGGCGATGCCGTCACCACGGGCACAAACTCCCTCTACGTCGTCTCCTCGGGTACCACTTTTGTCTCGAACGGTGTCACCAGCATCGTTCCCGAAGCTACAGTCTCCACCATCGAGTCGGTCTACACTTCCACGTTTAGAAACTCGACCGTGACCACTTTCCTAAGCACGACTGGTCTTGCCGGCGCTGGCACCAGCAGTAATGGAGGCACCGGCACCGAAACTGGCACTGGCACCGGCAGCAGTACCACTACTTCCTCGCCGGGAGCAGCCGCTAATATGAAGGTCCCGGTCGAGATGGGAGGTTTGGTCCTCGCTGTCCTGATGGCCGTCGGCTTGCTTTGAGCTCCCTACCGTTCTTTGTGAATTATGTTTTTATGACGCAAAAGATGAACGTAGGATTTGAGTCAGTCGCCTGACAATAGATTCCTACAGCGCTTCTTCCTCTGCGATGTTTTCACACTTTCTTTTTCTTTCTTAACGATCCTTCATCATGATGAAAAGAAAGCCACATGTGGCTTTATAATTACGTCTTCCTTTTCTTTCTTTTCTTGTCACGCACATTATTAGCTACTGCATAGCATACTCCTACACACGTACATTTTTTGCATCCGAAGACAAGGCACTTGAAACATGTCTACACACTTTCCTTTTTTTTATAGCGAGCATTTCACTTTCAATGGGACTAAAAAGGGATATTACTCTGTTAATGATAATGAGAATCGAACGAAGAATCAATATATCAATTTTATAATTGAAAAAAAAAGGCTTTTAATTGCAACGGTGATGATTATATTATGCCTGCTGTTTGAGACTATGCTTATGGTAGCTTTTAAAAATGTAAAATATAAGAGTCAAAATGACGAAAATGGTAGATATGATGCCAAATTTCGTCATCTGTGCAAACTTTCGTCTCATCTGCTGATGCATATTCGCGCTGGTCATTCTTATTGAGCGGGAGTCAGCCTTTGTCCCGCCATCCAGTTTAGTTTTCACCACTGTCCTAGAAGCTGTGCTGTGAGACTCGTTGCATTTAAAAAAACAACACAAAATCTACCACAGCCCCCTAAAATCACTGTAAACGTGTCTGTCGGATACGAAACTAGAAGCCCGCTGCGCAGCGCTCAAACTCGACTAACCTCATGCCTAGAAGAAATAGAGGTTAGGATGGGATAAAGTGGTCTCGTTGTAAAGTGGTTTTTTATTTTAAAAAAAGCCTATTGATTAGAAGCCACTACAATACAACGCGGAGGGTCACTTTGAGACTACACTCAACATGAATTGTATCTTTTGGCTAAGGTCCTAATAAAGGCCTTCCCTTCAGTCGCGTATTGCTTAATATACAATAAAAGCCGGAAATACCACTCATATCAGCCCGCTGTTTGTGTCCTAACATTAACGTATCCTTCCAAAATACCTCTTTCATGTTGAATCTTCTTTAGTAGATCGCTGTACAAATCTGAAATTAGAAGCTTGGAGTTCACAAATTTATTATATAAACCTTCCGCCTCATTCAGATATTTATCCACCTTGTTCCTCACATAATATTCGGGCGTTATGCTTCCATCCGTGCCTGCAGGGACTTGTAATGACGCGCCGGAATATAAAGCCCACCCTAGACAGATACTATATAAGGTCGCCAGCTGAAGATTAACTTCTGCTACGAATAGTGGACCCCACTTCCCCATATCTGGCCGTTGCGATAGACGACCAGGTATCGATTTTGAAGCTCTAGCTTCTCCGTTCAACAAAATCAGAAGCTTTTTACTCTTCTCAATTAATTTCGTAATGCTTTCCCCAATGTCGCTTGAGCTTCTGTACTGGGCCAGTTCGAATTCAGCTTTGATCAGAAGCCAAAGAGCTTCAATTGCGCTCGGATGGGTCTCGCCACTTATTCTTATGAAAATGTTATGTGCATCTCTTAGAAAATTTGCGGCGTCGTCGAAATGCTTCCGCAACTCAGTCTTTTTCTTTTTCTTCAGTTTGGTTACTTTTGGCCAGGTAAAAGGGTTTGATGCGAATTTTCGAAAGCCTTTTTTTGTTTGGGGGGCCTTTTCTGCTTGGTGGGCTTTGCCTTGGGCGTATTTGATATTGCCCCAACAGGTGTATATTAGAGCCTGTTGCGTATCCCGCCCGAAACTATCTTCGTGACTTAGAAGTAGGTATCTCTTTCTATGACTCTCTTGGCAGATTTCCAGTTGCTTCTTCGCCTGTTCTATGTCCGGGATTAGGAGGCAGATATCTACTAAGTTCAGTTGCGCTATAAAAGTTAGATGGTGCCATTCAGATATGTTTTCAGCGGCCAGTTTGTAGCTATCGCATTTATTTTCGAGTTCTTTTAAATGTGTTTGGAGCTCTGATACCATGATTTCAGGCCTTGCCTTTCCTCCAAAATGTTGATATTCTTGAATCAAACATATGTAATAATTCAGCTGCGCCGTTATTTTTTTTTCTTCTGAGATTTTTCTTTTGCGTAATAACCCGTAATACTTCTTCGCACATTCCAAGTCGTCATATGCTAGCGCACTATCCGCCAATGCTTGCGTCGCCTCGTCGATTGCTTCTTCCATAGCCTCGTCGATTGGTTTCCCCATAGCCTCATTGCCTTTAAACTTTTCTGCAAGCTGTATGGTTTTCTTGCATGTCAACAGGCCTTGCTCGAACTTCCCATGAGAAGATAGAACGGCCCCTACCGTGGAGAATATTGTGGTTGTATCTGGTGCAGAGAATATATCTGACACTGGCAATTCTTCCAGTAAGATTATTGCTTTCGAGATTTTTTCGAAATGATGAAGTAAACATTCTATTCTCGGTCGGAATGGTCTGCCTCCCTCATCTTCAGTTTCTTCATTGGTTCTAGTAGCTGTTTGCAGCATGGTATCAGGGAGTAGGTATGTGTCCGTGAGATCCCCCTGTTTCTTTTCCATTAACGATTCGTAAAGAAAGCAAATGGACCCTATGAAGCGGATTTCTGGTTTTTCAAAATACGGTTTAAGTTCATTTCTTATCCAGCATACAATAACCTCGGGCATACGGTAGACCAAACCTTGGCAAATGGTCGCGGTTTTTTGCTCATCTAAAACCGGCAGTACCTCCAGGAAACCGTCTTTCGCTAATCTTCCTAAGGCTCTGTTAAAATCTATTTGTCGGCTGTCATCATCGTGGACATTGATAAAGAAATGAAAGTTATTCAATTGTTTGTGTTTTTCGCAGCATTGAAAATTGGCCTTTAAATCCAATTGTTGAGGTGAATTCGGATCGCGGAGTCGCCGTCCACCACGAAACATGTTGATACATATGTGATGGCGATCGATTTCGGTGAGAGTGAGCAGAAGGAAGGCGGCGAGCCCTCCTATCGAGACGCGAGCCCTCGATTCTGCCGCATTTCCCATTTCCTCCAGAAGTGCACAGAATGCCTTTTTCCAGCCGACAATTATCGGCGCTGAACTCAAGATACGTAAATTAGTATCTTTAGCTCTATAAATTGAAAGCATTTGGTCTAGTATTGCATACCTGAAGAATCAAATATTGGCCCAGTCGTCTCTGGTTTCCCAGAAAACTGATAAATCTTCTTTAAACCGTCCTCTAGGGCTAATTCTGTTTCATTTTTAAAATCCACTTTCTGTAGAAGCTGCTTGACATTAGATATCAGCAATGGGAAGTTCCCACATGCTAATACCAGCTGTCCCACCTTGGTCGATTCGAGTTTATCATTAGCTAGTGTCATTATTTCCTCAGTCTTCAAGCTTAGGTTCGCATTCAAGACTTGGTAAATTCGATCAATACTTTCTTTCACTGTGAAGTTACCGACCCACAGATTTGCGATTGGGTCTGGCATAGCATCTCGAACGATAAAACAGTATCGAAAGAGCTTGTTTTTAATCCTAAGACTTGAAAGAACCCCCAAGTTTCTACTTCTTACGTTGTTTATATCCCCAACCATAATATTCCCGTAAATGATTAAAGCTCTTGGCTTCATAATACCGTCGGATTGGCCCTGGTTGAGATCGTCGTTTACTCGGCGAATGACAAGTTCCAAGGATCTCTTTTTTTCATGTTCGATGCCCATGTCATTTAAAATGTTGATACAGGATTTTTCGAAAGAAATTTCATTAGTGTGATCAATCCACAGCGCATTCCAAAAATGCGGTTTCCAGTCGATGGCTTCATGATTTCCATTTAAGTAGTCGGCAATGAGTGTTTTCTTGCCAGAAAACCTAGGCCCTCCTATGATCGCGTTATTATCCTGATCCTCCGTCAGCATTTTATGTAGACTGCTCAATTCTCTCCTTCGATGTATCGTATCCGGATCTGGGATCATTAAAGGATTCGACGCTGGGGATTTAGGGATGATGGCCCCTTTGGAAACTGGTTTGTATGCAGAAATTAGAGACAGTTCTTCCTGTAATCACTTTGAAAGCCAAGAAAACGTAATACAAAAACTAATGCGTCAATACCCTGCTGGTTTCAAAGCCATTCAGTTTAAGCATAGTTCAAAGCTAATATTACATATAAAATCCTAGGGAAGCAATGAAGATAGTCAAGGTAACTTCTGAGTTTCATCCACTTCTTCAATTGAAGACGTAAAAACCCGGCAGATGTGGATCCCTTCCTAATATGTCTTTGAGTCATAGGCAAGTTGGAGTGGGACCCACAATCCAAGGTTTTGATATTCTCCTGCAGCATCATAATGCTCTGAAACTTGAATGCAAGGGTCGCCAAACTTACGATTGCGATCCACTACCTCTTTCACTGATTCTTCTTTTTTTAGGTCTAGAGGTTGCAAAATTCCAAGCAGTTCCTTCGCCGTGGCTGCCGCAACAGCTGCCGCATATGGCTGCCATCGCTCATTGCTATGAGAATCCGCATAGTTGGATATGCCGCGAATAACTAGGCAAGGCACGGAATTCAGCATCCCGGCCGCCCCTACCTCCACACAGAGGATCTTGCCCCCAAGATCTTTGTTGACTTTATCTCGGAGCTTGGCGTTATACACATCCTAGTTGGTGAGTGTTAGAAGAACAATCGTAGGGCTTAATTTTAACATCATCAATCAATGATGGGACAATCTTGATTTACCTGATTTGACGACGCAATCGTACCATAATAGACCGTCGCGTTTTCTGTAGGTGCTGTGTCCCGTCTCTCAAGCTTATCCCTGTCACACTCTCTACAGATCTTTTTTTCTTCGTTGAATTTTTCCGCAGCATCAGGAATATGGGCGTAGTCTGCACGAAAAATTACATCTTCCAGCTGATCCTTGCTCGAGAATTCGGGTCCAAGCTTTTTATGCTTGTTCTTCATTTCTGTTATGTATTGGGATATTTTGGTCTCTTCAAAATTGTGCCTCGCTTCCATTTTTGACACGGCTGTAAGCAGCAAATCAGGTGGATTGTTTAGTGAACCGATCGGTTTATAGCAACCAACCTCGTCCGTCCCCCATTGAACCACTCCAGGGTAAATTGAGTAAGGCGTGCCTACAACTACATCTCCGAGCCGAATTCCTTGGCAAGGCACGCCCCCACCCACACCCACCATGAGGATAAACTTGATGGCCGGAAAGGTGTTAGTCATCTGCTTAGCAACCGCACTGGCGGAACCGATCCCCAAAATCCCTTTGGGTAAGCCTGTTATCACCACATCATGCTGCAAGATAGAACCTAAGATATAACCGCTGCCGCGGCCGTGTTGGTCTTGTGGAGGGTACTCGAGATCGGAATGTTCATCGTCAAGCATGGCCTGTGCGGCAACTAGCTCTTTGCCATTAAAACAAATCCATCCAATTCCATAATCGCTGTGAATTTTAGGATTTGTATTTGTGTTGGATGCCATGATATCTCCTCATTCGTGAAAAGTCGCTCTAGGCTTGAGTTAAGTTTGGTCCTTGAGAAACTGGGGAAAAAAAAAAATTCCGAGGTCAACATCCGAGAGCATGCGTATTAATATATTAGCAATTTGAGGGGTTATCTTTGATGGTTTTTTTCTATCCTCCTTCTGATAATCAACTCCTGGCATGCGTCTGGCGTGCATCTAGTGTGCATTGCGTGTTTGCAATCCCATCTCAGCCTCCCTGATTGTCCAACCAGCGTGCCACGATGAAGGTTGGGCCAAGATATATCATGTTTGTGGTCGCCTTGGCCTTTTACGGCTGAGAGCTGGACGCAAATGGTTGCAGATGTAATTGGAAGTAGGAGTCGCACAATTGTACAATTACAGCAGGGTCTGGTTGCATTTCAAGGGAGGGAATAAGTTTATATAATTAGGTACTGGTCATGGATACCACACCAGGATCTTGAGAGTAGTCAGGTACTAATCATTCCATATTGAAACAAGAGTAAGCAATCTCTTTATCACCAACTATTTTATCTACTCTGGTTGAAGCCCAATAATCATCTGGGGGAGCGGATAGCAGAGAATCCACAAGTTTAAGGCGAGTGGGCTCAGACTCTGAGACCAACTCTGGATAGCTGCTAAGTGTCAATTAATTACGTTAAGACGTATACGAGAAAGCTTGAGTATTGAAAATGGCTGCCCCTGGAATCAAGATGCTATTTTTGGCTATCGTTATTGGACTTATCGAACTGCCATTCTTATGGTATGTATAAACATCTACGAAAATTTGCTCCTGATCAACCGTTAAACCGAAGTTGATAGTAACAGCAGCTGACAAACTACGCTCTCTAGTGTAACTGCACAAAGGCCCCCCAAATACATATCTTGGGGCAGACCAGAGCCTTTAGAAAATGCTTACTATCAATTGCAACCGCATTCAACTACATATACGACGGCTACTCCAGTCCCAAGTTCGGCTGCCGACATAGTACCCCAAGCACAGCGACCTCCAGAGCCTCATATACTCCCATTTGGCGCCAAACACACCCTCTTCGACCACTGGGAAGCAAATACTTTGTATGTTTTAGAAAACTCTCTAGAAAATGATGACCCGATACTCCAGACAGTAGTTGGAGCCGATGATGGACGCCCTCGAGATGCGTTGTTAAGCCAAAATGGTTGGTTTAAGTTTGGATATAACCTCAAGACCCAGAGTGGTAATGCAGAGACATTCTATCAAACACGTCAAAGCTATCCGCAGAACCCACCAAAACCTTCAACGGTTTTACTTTCAAGTCCACCGCTTTCGCCTTTTAAAGAACCAGCAAATAACAACAACCCGAATCCAGACGATGGATTTGCAGTCATCATCAACCCAGATAATAAGAAAAGCCTTGCCGAGGTTCTTGCGTCGCACTCGATATTAACTTCCAAAATAAAACTTTCAACAAAACGCGCGCGCCGCCGTACTCCAGCAGCTAGCGCGGCGATACCGAATCCAAACGACCCAGACTTTGTTTATCTTCCCTGGGATATTTCTTGGTTCTCAAATCTCACTATTCCCGAATCTTCTTTGAGCGCCTTTGATCCGGAGTTGATAAAGCTCTACTATTCCGACCGAGTTTGTTTTTTCTTCCATCCAAGATTTCATCATATTCCCGCCGATATAATACTGGATGCTATTGAACTCGACAACAACCATACCGACCTCTTAGACGCATCGATAGATTCGATGATAAATTCTATTATCAACCTAGAAAATATTTTTTACAACTCATCTTATTTTTGTGGGCCTAGCGCTGGTTGGCTATCTTTCGAAATCGTCACAACATATGCAGCACTTGCAGCAGATCCAAAGAATGCGAAAACCGCCACCACCTGTGAGGCAGCTTTAGCAACCACCTGCTCTGAAAATCTTTCGGTAACTTGCTCAGTTCGGAACATAGTATGTGAAACCTACTGTGAAACAGACGTCGTACCTACGGTCAACTTGCCTTGTCAGCCGACTAGCACGCCGACGGTTATAACTGTTACCGTTACTGCTGCAGAGACAACCTGCAGTATCGCGACCATTGGATTCAATTCGACCAATGCGACTACAAGCCTTCCAATTCCTAGCCCCTCTGAATCAAGCGCCTTGAACGGCAAAGTATGGAATATCATTATAATCAAGAATTTCATCGTCGCTCTACTCACCACCCTACTCTGTGTGAGTTGAGGTTTTACCTTTCATCATTCTCTTTCACCTATATGGTTCCTAGCTCTGTTGTTTTTTCAACCTAGTGTTGAATGCCACTCTGATATACTTATACCTTCATAGATAAGATAATAAACCGTATACCAAATGTAGTTAGTGGTATAAATCTGCGTTTGTGATTATTATTATATGATTGTCATCTGGTTTAGTGCGTAATTCGTGTACATACTAAGTACTTAAGTAGTTGAAGATATATATGTTTGTCCTTGTTTCCGTGGAGGGATGCCATGACCAAGCACATACAAGGACCCTAAGAGAAGCCCGCTTTTGCGTAGCGTGGCAGCTTCGATCTCTCTTTTCGAAGCAAAAGCTGCCCATGGCATTGTCGCAATTGCCCAGATAAGGCAACGCATTTGGACCCTAGGTAGTATCACCAAACTTTTGGCGGCCCAACAACAACTAGTCAGAACCAAGACTGGTATCACCATTTATTTTTTCTCGCGCAACACAAAAATTGTCTGGTTACGAGACTGGGTATCACCAAAAAAAAAGGAAAAAGCGATTTTATGCAACACAACATACGCGAACCCTACCATCGCAATAATAATAGAAGGCCGCTGCGCAGCGCTCAAACCCGACTGATCTCAAGCTTATCCTCAGCCTCATCCCTTATGAGAACTTAAGCTTCCTCAGTCGAGCCCTCCTTCGAAAGCCTAGTGGTTCTCTATTTTTACTATTTAGAAAACAACACATTTTCTACCGATAGCTTACGCTGCAAATTTTGCTGTGTATTCATCCACCTCGTGTTATAACGAGACTACTGGTACCTCGTGTTATATCTTTTGACTAAGGTCCTAATATGAATCCTCTCTTCAGTCGGGCATCTGCGAAAGATATGCATTTTAGGGTCCGTAGTCACCAGTAACATGCTTTAATAAATGTGTGTAGACTGAGCCGCTATGGTAAATTGCTTCTGTTTGCTTCCATATCGCAGCAAAACTCCCTCCAAGCACCGCACCTCCATACTCTTTAAATCTACCTTCTCACTTCGCCTTCTCACCACTGTTTATTTCCCACAAGCGCTTTATTACCAAACTGTCTTTTCATAATACTATATTGGTATCCGAGAGTATATATTTTTAATCCTGGTAATCGTTTAGTGTTTTCTGTTATAATATTTGTGTGTATCGTGCAACGTTAACATGGTTTTTCCGGCAACGGATAGATTTTTGCAAATATGTCGCAGCCAGTCAGGACCACACCGGAGATAGAGGAAGTAGGCGCCTCTGATATCCTTCTTGACACTGCCACTGCCGTTCCATCTACACCTTCATCCGTCACGTCTCGTGTACCAGCCATGCTGGCGCGCCTGAACGGAGAAACTTCCGTTGCGGCTTCCAGAAACGTTACCGGACACCTAACCCTCCCTCAACCCGTAACCACGGCTACATCCGTAACCGGTGTTCCAAATTCTCGAAGCTCGAGTCCAGTCATAACCATCTCCCCAAACCAAAGTCGAGATACTTCTCCAGCCCTCCCCACCCCCGTCACGATCCGTTCCCCCTTTGACACGGCGGAATCGGTTATAATAGACAATCTAGCGGTTTTCGATCGCCTGCGCGGGGATTAGGAGTTCCTTGCGTTTAGATCAGATCTCGAACCGCTGGATGCCTCGATGCGATTGGATCTATGCGCTTTACCTGGGGCCATGGTGTTGAGAGTGGCGGTTCCCGTGGTGGATATATTGAGCGTGAGCGGCGCGCCGTTTGTTAATAGGGCTTTGATGCCGCGGGATTTAGAGATTACTAGTGTGCTTCTTTTGTTGCCTGAGGGTGGTGGTGGTGGGCGGTCTGTTGGGACAGGTGAAAGGGGAGGGTACTATACTTTGAGGACTAGGCGAGAGACTATAAATGCTGAAAGTATTGTTGTCGAAACACCAGAGGAGCTGGCGGTTAGTGTGGAGAGCGCTAGTGAGGTTACTATACTCAGTGATTTGGCGGTTAGAGAGAGAGGGAGAAGATTCGACCAGCTCAGCGGGGTTCAGCGGGATGCTATTAGGGCTTGGTGCGAAAGATATTGGAATATGCAGCCTGAGGAAGGAGAGATTCCGGATGGTGCGCTGACAGCTAGAGGGCGGGAGATGTTTGCCCATCTCAGAGTGTGTGGGTTCAGAGCGACTAGTGAGGACGCTTTTGCGGTCATGGTAAGTTTTTCTCTTTTATTGTGGATTGATGAGATAAGTTGGCGTTAGCTTATGTGTGATTTTGATGTGTAGAGGTGGGCGCAGGATCAGGAGATCCAGCGTATGAGCTGGGAAACAGCACAAGATTCCTTTTTCACGACTCCGGTCGATCAAAACACAGCATCCTCCCTGCCGGTCATAACGGAAACACCGGCAACCCCACCATCCAGCCCGCTCCAGCTCTCCTTCTACGCGGATACGGACTGCAGGTCGGCAGGTACCCCGTCCGGAAACGAAAACAAAGAGTACAAAACCCGCCACGCGGCCGCGGTTCGCGAGTGGCCGCAGCATATTCGAAATTCCTGCATAGATGGCAGACAGGCGTCGCCCGGGTCGAGCCACTACGACGACGAAAATATCATCGGAGAGGACGAGTGGCCCGTGCGCCCCGGCGGGCACGGGCCGGATGTGAGCCAAATGATCGCAGCGGGGTACGGGGGCCAGTACGGGACGGGGCTGGTGAGGAGCTCCGGCTCAAACTCATTCGGCGGGCAGCAGAAGAGGCGATTGAACGCGGCGAGCTTTAGGAGCTCGACGCCGAGGAAAGAGAAGAAGGCGAGGAGGTTCCCTACACCGGAACCTTATCTGCCGAACGGAGGTGCGGGAGGGGATGATGACGATGACGATGACGAGGACGAGGGGGATGATGAAGAAGAAGGGGTAGATGAATAAGAGGAAAACAAAAGATCAATGAGAAATGGCCATGGTACCAGCCATAAAACTAAAATATGAGGTGCTTTTTCTATAAAACTTACTTTGTGATTAAATATATTTGATAACGGAGCCTAGAGCGTATACTGCCCGAATGCAAACTTGCTTTGTTATAGATTCTCTCACGTACTTTATAGAAGACTTGGCCTAATATAATTAAGAGAGAATAGTAATAGTACGCTCAGATGAGGTGTTTCGATAACAATTTGGATAGTTACCCATGGCAGGTTACAAATAACAAGGTCCCTACTTTGGGTAGTAAGGTCTAGACACTGAGTTGGATATATAGAACGTAAATCTATAAAGGTTCAAAAAACTTCTTTGAAAGGGTTCAAAGTAATGGGGATACGTAAATAGTTATGCGTGTCTAGCTTTATGAGATCTGCTTATGGACAAAAGTTGACATGTATATATGTATATTTCAGTTTAGATAGTATAATAAGCCCACCGTTTAGTGATCTGAATTTGAAAACCCAAGATCCATAGTTTCTAGATGTTACAAAATGCAGGTCTCATGTTCAAATCCTTGGGCCGTCAACCTCCCGCTGTTATTCTAGATACTGCATGGTCCTTTTGCAACAATATCAACACTTTATTTTGTCGTGGATAATCAGAACAAATCTTATAGGTTCGACCTCAGCATTCTCTATCGGCAAGCTTTCCTCCAAGAGGCTAAGCAGCCGGTTCCCGAAAATCTTGAAAGAAGGTGGAAATAGGCGTGAGATAAGGATCAAGACATTGGGAATGGTAAAGGGGAAGAAGAAGGTTAGGAGTGGGGCTACTGAGGTGGGTCTGAGATATAAGTTGAAAGGTTCTTTCCAGAACTTCGAAGAGGTGCTCGGAAATGATAAGAGTATTAGCTTAAGCTGCTATGCTAGAATAAAATGGCACTATACTAGAAACAACCATGAAGTTTATAGTATCCCGCTCGGAAATATATCCTGGTAGCTACATATACCAGATGCGGATAATTTTTTTAATCATTTGAAGCGAATATAGCTACCAATCCTAGGAGATCCAAGATAGAGAAATTTGTTTCAACGGAGCGGAGACGGATGGTATCGAAACATTTTCAAATTTGCCGATATTCAAAAATGCATCGATGAGGTGATAAAGCGCGTGTTACTCGGAACTTACCATAAGGTTTGACGCTTCATGCAGCGTATGTCGACGTGATTGTCTATTTTAGGAAGGTAGAGACTAGGTTACCCACTATCTCTTAAAATTAACGTCTTGGACCGAGTGCAGAATTTACAAGAGAACGCTTGCAAAAGCTATCCTGACGATCGATCTATGCATATATGTTGCTCATGCGTTTTTGTGAAAATCGACGCCTCCATTAAGGTTTTGGTATAGCATGGGTGTTAAGCACGTATTCGGAATAGATCACAGGGACAAGATTCAGACCGCGCCCCGCTAGAATTTGCCTATTTTCCGCTGCATCGGGCACGCGGAATACTTTATCACTAGTGCATATATATGCACGTACCGTTTATTTTTATCCTGCATGTTGAATAAGAATTTTCACAGCTCTGTCGGATCGAAGGTTAAAAACTTTAAATCTAGCCTGCTCCACAGTACTGGATATGATCTTCTGCATACAACACAACTCTTTTGTGGTATTTTTTGCTGCCGATTGAAGCTTTTGAGATTTGAATATTGCTACGACTTCTTAGTTTGGATAGAGGTGGTTTTGACTTGCATGCTGCGTTTACTCCGTGCTTAATTTTATGTGGGAGGTCGAAGGCAATCAGCTTACCTGCGAATGAATCATGACAGCCCAAGGCATGTCTGCATATCGCCATCATTTGTTGGACGACACCTGCGTGTGTTGTGAGTTGCAGGTTGAAGTTTCGAAGCAG
Organism: Dactylellina parvicollis; assembly: GCA_036971385.1. Classification (NCBI taxonomy): domain Eukaryota; kingdom Fungi; phylum Ascomycota; class Orbiliomycetes; order Orbiliales; family Orbiliaceae; genus Dactylellina; species Dactylellina parvicollis. The sequence goes on along the minus strand of JAJTUD010000022.1, from coordinate 272,199 downwards.
AAGTTGAATCTTCGAAATGCTTAGCTCCCTCTGGGAAAACATAAAATAATTCCTCGGCTGTGTTAGTTCAATTAGTGAGATTGGTTCCAGATGATCCTCACGCTTGTTCGACAGCGAATCCGGAGCATAAAGATGATGTCGACTTCGTTTTTGCTCGCATCGAGATTCTACCTTTTGCGAGCTTTGTGACTGCAGGATGGCTTCATTGACAGACGCTGCAACGGTTTTCGACAGCGTAAATCCTGAAGGAAAAACGAAATAAAATTTCGGAGGGATGGAACCCTATATATACTGGGAGCTACTGTAAAAGTTATCGGTGTTTCCCAGGCGCCTTCTCGCAAACGCTAGCTCGTATCTTTGAAGAAGCAAGGAGAGAAGTTACCTGTTTCCCATGTTGTTGCGGGCCAAGCTGGCCTTGGCTCGACCACATCCGTAAAGCTCGCCCGCTTATGGCTTCTATTAAACGAGATATCCGAAGCAGACGGCTACAGATGTCAAATTTAATATGTACGTCTAGCTTGTGGCGGACATACGATTCTCGCTGGCAAATGCATTGACAAGGATCTGATGAGCCAATTCTTTTGGGGTTTTACCAGGTGATCGCTCTTGAGTATCGGTATGGTTTAACCGAAAGGTTCAGTTAAATTTGGCTCGAACAGGTTCTGGCGTGACAAAGGATGGCGTCAATACATGATGTGCGCGCCGTACTGGCGTTCGATTGGACGTTTCCAAGACGTTTCCAAGGAATGAGGCAGATGTTCGAACTTCATATATCGCGTTTAGTAGCTCCGGTATGGATGAGCTTACCGCAACGAGGCCCGTAGCACAGAGTTCAAGCTGTCGGTGGCTTCTGCAGGTCGCAGTTCTGGCCGTTGCTTGAAGATCGACTAGTGCCGGTTCGCACGGTCGACCGGTCACGCTGGAACCCTAAGCTTTTTTGTCGAAGGTGCGTCTCAAGTCTCGCCTAAACAACGCGCTGGGCGTGTGGTTTTTGTTGTGTGACTTTGGGGGTGTTTTTGAGGATGCGATAGTGAGCGGTCGAGGGGGTCGAGGGGATAAATAGACCCCCATCTTCTCCTCAACTGAAATGTTTCTCTTTCTACTAGCAGCACTCGCAAGGTCCGCTCTCTCTGTTTCTGTTATACCCACAGATCTCTGCGATCATTCACGACCTTCCTTTCCGATTGTTTTGTGGTTTTGATTTTTTCTCCACTCCTTTGGTTACCCCCACCATCATTTTTATATAGGACCGCGTTCCTTGCGAGAAATAGAAAATGAGAGTTTCTACTCTCATGGCTGCGGCCGTCATCGGCTTCCAAGCTGTTTCTGCCACTTCGTGCAGCACCGAGTGCAACGCGCACTGGAAGCTAAAACTTACCAATTGTGAAAAGGCCTGGCAGAGTAAGAATAAACCAGTCCGGAAAGCTACAAAGAGAAATCGTATGTACTAATATAATCAATACTTACTAGAGAAATTAAACATCTGCACTGCCTCGCTCAAGTGGGCAACAAAGCCTTCAAACGGTAAAGTTAAAACCAAATGGGTCACGGCCCCAGCCTCCACCGTGACTGTGACCAAGACTGTCAGCGCCTCGGGTGATGATGACGAAGAGGATGAGCCCAAAACGGTTACAGTCACCGCTGAGGGCAAGGCCTATACTGTCACACAGGCTGGGGGTGGGGGATCCGGTGGGGCAAAGACCGTTACCGTCACCGCACCGGCGGAGACCGTCACGCTCAAGTCCTGTCCTTCCGGCACCCAGCCAGGAATCAAGGACTATACTACTTCACCGGGAACGGGCAAGCCATCCACGACTTCTCCGGGTACCGAGAGCAACCCCGTAGAAACGGAGCCACCTGAGACTGAGAGCGTCACCTCTCCGGGTGCCAAATCCACAAGCAAGACCGGAACGAGCTCGGTAGAGACTGAGCCGGTGGACACTGAGAGCACCACCTCCCCTGGTGCGAAATCTACGACTACCGGGCCACCAGGGTCAACCGGGACTGGAACGAGCCCTGTTGAAACAGAGCCACCCGAGACCGATACCGCCACCTCCGCAGGAGGTAAATCCACGACCGGTACTGGTACGAGTCCGGTTGAAACGGAGCCGGTCGAAACCGATTCGGTCACCTCGCCGGGCGTTAAGAGCGTGACGACTTCAACTGGAACCGGGACGGGCAAGAGCACGACTTCGGAGCCATCCGAATCGGAGACTGACAGCGAGCCAGGAACCAAATCTACTACCTCAGCGCCATCGGGAACCGGAACTGGAAAGAGCACGACTTCGGAACCATCCGAGTCGGAGACCGATAGCGAGCCTGGATCCAAATCTACGACAAGCGCCCCGTCGGAAACTGGAACTGGCAAGAGCACGACATCGGAGCCATCTGAATCTGAGACTGACACCGAGCCAGGGTCTAAATCTACCACGTCGGCTCCATCGGAAACTGGAACTGGCAAGAGCACGTCTTCAGAGCCATCTGAGTCCGAGACTGACAGCGAACCGGGTGTCAAATCTACGAGCACCAATCCATATGGATCTAAATCCACAACCAGTGCACCATCAGGGCCATCCGAGACTGAAACCGAGCCAGTTGAAACCGGGTCGGTCACCTCACCAGGTGTAAAGAGCGTGACGAGCCCGAGCGCCACTGGAACGGGCAAGTCTACGACTTCAGAGCCATCCGAGACCGAGACTGACAGCGAACCGGGATCCAAATCTACAACATCGGCCCCGTCGGGAACCGGAACTGGCAAGAGCACGACTTCGGAGCCAGCCGAGACTGACAGCGAGCCCGGTACCACATCCACGAAGACTGGAACGGGCAAGACCAGTTCTTCTCCAGACGAGTCCGAGACAACCACCAAGCCAGGCTATAAATCTACGAGCAGCAAACCATCCGTCGAAACGGAGTCGGTCACCTCGCCCGGTGTCAAGAGTGTGACCAGCCCAACAGCAACTGGAACCGGGAGGTCCAAGACGACTTCACCAGCCGAATCCGAGACCGATACCGAGCCCGGTACCACATCTACAAAGACCGGAACAGGCAAGACTACTTCTCCAGGCGGGTCCGAGACAACCACCAAGCCAGGATATAAGTCCACGAGCAGCAAGCCATCTCCAACGATTATAACAGACCCGGTCGAGACTGAGTCGATCACCTCACCTGGCGTCAAGAGCGTGACGACCCCAACAGCAACTGGAACCGGGAGGTCCAAGACGACTTCACCAGTCGAGTCCGAGACTGATACCGAGCCCGGTACCAAATCCACGAGCACCAAGCCATACGGATCATCAAAGACAAGCGAACCAGGAACAAAATCCACATCCACCAAGTCAAACACGTCATCAAAGAGCGAGAGCGAGCCGGGTTCCAAATCCACTTCGTCGGAAAGCAAGGCCACCAAGACCACCACGATGCCCGAAAGCATAGTCACCAAGACCACCAAGAAGACGGAAAGCGAGCCCACCGTCAAAACCGCCACTACGGAGAGCAAGGGCACCAAGTCCACAACCTCTACTGAGAGCAAGCCTACAAAGTCCACGACGAGCGAACCGGGTGTTAAATCCGTAACAACAAAGTCCTCCGAACCAGAGACAACAAAGAGCCCAACTGCAACTGGAATTGGTAAGACCAAGACAACCAGTGAAGCCCCATCCTCCACTTCAACCGAACCCGAGCCCGAGGAGACCGAGGAGGAGGGTTATGGCTACAGGAGGAGAAGGTACAGGTATAGAATCTAAACCCCTTGAAGAGTTTGTCTGAGAAGAGAGCCTGTTTTGGCGTTGCTTGGAGTTGTATACGCAGCATAAAGGTTGGGCGGAAGGAGTCTAGCGGGTTGGAAAGGGGATTATCAACCATTTATTCGTTTTGTTTATCGTAGTCGGAGTTGAAGGGCACGAAGCTAGCCGTGTTGAACTTTTCCTGTTATAGATGTTCCCTAACGATATATACGATGTCATGAGTGCATGAAGTTCATGATTGCAGATTTCTGTTTATTAGCATAAAGCAAACGTTGATAGCATTTGAACTGAGACTGGGCGACAGAGAATACGAGTTTTTGTTCACAATTATCCTTTTGCAAACCTGCCAACTTGTGAGGCTGAAATGAGTTGATGTGTGGTAATTATCCCGGTGCGGCAGAGTGGATTGCTGCACCCATTTGTCCTGGCTGCAGCTTTGGTCAGCACTGAGGTTGACCGTATTGGGCAAATCCTCCAAAGTAAAATGACAAACATGTTCACAACACGGCAACACACGACGTTGTGCATGACATTACCCGGAGAACTTGAGGTCTTTCTTCGAGATACGATGTCGAGGTCAGAGCATACGAAGCTTTGCATTTCCAAGATGTCAGGGCTTAGGAATATGCATCGTCGCTAAGACCTGTCTTGATCCGACTGCGACTAGGAATTGAAGCCGAAGACCAAGCGGATGATACTCTGGAGATGTGCATACATACTCCTGTGCCTCATCGACGTCGAGTCTCCCATCGAGTTAAGAAACGGATTTAAGCAGTTCGTTTCTGCAAGAGACAGGGCAATGCAGCACGAGAGTGGTTTGCATGGTTGAACGTGTCGGGAGCATGTTGTTTTTTTACCCCTGAAGTTCCTTTTTTCATCTTGCCCCTCGCTAACAAAGACTGTGTCGGGGTTTTTCTAATCTTAAAAAGATAAGAAACGCACGAAGGGTCCTCCGTTTTGGTGGACGGGAATGCGAAGCTAGCAGCAGGACGAAACCTTTTACGGGATCAGTTATAATCTCGCGAAGCATCATTCCATGAAGTTGATCACCCGTATTCGATTGCGTAGGGGCGGGTCGCCCGTGATTTCGCTTGAGGGGGAAGGGGGGACGAGAACATCGGCTCTGCTCGTCTCCCGCCCTTTTTGGCTGATATCGATCAGAATCATGCCTCGTATGCGACTGCACTTGTTCGGATCCGTTGCCCTGGTCGACAGGTCGTTGGGAAAATGATCATGCGCCGGGACGGGCGTAGCGATTGCCCGCGAGCGGCGTGGTAATTAACGTTGGATGTACTTGGTACTGTACATGTACATGTGCATAGCGTGGGAGTATCAAACGAGGTGTAATCTCCTAGCCGTCGATTGAGAGTGAGACCGAGTGATATCTGATACACGTCTGAGAGTTTCCGACAAGTTGGAGAGTAAGAGAGAGCAAGAGAGAGCAGTTATCTCGCCAAGGTCGAATCGCTTGTGCATTTGCAGGTTCATGTTCAGGCCAGGGCGGGCGGACGTCCCTCGCAGACTGACAGATTGATTGACGACCGTGCTGGTAGTTAGGACCTCTCCTCTCCAACGTGCACTCTCCTCCTCCTCCACACGCCTCTTCACACGAGGCTCGTGATCTCAATTGGCTTCCCGACGACATTTGCACATCTCTCTCTCCCGCCGTCGGATTCATCTTTAATCCCCGCTGGCGCTCGACTCGCCGGCAAATCAGGGGCGCGCGCGCGACCGAAAAAAGCTCTCTGCATATACACGATATCGAGCAGCACCGTTTCCAACATTCGGGTCGGCACCACCTAATCCGTAGGTATACTCCTCCCCTCCGCCACTGCTCCCGTGCAATGCTCCCTCCCGACTCCTGACGTCTCAGCATCTGGCGCCCGTCGTACTGTTTGCTCTCGAGTCCTCTCTTGGATTGAAATTTCTCTTGTGGTACCAACATACCATCGGTGGCGGGCTGAAGTGTACCGTGTACTTGCGTCGACTCGAATCGTCAAGCTAACAGGATAGGGAAATGCACTGCCAGAGCCCGCATCTGAATCCACCTCATCTGTATCATCTACCTCCATCTCCTTTCCACGGCCGACGGGCGGAATTGGACCAACTGCTCCTTCGCTCCCCTGGCGACATTTCGATACATCCCGATTTCCCTTGAGCATCGATCTCATCCCGCTTCGAACTCACAGCAATCGATCCTAACGACCCACTTTTTTCCTCACCTCCTCTCCTTTACAACCTTCTTCCTTCCAGCCGACGTTTCTCCGAAGGCATGCCCGCTCCCTGCTTGGATTCTCTGTAGAATACTTTTTTCTCTTTTGATTTTTTTTTTGCAAGGTTGCTATTTCCTTTTTAATTTTGAATTTCTCTTGGTTCATCGTTTTGATCAGCGATTTGTGCGAACCCCTACACGACATTCCATCGACGGCTCGATACACCAGGGACGAGCTCCTCATCAGTCGCGATGCCCTGGACACCACTCCCGAAAATAGCTTTCGCGCAAGTCACACATCCTTACGAAGCCATTGACAAGTCTCATGACCTCTACCTGCAAGTCGGCGACGAGGTCTACATCTTCGAATCCTGCAATAATGGCGAATGGTTTCGCGGGTACCTTGTCGCGGCTCCGAGTTTGCTGTCCGGCTTGACCAGCCGGAAGGGACAAACCCTCGAAGCTAGGGTCTTCTCTGGTGTTTTTCCGAGCTCCTGCGTCAAGATTCTGGAGTTTGTCGGCGAGGCGATACCCCAAGCTATCGACGACAGCGACGAGGAATTCGACGACGACGAGCTGTACGAAGACCCCGACGAGGTCACCGATACTCCCGAGGAGGAAGAAGATGAGGAGGACTCGGCCGAGGAGATCGCGATACACCTCGAAGGCGGCAAAAATGGCATACGCGTTAACGCGCAGATCGGACCTGGCGACGACACAAAGTCTGTTAGCGAGTTCTCCGCACACACGGATGGGGCAACGGAATCGGATATGCACCAGTTCAACGACGACGTGGACGGGGACACCGAGACCGAAGCTTCTTATTCCGTTCGAAACGTCGGCCTGCACCCACCCACACACCACCGATCCGCCAGCAAGGTCAATGGCTTGAAGCCCCGACGGTCGAGCCGGAAACCTTCCAGTAGAGCTCTGGCGAAAGCCAAAGCTCTCAAGCGACGGAGCAAACTCCCCGCCCCGGTTCCCATGTTGAAGATTGGTGACGAGACTGCTACGATGGCTGGTGAGCCTTTGGTCGATGAAATCGCGTCCTGTCTACGGGAGTGGCATTCCTCGAGCTTTCACGAATTACTGCTATCACGAGATTACACGACGGTTAACAATCTTTCCACGCTCATTGGACAGCTCGATATCGTGCGGCGGCAGCTCACGCACCGAGTGTTGACGGCAACGGAACTGGCGGTCACCCGCGAGAAGACCGTATGGGACATGGTCAAGGGAAACAAGATGCTCAACCGGGAGATAATAGTTCGAGATCCGGCTTCAGGTGGCATTCTAACGGGATTGGATTCTGCGATCTCTGTTACCGCGCTACAAGCTCAGATGGCCCTTTTGGATGCACCCCCTGTTGAAAAAACGGAAGGAGTTACGGTTCATCATCTGTATTTCGATATGAAGGCGTTCGCCGGTGTGTCTTCCGATCCGACGGTCGTCCTGTTCTACCTCGCGACCCGCCAGCAGAGAATCAGCGAGAATTACCTTGTCGAACTCACTCAGCAGGGTGTACCCGTTGACCCGAACCAGCTTCACAAGATGCAAACTCTCTTTACCGACATGTCAGCAAAAGACATTGCCGATGAGGTCTATCTCGTTGGCCGCGTTTACTCCTCCTCTACCGTGTACGTTTCATCGCCTGCTGTATCGAGAGATGGAAGCTATGGCACGATGAAGAACGGATACAATACCGTCAAAACCCCCACCAGTGCGACACAGGATAAATCATCGACCCGTTTTAGCACCATGTTTGCGAACCAGAAGGGTGGTGCGCAAAACTCCAAACCCTCGTCCAACGGATCGCCTCATCTCGGCACCCACCAGGAGAGCAAAAGCGCGCCGTTAATACTCGAAAACGGCGGGAAAAAGTTTGTTATGAATGTCAGCTTGGGTGTTGGAGTCCTCGATGTGACGCGGTTCCTGCTGGCGCCTGATATGGCGACCGAGCATATCATGAGGATTTTTGTTCCTAGCTCGAAAGAATCGCACGACCACCACCAATTTGGGACGATCAAAGGGTTCCAAGCCAGCAACCAGAAAATACTGGATTGGGACGGTCTAGTCAAGGACATCATCGAGAGCAGAACCGATCGATTGTAAGTGGACCAAAATTGCTCTGAGCGGCTCAAGTAACTAATCTCGTCGTAGCGAATCGTCACCGAAAGCAGACCGAATAGTCGTCAACCTCCGCTCCTTCGTATCCGCAGATGCGGATGCTCTCATCAAATCACTCCCCACGCTACTACAAGACATCGCCGTGACACCTAAAATCGGCTTCTCCGGTGCCCCTACAAGACCGCGCTCCGATATTTACATTACCATCAAGGCTCCGATAATACCCCGTCATGGTGTGCTCGTCCACCCCAAGACCGGCTCCTTCCCTTTTCCAAACATCAAAACTTTACAAGTCGCGCTGGAGGTGCGAACCCAAGATGGAGCGGTGGTTAGCGATTGTATATCCATGGCGTCGAATAAGGGATGTGTTACCACATGGGTTTCCTGCTTGGCGCACGCCCACGAAGCCTGGAACGAAACCGTCAAATTAGTTATTCCCGATAGCTTGGTCAAGGAATCACACGTCTTTATCAGGTTATCGGCGTCGCCAGTTGAATCTGGAGGACTACCGTTCGCACTTGCCTGGATGCCTCTATGGAATAACGAAACCTTCATGACGGATGGTGACCACACCCCTGTTTTCTACAAATACGACGAGCTTACTTCGCAGCCGCTATCAGCGCCCGGAAGCGAATACGGTGGATACCTCAGCTACCGATGGAACTCTGGCGCCAATGCGGCAAACTTCTCGGTGCTCCGGATCAGCTCCTATCTCTGCAGCACGCGGTTTTCGCAGGATGAGACGCTACTCAGCCTGCTACACTGGAAAGCCAACAAATCTGAGGACGAGCTGATAGCTGTTCTCAGAAAGTTCGTTTACATCCCCGAGATTGAAATCGTCAAGCTACTGAGCCGGGTTTTCGACGCGCTATTCGGACTGCTGGTGGAAAGAGCGGGGAGAGATGAATTCGAAGACTTGGTGTTCGCGGCGCTGGTTACCGTTCTCAATATAGTTTACGACAGACGATTCAATCTAGAACCGATAGTGGACGACTATGCTTCGAATCATTTTGAATATCCATTCGCGACGCTGTGTTTGATCAGAGGCTTTTCGAGGTTGCTCTCCAATCCGACCGATGCGGAGGCCAGCAAGCGGTTACGAGCGACGTTCAAGGTCGCACGCCACGTGTTTCGGTTCATTAGTATTGCCAGGACTCAACAACAGGCGAAGGAAGCCGCGATCGGGATCACGAATTCAGGGTTGTTCGGAAAGGACATCAAGGGAATTTTCAAGATGCTAGAGGCCCTAATGGAGAACTCCGCTCCGATACTGATCGGTAGCCAGACGCTTGCTGTACAGCACTTCCACACTTGGCTGCCAGAGTTGACCGAGATGCTCACTCCTAGTGAGATTCTGCACATCGCAATCGACTTTGTGGACAGCTGTGGTGGTGTCAAGGGTAAACTGGTGCTCTACAAGCTTGTTCTGATTATCAACTTTAGCAAACTGGCCCAGTTTGTACACCGCGAAGCGAGAAGAGCTATTGCGGTCAATACGGTGAGGTGGTTAGATCCCTGTTGGGGTCTGACGGATGATGTGAGCGGGCAGTACAGGGATCAAGTACGACTTTGCTGCTCAGTATTGAGCACGCAGATCGATGACCTGAGCGAGGAAATCGCGGACTATGTACCAAAGTTGATCGAGTCGTACCTCGCAATCCGAAGTTGCGGCCTCAGGGAGCGCGAAACCTTCAGCCTGCTCTTCCCAAAGAGCTATCCGTTCCCGAGTAGGAGCATTCCAGGGAGGCCCATGTTTGACGAAGCGCTTTTGGAGCTGAGTGCTGTGCTCGCAGCTGTGACTATGCGCCCTAGCGGGTTGCTCGACTTGGCCGAGGAGGAGATGGCGCTCAGTTTGGCCAATACTCTCGCCGTTCACAATAGCGTTCTGAGTGGGGAAGCGTTTCCCAAGAACTGGTTAAGCGTACACGTATACCATCATCGTTGGACGGTGCTGCACCTCAAGGCGATATCGAACGTCCTGATTGAGAGTTTCTTGCCGGAACCGGATGATGCTGAAAAGTTCAACATGGAGCTTTGGCTGAGTTTCTTCGAGACACTGCTGAAACTGGTCGGTTCCGATGCATTAACGCTGGAGACTTTCCCCGAACAGAAGAGACGGACGGTTTGGAAGGTTGCTGGAGATGTGAGAGAGCACGGAGCCGAGTTGCTAAGGAAGACTTGGGAGGCTATCGGGTGGGAGACAACGCCGGATGAAAGGGCGAAGTTTGGGTTGGAGAGAGTTGGAGGTTATCAAGTCCAATATGTGCCTGGTTTAGTGGGGCCGATAGTAGAGCTCTGCTTAGGAGCACACGAAGGGTTGAGAAAGATGGCGGTTGAAGTGATGCAGAGCATGGTGATTTCTGAATGGACGCTGAGTCAGAACCTGGTGGCAGTACAAGCGGAAATTATCGATGTAAGCGGATGGCGTCTCCACTCTGACGGGTATAAAGTTATTAACCAGGTGAACAGGCATTGGATCGATTATTCAAGTCAAAGCGGGTCACGGAAACGTTGGTTCAGAAGCAATTTCTCTCCGACCTCTCGTTCCTGTTTGAACCGCTGTCGAAGGAGCCGGAAGACCCGCTCTTCCAAGCAATCCAGGAGCTTCTTGGAACAGTCAATGTTTTCCTCGACCTTCTATCCGCCGTCCACGCGGCACCTCTCGGCGAGGCTTCTGATATCATCAACACGCTCCGGCTGATGGAGTTCCTGAAGGACATGCAGAAGGAAGAACTCTTTATCAAATATGTCCACCAATTGGTCGATACGCAAGTCAAGGCTAGAAACCCTGTTGAGGCTGGCTTGAGTTTACAGTTCCATAACGACCTCTACACCTGGGATACGGATACTTTGCTGGCACCCATCACCGTTTACGACCGCGCCCGCTTTCCCGAGGAGACAATGTTTGAGCGCAAGGAAGCTTTGTCGCTCAAGATGATCCTTTTCTTCGAAGAAGGGCGGAGCTGGGATTCTGCGATTGATGTCTACCAGGAACTGGCAAAGCAGTACGAACACGTAGTGTTTGACTTTGGGAAACTGGCTAAGACCCATCGAGCGATCGCGCGACTGCAGGAAAACATCTTGAGAGGGGATAGATACTCTGTGCGACACTTTTTGGTTCGATATCACGGGATGGGATTCCCCGTCGGTTTGAGAGAGCGCACCTTTATAGTTCAAGGCAACAATTTCGAAGGCAGGGCGGAGTTTGAGGAGAGGATGAAGGGAGCCTGGCCGACCGCCATACTTTTGGGAGAGGGAGACTCGCCCACGAGTGTGGAGGGTCAGTTCTTGGGCATCAGGGAAGTCACGCCGATGATCGATGTAGGACACCCGATCAATCTCCGAACGAGAGTTCCGTCGCACGTCAAGGACTTTTTGCAGACTAGCAGACCGCATACTTTTGCCGAGCTTAGGGAACGGGCAGTTGAGGATGCGGTTAACGGATGGAACGGAGATGTGGAGGCTAGCATGGAAAAGGTGGTTTATGTGTGCGAGGATCAGTTCCCGACGATACTCAAGAGGAGTGAAGTTGTCAGTAACAGCAAGGTGCACGCGGGTATCGTGCAAATTTCAGCGGAGGATATTGTGAGGAGGACCAAGGAGATTGTGGGTCTAGAATGGCGGGTTGGTAACGAGGAATGGGGAGGACAGGGGCGGGAGATGGTTGTCAAAGCTTTCACCGCAATATTGGCAAAGGCGATGGAGGGAGCTGTCGGAAGGTGCAAGAGAGTCTTGGAGGTCGAGCAGAGGAAGATTTTGGAGGGTATAGAAGGGAGAGAAGAATCGAAAAAGATCGAGACTTTGAGAGTGGCGGTGTTAGATCATGTCGGAGTACTTAAGAGGTGCTTGAGCTTGCATGGAAAGGTTGTCGGTAGCGGAGGGTCTCACGAGACTTTGATGCGAGGTTTGTACAGTTCCAATTATTCTGGTTTGCTGAGTGCAATGCTAACATACGGTGACTATCTAGCCTTCGAACGCAACTTTGAATCCGAGCTGAAAATTCTGACGCCTATCCCACCGCTTGACAACCTGGGCATGCTCTCTCCACCGCCGACAACAGGCAATCGCGACCCACTATTCTCACCTCTTTCGGATGCTCCACCACTCACCATTACCTCGTCCATGATCCAGCAGGCACCTTCCGCCCCGGATCTACACCGAACAATGTCGATTGGCACGCACAAGGAACCGTCACTGCATTCCGCACCTGAGACCCGAGAACACACGAAACGCGAGCGACTCAGTCTTATATTCTCTGGCAAATCTCAGGACAACTTGTCGAATCACCAACATCACGAATCGAAGGATTCACACGGCGGTTATCCACCATCGGCTGTACAGAAGAGCAACGAGAAGGAGCGAGTACCGTTTCACGTCCGCCATGAGAGGAGCAGGAGCCGATCCAAAGGCCGAGCTGGATCTGTGAGCAGCGGGAGACGACCGAGCACCACGAGTTCGGCCGGAGCGCAGAAGGTTACCAGCGGTCAGGCTTCCGCTTCCGGCGGCTCCGGCAACGAAGGTAAAAAGGACGGAAATGTGGTAGATAGGGTCAACAGTACCGTCAGGAGGCGCCTGAGTACTCTAGGTATTGGTAGAAAGGGGAGTAAGAGCAACGTGAAGGAGAGAAGTCAGAGTACCGCGGGGATAATTGAGGAGTGATGATGATTTCCGCAACGCGAAACGCTGTGTGGTATTTTGTTTTTTCTCGATCGATTCGCCAGCTTTGCACCATTCTTGACTTTTTTTTTGGTTATTCAAAGCGTGCATGATATCCTCAGCGTCTGCATTGCTCATTTTTTTCGGTTACGGACGAAGTATCGATTTCTTTCCCGGTTCCTTCTATCGCTCTCTTTCCCTTATTGTGGTATTCCTTTGTTTTGTTGGTTTTATTTCCTTTGTTTTACAAAAAAATAATCATAGCAGGTCTTTTTCTTTGGGTTTGATTCTCCTTTGTTTTTCTCAAAAATATTTCCATCTACTATTCTCTTGTAAACATATTCCCATTCTTCTTTTTCTCATCTTTCCCCTTTGTGTTTCCGTCTGTTCAAAGCTTGCCGTCATGGTATATAATTTTTCGCGCCTTCGCGGTTTGACCTTTTGATCCGTTTGTGCTCTTTTTTTTTTGTTCTGCTTTCTTGTTAATATTACTATACTTAGACGGCCTTTTATCAGGGGGTAATATATTCTTGACTCTCTATAGATCTATTGCAAGTGTGTTTGTAGCCTAGTTCGTAGATAACAATCGTCAGACATTAATATTCGTGTCAAAATATCTCCTCATAATAGGATGGTAAGTTACCCGCTTCTACTCCAACACCTGGGAACCAAGCCAACGAGCTCGAAGAGGATGCGGAGAGGATGCTTTGATAATCAGCCAAAGAATAGCTAGCCTCATACTAACGGCCAAAGTTAATTCCAGTGATAAATCGCTATGACAGGAGTCTTCAAATCCCCATCTTCCTGTTGTTTGAAATGGACTGGGGGTCCTCGAAAAGTAAGTATATTTCTCTGGACACTGAGAATTTGTTATGCTTACGCGCGACTAGTCCCGGTTTAAGGCGTTCCGTGGGACTTTATTACTATTAAACCTTACTTTTATATAAAATAAAATTGTGCCCCGTTTGGATTCTCCAGGGTCGCTAATCAATGCTCTCTCCAAACTTTAAAACATCATGATTCTAATAAATTGGTTTCTAAATTGAGCACAACATGTTCATGGCGAAAGGCTCGGGTGATTTCGTTTCCGCTTCAATAGATAGTCTCTAAGATTTCCATGTGGTCTAGTTGCTTTAGTGTCTAAGCTATAGTTTGGTTGTTTGTCCGTAGCAAAGCTGGAGTTGTTAGGAGAAATTTGAGGGATCGAACATCGAGTACATTTTCAAGTAGGGGGCACGCCCATTTGTAATTGCTGTATTCGAGTTTCAAGATCCTTTCCCATCAACTGGTCTCATTTCAATATCTCCATTTAACTTCTTCCTTCAATTAGCGTTTCTATCATTTGATTTAGCACCGTCGAAATAGGGATAGTGATGTCCCGCCGAGATCCATTTGCACACTTGAATCCTTTTCGAAAGGTAAAAACCTGTGAGTATACGTCTCCAGATATAAGATAGAATCACCCATCTGGCGTGCCGAATACTTACAGATAGCGTATAAAGCTCCGGCCATATTTATCCCTTCTCAGGAACAACCAAACATCGCAACATTCACTACAATGGATTCGACCGACCCAACGCAGGTAATTCTCGCTACCATGACGCCGATAAACACCCCCGGCCGGCCTCATCGCCAATCACTCGTTGGACCAAAGTCCCCTCAGGGCCATCCGGTTCATGTATCCGATATTGCAGATGCGGTCAACAGAAAAGAGAATGAAGAATCTCCTCTTTTTCGAAGATCCTTAATCGGTCAAAGACCAGATAGTCCTGGGGATACTGGTGGGATGCCAATCGATATGAGAATACCACACGGTCTTGAGAACCCATGGTTCAAGAAGGACAAAGGTATCGACGGTTTGAAAGAGAAGTCGCATTCGAAGCCGGATATTGGAACAGTCGGAAGCGACAAGGAGAATTTCGGGACGGTTGAGGATGATATTAAAACAGATGATATTCAGATGGATGATGGTGATGACGAATGGGTTGATGAAGAGACTGGTGATAAACCAAAGGTGATTCTAAAGTAGGTTGCAGAACCTCCCAAGACTAATTTGGACCTATAACTGAAGGAAAGTTCTGGTAATAGCCATGCGGTGATGTCTTCCCCCATCATCAACCTCATTCTCGACCACATGGATTCTTCTGGTCATCAAGAACGAGTCACCTTCCAGGTCCACAGAGGGCTGTTACTACGCTCCCAGCTGCTATCCGCCTGTTTGGGTCCAGACACGAGTGAGATTGTTCTCAACAGCGAGCTCAAGCCATACGCTGTTTCTGCTGTCGCGCAATTTCTCTACACTGGTGACTTTACCCTCGACGACAAGTTCCACACCATCGAAGACGAAGAAGGGTATTTTCAAAAGCTGACAAACGTCGAATGGACGAGCTGCTATCTTGGAGTATTTGAAGCGAGAGAGCTTGCACTCGTCAGGCTCGAGAAATCGTATGAAGGGTTCGAATTCCGAATCAACGCGGAGGGTATGAAGATGAGAATCAAGATGACAGAATGGGTGTATAGCGTTCATGAGGAATACGTCGAAACCGGGGGGAAGGTCCAACAGCTGCGACAGCGAGTATTGGGAGGGTGGTGTCGTGATGGTGATTTACGAGCTTCTCTTGTGTATTTTACAATGTTAGCGTGCATCCTTTAGCTAACTCTGCGAGTCGATATAGTCTCCCTCGTTCACCAGGACGCCAGGCTCTACGAGACCTTTGAAAACCTTTTGGTGGATTTTCCGACTTTTAGCTTTGACCTTCACCAATTCCTCGTCGTCAGAGTCAAGGAAGATGGCAAAATGCAGCGCAAACTCGATGCATTCGAGAAGGCTGAAACCAACGGAAGGAAGCGATTCGAGAGGAAGCGAAATCTTCTCTTCCCGAATATCTTGAAGCATTATAGTCGCCATCAGCTTCCCACTTTGAAGTCACCGGGGTTCGAAACTCCCGGTGCTCGTAGCTCGTATCCTGGGACCCCGGTCGGTGAAACCCAACCAGGCCCTGAACAACCACCTCAGAGGAAGAGGGCTTCGAGAGTCTCCGATATTAGCGAGCAGATTGGCAGCATTCGATCTTCGAGATTCAAGCGCACTACTGATCAGGAATGATGTCTTTAAGCGCAGCTGCTCAGTTCTATTTTTTTCGAGTATCCTGCTTGCATGACCTGTTCCTGAAGAGGGTCTTCCGCCTGTTCCGCACGTCCGTTGCATTTCTTTGGGATTCATATGATATTGTGTTGTTCTCTGCTTTTGGTCATCCCGCGGTGATACTTTTCCACGCGCAGGATTGAATATACACGAAATTTCGACATCGGGCGACTCCAAATGCTGGAGACTATATTTTATTTGAAATTACATATTTAATCCAAAACTCAAACCTAGCATTACTTAGTTATGGCGGATATTTAGGTTACCGCTAATCATGATCCGAAATAATCTCTCCCGTGCATTTCTCTTTTGAAAATTTGGAGGCCAGGCTCTAAACAGTAATTTCTAAA
The DNA here is from genome assembly GCA_036971385.1 of Dactylellina parvicollis. Lineage (NCBI taxonomy): Eukaryota > Fungi > Ascomycota > Orbiliomycetes > Orbiliales > Orbiliaceae > Dactylellina > Dactylellina parvicollis. The sequence continues at coordinate 255,963 of JAJTUD010000022.1, read as the reverse complement.
ATTAAAATTTATTCAACTTCTATATGTGGAGTAACACTTACCTCTTTGGGTTTAGAAGTGAATTTGGTAATTGGTGCGATGTTTTTTGATTGTGCCATCTCTATACAACGTTTTGACCTGAGATGATTTATTATAGCTGATGTACTGTTCTTGAAGATGTGAGGATGTATCAGAAGAATATTACATATTCGACAGAGAATCTTATTTTCTCCTGTTAATATGTTAATTATTTGATCAAAATCTTTCCAGATTGTTGATAGCTTGACGGCTCCAAATGACGGTAGATTATACTGGCTACTAAATTCAGTACTTCGGTCTTGCACCCATTCCGTATCCTGCCACCATTTCAGAATTTCATCTTTTCTATCATAGAAGTTATGTGGTAAGGTATATATAAAACTAGATATCTCTATCTATAATTCTAGATAAACAGTGCATCTTCTTTATCTAATTTTGATATTTAATATATCTATTTATTATCAGTTTTATGCCTATCAGCTTTGTACTTTCTTATATTTTCTATTCTTTATCATCTATATTATTTTATCAAGTTATTGATTAAAGCTATATCTTGTGATTATTATCAAGGGTCTGGGTTTCTTTATATTAGTAATTGTGATGAGGAAGCTGGTGTTACACCTGCCCCTGTTACCGAAGTATCAGTGGTAGCGAGTTCCGCTTTGAACTCCTGACTCTCAGTCTCTAACTGCCGGGTCTTAGTTCGAAGAGTATGAATGAAGCTGGGGTAGAAGCTAAAGGCTGTGGATAGAGTGTGTAACAATAATAGAGTAAGTAGTGAGACTAGATTGCTATATTATAGTTGGCGTTGACCGATGAAGAACAGAACTCTTCATCAGTCCTAACAGTAGTCTTATATACATAACGGATGTTCATAGAAGTGAAGTTGATCAGTAGATGTCAGGCCGATTCATTGATCAAAAGTGATCAGTGAAATAAGTGATCAGTAGGTGATCACTTTTCTAGCAGCTGAGCTTTTCCACTACTGGATAAATGAGTAGGTAATACAGATACTCGATCCACGGCGGTGAAAACGTCGGAAATGAATGTAATGACAGTCCAGTAAAATTAGAAGACAGACTGGGGTCCGGCCTTAGAGGATTGGCAGAGTCTGTGCTTTCTATCGGAACAATGCTTGGACAAGTACATTTTGCTGGCAGGGTTACGAAAATTTAATTCAAGGAAGGTAAGGATATTGTAAAAGGTCGTGTTGGACCAGGGTGCCGGGAAATATATTTTTCCTGGGTCCATTCTCCTTGAATAAGTGGCAAGAGACAATCAGGCTGTCAATCTCGGAAACTTGAAAAGTATACCGGACAAGGTGTTTGATGTTAGACTTGTGGTATGAATATACATAAATGGGCCTCCTACCCATTGGTTTTGGTGTGAAGAAAGGTGGCAAAATGATATTGAAAATCGTGTTACCGGACCAGCCTTCTTTCCTTCGTTTTCCAAGGATAGATATTTAATGTGTTTTGACCAACGAGAACGCACTTAGCGGCTTGAACAAGATCCAAGCTTTGCGAGTTTTGCTTCTTGACCATTCTGCTCATCCGAAAACGACCCATGCGGGATGTTATTGAGGCCAATCTCAGTCCTAAAACGCCTGGACGCTTGGATAATCTTCCCTAGATTTAATCCTAGTGAGGTGAGGTTGGTGATTCAAAAAGCCCTTGGGTTGGTTCTATCACATTCCAGCTCACTTATCAGGGGTTAAGGATAAACAGTGCATTAAAAAGGGCAGCTGGCTGGTTAGTGGATCACGCTAGGTTGCGGAACCGGATTGGTTCCGATTATTGTGATTCTCCACGATATTTTTGCCTCCAAGGTTACGTTCCCTTAGCGAGAAATGACACGTAATAGCTCCGCAAAGTGCTGCGAGGAGATCCCGCAACTTATAATCATAACTCTTGAATTCAAACTAAGATCGTAGGGTTGTGTTGCGGTAAATTTGAAAAGTGTGCATCAGCGGTTGGTGATGGGTAGGGTTAGTGATCTTAGGTATATAGTTTGTTTCAACCAATTCGGGGTGTGAATATGATTTACTGAGTCTATACTCTCGGCCTGGCGGTAAACGGGCGTACCGGAAAAGCGTAGAATTTGAGTATGCGACGCCTGCTGTTTTCGCGAAACAAAGGTCTGTAACTGAGTGAACCATATGTTCAAAGAATCCAAATTCAACTTGAATTATATAGAATGTCTAGTGCGATGCGCTCCCGGATGAAACATGCACGTCCTGCGCGTCCACTTCACTTCTTTATAAAACATCGAAGCCTGAGGATCGAAAGCAAAAACCGGGCACTTTGAGGTAATATATCCATTGAGTATCAATAAAGTTTTGGAGCTTCTGTCCTACTATCTTCACTTTAGATGCCTTTACGTTCATGAAGAAAGCATATATTCGGAGCATGCCCTCCAAAACAAGTGGGCTTCCATCCGGGGGAGCTCTACCAGGCCAAGATTGAAAAATATAAAATTGTCCTGGAGTGCATCAGAAAATCTAACGTTTCCTTTTTTTTTTCAAGTATCTCGTTGGCTTTGGCCTAAATTAACCGTTATCAGTGAGCTTGATGTGTAGAGTAATGGCCACATGAGAAATTTGAACTGTTCGCGAGCAGATTCTGGTAGTGAGAAAATTGAACTCTAGTATTAATGTCGCCGAGATAGGATATAACATTGCCGGTAATATTGCATTAACATCGGCAGCTTGTCCTGCGGGTGCAATCTTGGTTGACTACCAATCTTAAACTGATCCGAAAATCACGTCAACCCCTCGAAGTACCTTGAACAGTTGGGAGATCTAGATCCTTTTGGACTGTGTTGAAGCTTTTATCCGCTTTTATCCCGCTTTTTTTTTGACGCTTCTAATACCAGCCTTTCGAGCTCATGTCGGTTCTGTCGAGTATACATCATCAATACTTTGCTTCGATGCAGCTGTGAAATCAAGACAGCGTGTTTCGGGAGGATGGTATTTTACGGCAAGAAATATCAAGATGGCAAGTAACCGGATGCGTCAGAGCAAGATCCGAATGACTTAAATCGAAAGTTCTGAAATTTTTGGCTTGAATTTCAAGTCTCGTAGCTAACTTGAGGCTTCATAAACTCGAGAAAAGTATAGATCGTATTGATATTCATTATTCGAAAACCGCGATGACTAATAGCATAGCCTAGTAGGTTGAATTTTCTAACTATTTTTGATTGATTATTCGGAAACTATTGCCCGCTCATGAGAGCGTACATTAAAGGACCAAAACCGAGCCGAACAATCGCGCAGGTTTGTCACAACGTTATATTATGTGCGTTTGCAATACTTTGAGTTGGAATTCGTGAAGGTAGAAATTGTGTTGCATCCGCGGGTCAGTTTGACCGAAAGTCTACGCTTAAACATAACATCCCAGACACAATACAACTCTGTTGTTCTGTATTCCCGAGTATCGACGCAGAGAGGACTTGCCAATACAGCCTGTCTTAGTTATCTCTCAATCTCAGTTTACCTCCAGACTTCCTAATCATTCGATCTTCCGCAAGTTAGGAGGTAGTTAGCTCGCAAGCGATAAGGCAAAAGTAAGCAGTGTTGCCACTATGACCCCCACACTCGCTTAATTTACAGTTAACGGAGGCTTGTCCCCTTGTCAGCTAAGAGTTGCCAAGTTTTACCCTAAAAATCGAAGAAGAAAAAAACTAGGGTCTTGACGGGCGAACATTACCTCGCTCAGAGGCGGTAGCGAATTGAATACCACCGGAACAGATTTCAACGACTGAGTGAGGGCTGAGACGAGGCCATAGTCTCTTTTGTAAAGGCTACTACTTGCATATTGTGCATGAAGAACCCAGACCTCGGATCCCTGAATCTGAACACTTCTTATGCTTCCATTGGGTCTAGATCGGTGAATAGGTCGGCCATAATATATATATATATATAGCAACCAAATAAGTATACTGATATGAATAGATGAATGTGTCCTTGCCAAACCATCAAGTACAGCCGAGCCGCAATTTTGATGTAACCTTCCCTTCCGTCATATTTCGCCCAAATCGGCCTCGTACTGTTTGTCACAATAGCTGCGGCTGTTAGCCAGTTGCCCACGGCAAAAATAGTCCCGATGGCGCTAAAGTGCATACGCAAGCGTATTAGAAGCAGGATATGACTTATACCAACAGCAAGTTCTTGCGTCTCTGTTTAAGATTGGGAGTCTACTGGCTGGTTGACTACTGAATTCTCAAATAGAATCTTTAGGTCTCATGAGTAGCCAGCTGATATAAAGTTAACAAGCTGCGGGAGGAACGTGGAAAACAGGATTTGTCCCTCTCAAGCAAGCTCTAGAGCTTCACACTGCATGTAGCAAACACCACACTAGCGCCACCCTAGCTTCATACCAGCTCTATATTAGCTTCATATTAGCTCTATACGAGCTCCACACTAGTTCTAAACCCTATCAGCTCCAATTCTCGGCTGATTTTACGAACTCTAGGCATTTGATCTCACGTTTGCCTAGCAGCCAAGGGAGTTTCAAGGCTAGTTCGGTCTTTTCCCTGTCAGCGACCCATGTCACCACGCGGGACGTTATTAGATATATCGGGTAACGGGACCCCTCTTCTTAATTTTGGAAGACGACTTTGATTACAAATTAAATTGGTACGATCGTAGTTATCTAGTTGCAGACAGGTTTTTATGTGCGCAAGATAGAAATGCGTGAAGAGGGTAATCGTTAAACTCCTTTTCTCATGTCTCATGAGACGATTTTAACAGTAATCCAGAGATACATATATCTAGAGACACTATAGTTGCAGCTAAGTCGTTACATGCCAAATTTGCCAGATACTTTAAATATACAACCACCGAGCCAGCAGGAATATTATTTAAGGTCATCCTCTCCTTTTTCTCCGTTCAACCTTTCAACTCGAAGACAGCTGCATGCTAGATCAATCTAGATCAATCTAGATCCATAGATGGCACAGATGAGAGATTCCGACATCGCCCACTCTTCTATTGGTATACGTGTTCCCGCCTAGAACACTAAATAAGTGATGAGGCCTTAAAATTATTGCCACTAAGCTAAGCCACTTTGTGTATTTAAGCTTAGCCGAACTGTAAGCATACTTTATATGTGTAATATTGAAAGAGTTCCTGAATCAACGGCGTTATATGTTATCCCGGCTGCACCAGTTAGTCCCTCGCCACATGCTGCTTCCCAGAAGAGAAGCTGAATGCGCGTCTATGATGTTGATATGATCCCGGATGTGGCAGAATTGAGAACATGCGGAGGCATATCTCAACTTTGTAAGTGATTAGTGGTATGTATATGCAATTGTTGTGCATTAGGAATTTCAGCTTTGACAAAGTAATGACCATAGGCTGGAGACCTACATCAAATCTGCATGTACATATATACCTCATAACGTATTGAATATGTGGGGCCAATCTCTAACCTGACTTGTCACTACCGAGGTCGCTTTGATCAATTATAGAGGTACTTGGTTTGAACGCGAAGCTGCAAAGCTTAAGTCTGAATTTTCGATTAACTGCAGACTTGGCCTCCATCCCGCTTCCTCATCCTCATTTTCTTCGCCTCGGGTTTCAGGTTTTTGTTTTGCCCTGAATGATTATTGGCCAGCTTGAGATGAAGTGGTGATTCGTATCGGTACCGTGTACTGCTTGGAGGCAGATCATATGGTTAGCCTTCAGGTATAGAGACTGGTTATATACATCATATGTATATTTCGGACTCCATAAGGATCTGACAGGCATCAAGAGCTATATAACTAGCTAAAAGTGTATCTAGTGTGCATAACACAACGCAATGCAATGCAAATCAATAGACGGTAATGTGGTTTATTCAAACCATGAGAGTGTCGCCAATTCATGGCATTCGGTGCCATGCGAGCAAACTAGCAAAGCATTCTGTCGTTATTTTCACGAACTCAAACGTACACGTAAACTAGATAATCAGATTTGAGAGAAATATCGGCTTGACATGAATTATATGGTCTATATATTGTGGGCCGGACACCTTCCAGTTGATAGATATCCCGGAGCAACCATATCTTTAAAACCGTCCTGGGACTGAATACTGTACCAGTCTTATAATATTCTCATATCTAGAATTGCTATCATCCTGTGATAGAAAATATTGGAAAAGGCGTAGCCTGCATTGTTAGCTGGAAATGATACTAGAAAATATGGTTCTCAGCAGTCCACCATCATTATCTGACTCCCAGACTTATGATGGTGATACATTTTCCACGGATACATCACCGTCCTCAAGCCCACCAAGCAAGCCAGCCGAGGTTCTTAAAGAGATATCCTTCCAAATACCAGACTTGTTCCCTTCCTTTCTGTCTACCGAGATAGCTACAAACCCGCACCATGAGAAGGTGAAAGCAGAAGGAGACCGCTGGATTGGCGAATTGCTTAAATTAGATGAAAGAGGTATCGAGAGAAACGGAAAGGCAAACTTCGCGCTACTGTCTGCCCTCTGGATACCGGAAGCGTCGGCAGAAAGACTACGTACTAGTGTAGATTTCAACCAATGGGTATGCTTTAGTACTGTCTACATCTTGCTTCGAGAATAATATGTATATGAAGGCTTCGAGCTAATCTCTGATTGCGAAGGTATTTTGGTTTGATGATAGTAAGTTCTACTAAATTAACCACCTGGTTTACAGAGTACTGAGCTATTTACCTCGCAGTGTTTGACGAAGGTGATCTCAGGAAGGACCCAGTAGCGGCTATGTATGAGATTATGGAAACCTTAGCTATCTTTGAGGATAAACACCCGATGGTCTCTCCTGAACAAAACCCCCTCAAACATATGTTTCAAAGCGCCTGGCTTGAGCTTAAAGCGGTAAGACAGTGCTTATATACAAGTTGTTTGTACAGAGAGAATGCTAATAGGGAATCTGTCCTCAGAATGCGCCTTTAGGTATGCATGACAACGTTTGCAATAATAGCCTTCACCAACTCAAGATTTCGAGATTTCTAACTAAGCCGAAGATATCCAAACACGCCACAAAACCTTTGCTCGGCGATACATGATGGGTCTTGTAAAACAAGTACATTACGTGAGTAACGGTACTATGGACTCCCTGACCATCGACCAATATATGGACTTTAGACGAGGCACAGTTGGTGTCTACAACGCTCTTGCGTTCTCAGCGTGAGTGAAGTGCTTCTTGGCATCTGACGAGAGAGCTCACTAACATATTACATTTACCTTGCTATTTGCTAGATGGGTTTACGATCTCAACCTCCCGGCTTACGTTCTAGATCACCCTTGTATACGAGCCTGTGAAGATATTGCTACGGATATTGTCTGGCTGTGAGTATAAATTCTACTTTAATGTGGAGAATAGAAGAGTGTTGATGTCTTGTTAGTCAGAATGATATCCTATCTCTACGGAAAGACTTGGTAAGCTCTAGCTCTGCATACACATGACTCACAAGATAAACACTTTTTCTGAGAAGATGCTAACTTCACATTAAAAAGAGATATGGTGTCGAAGCCAATGTGGTCATCATATTATGGAGACGAAGCGATAGCATGCAGCAGGCTCTGAGTGAAACCGGCAAAATACTCTATCAGCGTTATGAAGAGTGGGATACAATGATGAAACAGATACCTATAATCCGATGGAGTTCCGATATTACGACTAAAGCATTACAGCTCGTTGAGCTTTATCGCCTCATCATTCTAGGAACGCTTGAATGGAGGTATGAAAAATTACATCCGTTACCCTTAATTGCAAAATGTGCTTATCAATTAATGAAGCGTTAACTGATGGGTAAATCTTGAACTATCTAGCTTTCGGACAGGGAGATATGGCCGCGATGGAGCTGAGATTCGTAGTACGGGGATCCTTAGAGTTCCAATCGACTTGCTTCAGTGATAAGCCTGTTTGATATGATCCATAAGGTCCCAGTTCCTCCCATCCGTCCCACACCCTCCGTTCAATGGTATAGTCAAGGCCCAAATATGCAGATACTTCATGCTTCATTGGTAAGCGGCGTCGCGACGTAGGCGTTCAATCTGCCGTCTTTCTGCAAAGAAAGTGTTGGGGAGCAGGCATTATCAGTGGATTTGAAGGAGCGTGGCTAGAATCATTACAGTGCTGAGAGGAGCTGAAGTGTCATTCTTCACCACTGACTTAAACTTTTTTGGGCGTATTTATATCCCTGCTTAGATCTTCCCTTACTTCCAATCATGTTACGTTATCCCGTTATATATGCTTGAATAGTAGACGCTAAATCAAGTAAATGAGGCTGTCAATATAGTTACAGTCAGACAACAAGAATTATACTAGCCGGAAGATAGTAGTATTTACGTTACCTGCAAGAAAATTTGAAATTGTTGGATTGCGTATTGGCCGAGTACTACTAATGCAGTTTAAATACACCTGCACGGCAATTTTGCTGTCCTGTGATGGGGTAGCATGATGAATTATGGTGTTGGATCAAGTCAGCAAAGATCTGGAACACGATTATGTCTTTCTGTGCTCTGCTCTGTAGTGTTATTTGAAGTCAATACCGCCAAGTACTCTAGCTGTTTAGTCTGTAAAGAAAAATTACGAATATTTCCTTAAACTTTTTTGATAAAGATTAATTTAAAAATGCTTTATTTTAAATTTAGTAGTAAGTATTAAAATATATCAAACAACACCAGAATATATTAAATAACTATAAAGCTGATAAGATAGCTTAAGGAATTAACTTTAAAAATATAATAAAGAGTTTTCTTTTAAATTTTATTAAAAAAATCTTAATGTTACAGACCTAGGGTCTGAAAATTACCACACACTTTACCCTGCTCAACTAATACGGATTCCTAGCCTACACAGGAATCACTCCCCCACCTTATGGTTTACCATCCAGCGATGTGTACGCGAGTCAAACATACCTGTTCGTCTCTTCCGATGGTTATCGCGTTGGTTTTGTTGCACGTTTTTAATTCTTCACGTTGGGATCCTTTGTGTTCGGTCAGTTCTTTCGCATGAAAATTAAGGTTTCGATTGCAGATGGCTTTACTCGGGTATCCTGTATATTTCTTCTCAAAAACATTTGTGTACGTGCAGCTTTACTCAAAGACAAAGCTCGAAGGTCGTCTAGGTTTGGTTCCGTGTGTTGTCCCCAACCTTCTCATGATGTTTATGTGGTCTGGTTGCGAGACTGAGCTGAGACGAGTTACTGTTTGCTCTAGCCTCGATCGAGATCTCTGTGGCTATCCACACGCATATAGCACAGAACTATCGACTCCGCCCCGATTTGCCGGTGTCGCAATTCAGCAAAATAGACGCTCATTGGTCAATCTAGTATCCTCCAACCAGGAACTCTCGCGACCTGCTATAGATGCAGGGTACCAGCCACAGATAGCTCCTTTCATGCATGCATGGCCGTCCAATGAACAGTCTTTTGACGCAACGTTTGTCCAGTTTAATGCGCCACCATAGCAGCCTGCGATCCCCGAAGAAGGCTTCAGGAAATGGAACGAAGCTATGAAGTGTCTAGCAACGAAGTATTCCTTGTATTTATACACTGGATGGAACACCTTCGCAGCAACATCACCTCAACCCCCGAACGGCATTTTCAACGCTCAACCGGAAACATTTGGGATATCTCTCCTACTTATACTATCTTCTTGAACCCCCCTTCCTACCCAAGTCCGCTGATACTCGAGGTCTGATTTCAGTCCAAGCGTTTCGAACTATCACAGCTAGATAAAATGAGTTACGGCCAGGACTGGGATAGGAGCCAAGTGGAGGATGGATATATTGAGAAAACACTGGGGAACTATCAAGTTGATACGGCTAAACAACTGTCATTGAATGACGAGGACGAGTTAGTTTACTTGCTGGATGGAGCCGCGGAATGGAAGACTATAGACTGGAAGGATCCAACAAAACTATTATACGCCGCAGAACGCGGGCACGAAGCGGTGGTCCGACTACTGCTAGAAAAGGGCGCGGATATCGAAGTTACAGGACTTGGGGGTCAAACAGCGCTATTACAAGCTATAGCAAGCGGACACGAAGCGTTGGTCCGACTACTGCTAGAAAAGAGCGCGGATATCGAAGTTACAGGACTTGGGGGTCAAACAGCGCTATTACAAGCTATAGGAAGCGGACACGAAATAATAGTCCAGCTACTCCTGGAACAGGGCGCGGATATCAAGGCCAAAGACGACAGACACAGAACAGCATTATTACTAGCCGTAGAAAAAGGGCACGCAGCAGTAGTCCGACTACTCCTGGAAAAGGGCGCAGATATTGAGGCTATGGACTGTGAAGGCGAAACATCACTATTTAGGGCCGCAGGAAGCGGGCACCAAGCAATAGTCCAGCTACTCCTGGAAAAGGGCGCAGATATCGAGGCCAAAAATGATGAAGGTAGAACAGCGCTAGAAATGGCCGCAGAGAGCGGGCACGAGGCAGTAGTCCGACTGCTCTTGAAAAAAAGCGCGGCTATCAAGGCTAAAGGTTACAAAAATGATGCGCTAGGGCTGGCTGCAGGGAGCGGTCATAAGGTGATAGTCGGACTGCTCTTGGAGGAAAGCGCAGATATCGAGGCTAAAGGCTATAAAGATAGAACACCACTGTCGTGTGCTGCAGCAAGCGGACATGAGGCAATAGTCCGACTGCTCTTGGAAAAAAGCGCAGATATTAAGGCTAAAGATAATGAGGGGAGAACAGTACTATCACTAGCCGCAGGAAACGGGCATGAAGCGGTAGTTCGACTACTCTTGGATATAGGCGCAGATATTAAGACTAAAGATAATGAGGGTAGAACAGTACTATCACTAGCCGCAGGAAACGGGCATGAAGCGGTAGTTCGACTACTCTTGGATATAGGCGCAGATATCGAGGCTAAAGATAGTGAGGGTAGAACACCACTATCGCATGCTGTATTGTTGGGACAAGAAGCAATAGCTTACTTGTTAGTGGGAAAAGGTGCGGGTATCGACCCTATATATAAAACCGGGACGCTCTTGTGGTGGGCTGCGGAGAACGGATTTTGGACAATAGCCCGACTGCTGGTAAATAAAGGCGCAGATGTCGAGGCCAGAGACAAATCAGGTGGTACACCACTACTGCGGGCTGCAATCAAGGGACATGAGGCAATAGTAAGGATTTTGGTGGAGGTTGGCGCGGATATCGAAGCTAGATATATGAACGGAACACCATTATGGTGGGCCGCGGGAGGTGGACACGAGGCGGTGGTCAGACTGTTGGTGGACGGAGGCGCAAACCCCGAGGCTAAAGACTACGATGATCGGACACCACTCTCGCAGGCTATACGGAGCGGCTACGATACGGTAATCGAACCGCTGGTGGAAAAGGGGGCGAATATCGAAAATAGGGATACATCGGGCCTGACACCATTATCGTGGGCTGCGAAAACCGGAAATGAGGTAGCAGTTCGGCTACTAATAGATAAAGGCGCGAATATCGAGAGCAGAGATGAACAGGGTCGAACACCCTTGTGGTGGGCTGCTACTCAAAATAATGAGGCGGTAATCAGACTGCTGGTGGGTAGATATGCGGATCCCGAGGCTGCGGATCGCGAGGGCCAGACACCGCTATCGTTGGCTATAGCGAAAGAAAATACAACGGTAGTCGAACTATTTGAAAACCGATTGTTGTCTCGTGGACTCGGACACTCCGAAGCTGAGCGTTCAGCGGAGAGCACGGTCCGAGACCGAGAGGTTACAACAGTTTCCGAAACAGTCCCCGCGGCTCTCAGTCCTACTCGACACGATATTCCAGCCATATCACCCAACCTAACAACATCAATTAAACTCTGGGATACGCTCCAAGAAACTTCCAAAGACAACACTGACGAAAAGATCAATAATTTGAAACCCGCTCTTGACGAGGAATGTAAAAATACCATTTTCAATTGCGACAATGAGGTGTTCGACCTACAAATAGGTTGTTCCAATGATGGTGAAGCTACTTCCAAACAACAGGCAGAGTCTTTATGTTCTATGGAGATTGAACCGGATCCTCTCGGTTCAAAGGTTGAAGCCACGCTGGATCCGCTGGAAAACATGGACGACGAAGCCTCGACAGGGTTTGCAGAGGAGAGAACATTCAAGATCAGAGCCCTATACTTTATATTGCAACAACTGTTCCTCCGCGAAGCGATGTCTAGGATTGGACGCGAATCTTCCATTTCAAGTTCCATAATCGAAGCAGAGGAGCAGTTCGATAGCGAGCCTGAAAGCGGCAATTTCGACACTGGCGAAAGCGAAGATAGTAGTCCTGAGAGGAGAAAGTCAGCAGGAGTAGAGCAAAACTCTCGTGGCGATGGGCAGCAGGGTCAGGCCAGTTCAAATCCGCTGAAACGCAAACGTCCAGGCAATAATAACAATGGTAATGGGGATGAGGACGAGGAACGGTTCCATCGTAAGAAAGAACGGAATGCTCACATCGATGAAGAGTCTCTAAAAAAACGCTTCACATGTCCCTTTGCAAAAGCGAATCCTAACCACCACCCAAAGTGTCTCCTGATTGGGAGACAGAACCTTGCCGGCATAAAGTAAGTTAGTGAAGTTAACTACATTTGGCATTGAAGTCTTATATCAGTCTTTGGTATTCCCTGGAAATAACTAACCAGGTCAACAGGGAACACTTGAGGCGAAATCATTTTGGAAACACAACTCCACTAGAAATACTGGGTTCCAGGACCTGGGAAGCAGTATTTGGCATTTGTAATCCCAGCTGGCGAGGTCCATATCCTAGTCCATGTGAGTAGACCAGACCAAATCGGCTCGTAGAAAGCAAACCGGAAAGCTCATAACCCACTTCTACAGATTGGGATCCTTTAACGCCAATGTCATATGTAATCTCTAGAAGCGAGGGCGCCGAAGCGCATATACAAATGGACCATCAGAGTTTTAGTGGCCCGATGAATCAGGACCACAACTCTTCAAACGCCATTTTTAGCGAGATGGTACCAGAAGGGCTTAGCAATAGTATGTATACGCCTAGTATACTTGAGATCACTATGCCAGAAGCTCCAAGGCTTCAAAGTATGGATACGGCAGAACATGGTCATGTGAATGCTTTGGGTTCTCAATCGGTCGCTCAGCCGTTGGTATCGCTAACCCACAACATCGATCGCGAGCTTGGCAACCACGATCTCTCTGCTTCTATCGCAAGCCCGCCATTCTACAGCAGGCATTTGATCACGTATCTCGACACCGGAATCTCCGAAATTAGAGCAGAAACTATAAATGAACTCCTACCGCCTCATATCACAGGAGGTGGGGGCTTCGGAGCATTGTGCAGAGAATATATATCAATGTATCCGGATCCTCAATTCTATCCAAGTCTAGATATAAATCCTTCGATTGGGATATACGGCACATCCAGTGGAGATACTGTGACAGATCATCCAACAATCCCAGCCTCGCAATCGCTGTTCTCGGAATTATCAACATTCCCTTCCATAAACCCCTCACACCCTGAACAGTTCGACTCTTCAAACTACACACAGCTATCTTGTGTTGTTGCTCCAACTTTGGATCCCGCCGACAGTAATTCGTCGAAGACGACACCAGATATACTCACACCAACCTCTCAAAACGAGCGAGAGCTGGCACAACTACCACCTCAGAGACAGTTTGATGATGGCAGCAACCGGAAGAGGTATCTTCTCCTTGTTCGTAGGCTTCCCAGAATCCCCTCATCGATGGAAAGGCAAGGTTACCTCCATTATAGATTCGAAACACTCTCAGAATTCCGGGCCAACTTTGAAAGTTGGATGATATCCGAGTTCATTGATCCTCTTTTTTGCTGGGAAGATATGGAGCTGTATAATGATTGGTTGAATGAGAGCTTGACAAGCACCGAAGCGGTCGCGAATGATTTGCATGGGACGTTCATCCGAACAAGGGAAAAGGAAGCTGTATTGTACCTTAGGAACAGAGAGAAGAAGGAGAAGGGAAAAGGAAAATTGGTTTTGTAATTAAGAGGGTCGTTGCTGGGCGGAGTGTTTTTGTTTCAGATCCGTATCGATTTACTTGCCCCTAGCATTGCCTATGCCCTACAGCATTGTTTCTAATGCAAATATAACTTGCAATAGATATTTGTAGCTCTGCCTAACGGATACTTTTCGAAGTAGGATAACTAACTTCCAATTTTATTTCATGGGATTTGCTAACTTTGACCCGGTACTTATACATGGGACACGCAAAATAATTAAAGTGATGAAAAAGAATAATGGTGTAAAAATAATAGTCGTGATTTTGCCGCGGCCTCTAAAATGCTTAAATCTAAGAAATTCATAAGAATATCTGTCTATCGTATTATCCTCCAAGTTTGTAACAGCACACTTCTATTTACTTCCATCTCTCTGCTGCAGCAACCTTCTAATATGGTCGTTTATAAATTGATCTTCTAAAGCCTTTGCGGTGATATATTTCGCGCCTTGTATCTCTCCCAAGCACCTCGAACTCCTACACTCGCACTTGAAAGCCTGCGTCATATCCCACTCTGTACTCAAATAGTTGAACGCAATCGGTTCACCTTCTTCTATATCCCGAATCGCCCTCACAACACCATTATCGGTGTCGAATGCAATATTCGCATCGCACGAGTGGTTGCAGTAGAGTAGATCAGAGTTGAGCTCGATATGTTCGGTTTCGGAGACCTGGACGGAACTGTATGCCACAGAAGTGGCAGGAGTGGCAGCCGAAAAATCGGCGATGATTGTGTCTTTGGGAATGGGGTTCGAGGCGGTGGCGTACTGAGAGAAGCCACCCATCTTGTAGGTTTTGACTGTTATGAAGGCTGGGTGCGAGGGTTGGACCCAATGTGGAATTTGCTCAATAGTCATGGTAACTGGCTGTGTATATCTGTATACACGACTTGACTGTTACAGTAGAGAATGATTGAGATTTTATATCTGAACACCGTGTGTTTTGGTTCGTGAAGAGAGTCTGCGTTCAGATTTGTGTTGTTTTCGTTATTGACGTTGAAGTCAAGCGAATTCTCCGAGCTCGAGATTTGGGAAATTTTAAATGGTGTAATATATAAAAATTTAATACGACGAGACGTTGAGTTCGGTTGATTAGTCAAAGGGCTTATATTTCTGAAGATAAACGTTGATAATAACCCGCAGAGCTGGTCCTTTATATAGACTTTAGGAACTCGCACATCCTTACCTCGTTCATCCCAAGAACCCAATTTGTTCATCCCCAAGAATTTCTTTAGCCAATTCGGGTTTCAAAACCTCGGCTATGGGATGACGAAATTCGGGGACTGTGATGAGCTCCTCGAGACGCTCAGTCGCACGAGCCTAAGTGTGACTCTGGTCCGACATTGTAAGGAAGTTTGGATATCCGGTCATCCCGATTCGCGGCCGGACGGACGCAAGCGGGCGCACAAACATTCTTGTACAGAAGCCAAAGCAGCCGATAGGCGAGTTGATGTTTCCGTATTCCCGCTCTTGCAGAAAGAACCCTATGTACTCATTGTCCCTTGCTGCGGGGCTGCGGGAAGTCTAAAAATCGAACGCGCAGCTGCAGGCTGAGGCGGAAAGTTGCGCCAGAACAACGCAGCTTGCATTGAAAGGAAGTGTAAATTTACGCGAATGACGTTGACCATTTACCTTTTCAAGATGTTTGCATGGTTCCACAACATGGTCGTGACTTGGGTATCTGTTCGGCAAGCATAATTTCCGTGCGCCATTTTGTACCGTGGCTTATCGTAGCACTCGAGTATCAGTGCAATGTAAGTCTTTAATCAGAAGCATCGACTACCAATATCAGATAGAAGAAAAGAACTCTATTGGTAGGATGCAATGAATGAAATATAGATCTGTCACAATAGATACCAATATCTTCGATTATTCCTATGCATTCCGCGAATAAATGGGTTGTGGATTTCGCCTCAGAACGTTACATACGAATGAGACTGTGCCCAAAGTCTGGAGACATCTTTCAAGGACGAACTTCTACTATGCATGGCAGTCACTTTGGGACGAAATATCATGGTCATAATATCGCATATATTGTTGCTTTCATCGTCAGTTCTTTTGAGGAAAAAAATGAATTACTATTCAATGCAAGCTATTATTAAGCGATAAATCAATAGTCTCTACAATTATGATACTTAGCTTCGGCGAATCTTGGTGATGGCAAGCTGTGATAGCAGTGGTAGACGGTGGTAGTATCCAGCTGTGATAGTGGTCCTTATTAGAGCACTGACAACAAAATACTCAACCCAACCCAAACTGTACTGATCTGGGCGGGTTGGTTTGGTTGAAGTAAAAACCGAACCATGTCAATCACTTAGTCTCGTCGTTGACTGCTCCACACTAAAACCGGAGGGTCATTTTGAGACTATCAATCACTAACCATAACCAGGGTTACCTCATAGGCCTGTGAAATAGGAATATAAATTGGTGTTATAGCGCGCTAACCTAAACTATTATAAGCTTGGAACACAGCATTTTCAACGTCCTCTACTAGTCGTGGGACCAGTAACTACTAGTGTTTACTATCTAATATGGCGCTCGCCTACACCGGAATTTCTAAGCCCGTGACCGTCCAACGTCTTATGGTAACCCTTATAGTTTTGTTGATCTCAACTATAACTTTCTTTAAATGGTCGTCGCCGTCGTCATTTACCACCCGTTTTACTTGCTCGATCAGAGACTATAATGGCGCGCGGTGATGAGATATGATTAGCGGGCAAAGTTTTGTCAAATTCACTAGAAAACTAGTAGAAAAAAATGTTTTGATATATGCGCCTCTATGTGGCTGTTCTCAGAGCTGTCGGAAAATACGGGCGGATGTATATCATATACTGACCTTATAGGTTGCCTGGAGTTTTCTGAAGCGAGCCATCATGTCATCTTGGACTCGAGGAAGATACTTGGCGTTCCTGGCCCTCCCCTGGAGAGGTGGCAAATAAGATAATGGTGATGCGCGCTATTGTTTTAATATGCGGGTTAGACTGGTAAATCGCTGACATGTCTTTAATTCAGCTTAATAATTTGATTAAGTTCCTCACCTTTAGTCCAGTTATCATATCGGTGGCCTTTTCCATTCTTTTAGAGTTGAATGAACCTCTCAAGTTGTATAATTTAGTAGCTGTGGAGGTCAAGTTTCTGAGTGTCTCGTCCATCTTGTCCAAAGATGATATGAGGTTCTTTGCTCACAATTGTCAGTAAGATACGCAGCCCGTGAAATATTACTAACAAACTTAAGATCTGCTTTCGGAACTGCGGATTCACCTACCTTCCAAGGCCCGGTTTGAAGGAGGGTATATTCTACCGCATTCGTATCACTACACGCGATAGTATTACCTAAAACGAATGCTTTTTGAGTAACCACGTAGCTATTTGCTTCTTCTGCGAAGTCTTCATAGGGGGTAAATTCGTTTGCAGCGCTTATCCAAGGTAGCAACGTAAGCGCGAATATGCTGGTAATGATTGTTATGATGGCGCGCATTGTGGGATCGTTATAAGACCTCTTATTTGATAAATAAATAAGTGAGGGACGCGGTTGTTCCAAAAACGGAGGACCTAGAGACGTAAAAAAGGATACAAAGGGCCGGAAAGCGTATGTGGTCAAAGTATTTGCTATGGGGTTTTACGGAAAGGTGGGGCAAATCCACACGCTTATGTATATACTCCCATCCCAGATATCAATCTTCAAAGATTTCTTCTAGGTCACCTTCATCTTGAGAGTTTTCAACGTGATTCGTCGGTTGATACCTTGAGAGATTGGCGCATTCTTGCATAGCAAATGAGATATGCGGAGATAGACTGGACGAGGCAAGGTGGCGATCAGTGATAGAGCTCGCCTTTTGATGAGATACATCAAGTAACTAGGGCTAGGCAGCGCCAAACGATCAAGGAAACCTCGAGGATTTACTATTTTTCTCCCATATATTCAACTTTCTTTGCTATTGCCGCTGCGTCTAGATCTAGACCTGCATCTCATCAAATTACCTTACTGTTACTAATATGATACGATCATCGGGTCTCTCTAATACACGTTCTTTCTCTGTGCTCACAAGCAGCTAGTTTATTTTAGGCTGAGGTGATGGGTCTTGGGCCTAAATCTTGACCATGTGCCTGTAACTTGCGGAAAAATACGGTCAGGGCAAATACTGGATGATTTTCCATGCCTTGCGCCTTCGCAGGCCTGATGACCTAAAACCCATGTATTTATGCTTAAGTGCCTGAGCTAGAACTATGCCCTCGGAACATTTCCAACCAAATTACTTCGTAAAGCGTACCCAAATTGCCACATGCACACTACCGTCTCGCTTGTTTTAGTAATTGTTTGACCATTTTTTCAGCAGAGTTTTCTTCAATCTGCAAAACGGGATCATGCAAGGTCGAAGATGGAGGTTCATTTTAATATCGAATGGTGGATGCCTAAATTGTATAATACTCGGAGCATGCATTCCATCCACCGTTGTTGCCCCTCCCAAAGCTGATGCACCAAGAAATAAAAGACTCGGAAAATCAATATTTAAGTGCCAGTTCCACTCTTGGTTAAGCATCTCTGCGGAATAAGGATCCATGGGTCTAAAGACAGATCACAAGGCTTCGGCAATCCCTGCCTGCCGATCTTGCTTCCCGACGCGTGGGATCGGGGGAATGATTGTTTGGTTGAGGTTGGTTGTGGTCAACTCATCCGGACCGTGAACAGACCGCAACACAGTCCAATCAACATGTTTTGCTAGTCTAGCCGACGATCGTCACCATAAAGGAGAAGCTGATCAAATCTTGCTGTGCAATTAATCAATTAGTAAGGCTGATAACGTAAGGTAGCACTTGCAAATAATTCAAAAACAGTTTGAAATGAGTGTGAGAACCTTCATCTGCAGCTGTATGTCCCTTCTGACCTGCCTTTCCATTACCGAAACCTCTCGCGTAACTGGGTGGTGGAAGACCGGCGAAACTACATGTTCAATCATTATCTCAGAGAAAATTAATTAATTACTTATATAGAAGCAAAATAAGAGGTTTCGAATCACCGCAATATGGACTCAAAGCGCACTAAAAAGCTACCCTCGTGTTAGCTTTTGTAAAAAAAATTCGATTTCCTTTTCCGCACACCGGTTTGGTTTTCGAGACTGTTCCGCACATTATTGCATTTAACATGTTCTGCACTTAAGTAGTAATTTAAACAAAATTTAAAAGCGGACTTCGTATCATCGGCCAGATTCGAGCTGTTGCTTTCCTAAGATTAGTATTTTATCCTCGCTGTTCTGTAGGATATGACTCTGCGTAATCGATCATAATTCAAGAAAAATTAGATATGGTTTGGCAGTTGGTGGTCTTGCTGGCACGAGCGCGTCGCGATGTCAACACGCAGCCAACTCGACTTTCCTGCTTGATTTCAAATGTCTAATTGCGATCGATGTAAGCGCGGCGAAATATATTTTTGGACGATCGATTCTAGGAGGTTTCCATATACTGTGCACACCCCCTCCCAGGTCGATTGTGGATCAGAGTGGTTTGGATTCGGGCCGAAGTGCTTATGTTTGGGCAACCTTCTTCGTGTGCAACGTAGTTGCGCATCAGCCTGTCTCTCTTTCTGACCGCTCAAATTGCCTAATCCACTGTTTCGAGACGCGAGGCTCAGTCGCGGGTCGGATTGAATCTGGTGTTTGCAACGTTTGGAAAATGTGTTGAATTTTACTGGAAAATACTGCACCCCAATATGTGAAGATCTCGCTCCAACTAGGGGTACTGTCTGTGGGACGAAGATGCAGTTCAATCGCATAACCAAGAAGCTTCGGGGTGGATATATTAAATTGTAGATATAATCAAAATACTCTATTGGTTTGCTTCTAAAAGATACAATCATATCTATCAAGAAATCTACCGGTCTATATAAATATCAGGAAATCTAGCGAAAGCAACAGCGCCATAGACCCTAGGCCCTATTCACACAGCCTAAATTCCGTGGGCCTTTATATATATATTCTCATGTTTTTATCAAGTCGTTCCGAAGAGAAGCATAATTTGGATTGTTTGGAGTAATATAATCAGTAATACATCGCTATCTCGATCGGAGCAGAGACGGGAGACATTTCAAATGGGAAAATTTTTGAATGTTGCCCATCTATCAGTTTGAACAGAGAGATCGAGAGAGTTGTTGCTTCGCGCTCACACAAGAAGATGTCTCAACTATGCATATGGATGGAAAGTGAGAGTAAGAATCTGCCATTTTTATCGTTCAATAATGAAACGTCCACCACTCAGAGACCAGATACCTGTTTTAAACGCTAGGCTACGAGACTAAGAGCTTTATCACTACTGCAGCTGNTTACTGGATCAAGGGGGTTCTGATCTTCTTAAACTCTTGTCTGCGTAACTTGGCCCCACCTTCGGTCAATAATGTGTACAAAGACCATGTACTGTCAATGAATCTTACACTAGTAGTTGTCATCATAGCCTAAGCCGGTATCAAGTATGTCTAAATATGGGCAAACCAGAGATATGCGGCAGCGCAAAGGATTTTTTGACCATCTACTGGTGGCCTGTCGAAACTCATATTCGCATATTTCTCCTGTTTCATAATGTCAAGCATTAAATAGCGTCTATGGCGCCATGATATGGTATCTTTCTCTACTGAATCAACCGTTTCTCCGGCCGGTACGAGAGCTTCCATTGGTAGAAGTTCTTATCACGGCTATGAAGTCTAGATACTTGAAACACGGGTCACAGAGGTGCCTGTAAAGCTAGACCCCTCTACCAGCCGTGATGGGGCGTACAGAGGCACTTAGGCCCGATAAAACTTGAAAAGGATGTGAATGAGAAGAAATGACAAGGTTAACTACTCGGACCATTTCTTTTCCGGCTCGGTGCATCCTGCAATTCACGACCCTTGACACCTAGACACGGCATGTTGCATTCCTATTAGTTTCCCTGTATTTCTGCCCTTAAAACTCGAAGGTACCGTACCTTCTGACTGTCGCAAGTCTATGAATACATATCAGTATGACGACTTCTTCAGGCCCTCTTGAATTTTTGTTCTAATATAGTACATTTGAGCCCCACACCTAACTAGCTAGCTTCTCGCTAGCCACCACAACTACTTGACTAGCCAAAACGATTGCAGGAGAAGCCTACAATAATACCCACTATAAAAGCATATGACACTTCCCAGCTTCCTAAAATCGCTTAATTTTCAATGGACCCACCGGTGAAGAAGATGAAACCCCGATATAGAAATTGTGTGAGCCGTGGGTTAGGTTGGTTGCACAGGCCTGAAGAAAATGAGTTCCGGCTTTTCATGTGGATCGACAGGATATAGAAATACTAGCTATGTCGGTATGCCGGTTGTATCTGTCGATGATATCAGTCCTGCGAATTCGCGAAGCTAGGTTAGTCGAAAATCCGTATAACTGCCTACTTTCTTAGAAGATTCCCAGACCCGCCGATAGCCCCTTGCCCCTGTATCTGTTTGAGAAGATGTGTACTATACCACATTTCCTTCAAAAGCTCTAGGGAATACTCTGGGTTACTTGACTCTAGGCTAGACTAGCAAGTGCTAACTGTTAGGCCAAACTCACAACCATGTAACGTATACGTGTAGACCTACCGCAGGCCCGCTTTCCGACCCACGGACATCTTATTGAGCTCAAATGAACTACTAATCGTGGAGAGGCAAAATTCGTCCTTAACCTCCCCAATTCAAAACTCTTGACCGAAACTCACACCTACTAGAAACATTTGTTGACGATGGCATCAAAGAATTCTCATTCAGAGTAGTATGTCTGCCTTACCGCTTATCTACGGCAAAAAATTCCGTTAAATAAAAACTCTAAAGCCAAAATCTTTTCACGGGTCACAAGAGAGAAAGGTAAGTTCCGTTTCTCCAGATAATCTTTCGCCAAAAGATGCTCTCTCGCAAAAAAAGAGAGTTTTTTCGAAGAGAGGGTGTTTCAGTTTAAAGGTATACGGCGCAAAAACGTCTCTGCGGTCGGTGTGGTGGCTGAAAATCAATGCTCTCCCTCTGATATGCACGAATCTCTGTGGGAAACTGGTTACTAGCCACATGAAACTCTGTTTATCGAGAAACACTCTGGCGGTGTTTTTGAACCTTACACACACACTCTCTCTCCGTGTTGAATGAGAACCGGAGAGGGGAAAATAATATTTTAGAGTTCCCGATTCTACGCGTGATAGTATAGGAGGCGGAAACATTTGTGTGAAATGCTTGTACGACTTTTGTTGATCGGGCTAGGATTTTGCAATACAGAAACGAGTAGAAATTGAACATAAGTTCTAAAATGCTTGATAATCTCCGCTGGTATCATGCTGATGCCTTGTACTTACAAGCAGTAAAGTGGTTATTTCTAAAATGACATTTAAGATTTTTGATAGCGTAAGGTATTTACAACAACAGGCTGAAACCTTTTCTCTATGGAACCTATTTTTCTATTTACAAAATTGATCATGAGAGGAAAGTTTGATAATGATTCTATAGTCATGTAATGCCATTTACTTACATGGCTCAAGTGTCTCCCTTCGATGCCTCGTGACTTGTCGTTCCTAATTTGAAAATGAAAAACAAAAAGATGGGAAACCTAGACAAAATGTGGAAGACTCCAATGTGAACTGGTCGGCCGATTCTATGCGATAAAAAAACGATAAAAATAAAAATTCAAACGCCTGTGAGTAGCTTGCGCCGCCGGATGAGTATGTACAGATCAAAATGACCGGGAAAAGTATATGCAGAAGAAAGTAACAAAGCAGTCTGCCTAGTTTAAGGATGCCCATAAAACCATAGGGTGGTGAGAAACAAGAGATGATAAAAGAAAACTCGTTAAATTTGGCCGACAACTGGATACACGTTAGTTTGGTCGACTGGGGAATCCGATCGCTGCCTAGGGGATCGAGGAGAGTTGGCTCGCTTCTCTCTGTTCTCTTTGTTTGTTTGTAGCGTTTCGGCGATAGTCGTTTGGGTCGAGTTTTCAAAACTGTAGACCCGAGGTTGTGGAGGAGGCGGTGGTGGGAGTCTTCGCTGCTGGAAGAAAGCTTGCTGTTCTGGCGTAAGACCGAAGAGAGAGAGGCCAGAAGGTGGAATAGCACCCAGAGTCGAGAGTACCCGGCCAGCACTAAGAGGCTGTGGTAGAGTACGTGGGTTGTTATTCTTCAGGTCGTAAACACTTGGGTTGGAGGTCAAGCTGAGTGAGTGGGTGTGACTGTGGCCCGAGCCGTGATAAGGAAGGTAGTTGTTGGCGCTTGACGAGGGCACGATAGGAGTAACCAAAGATGGTTGGTACATCGAAGACGTTGAGATGGGTTGGTACAGCGGTGAGGAAGATAAAGACGGTTGACCAGACATCTGATACTCTGATGCTGCGACTAAATCTGGCTGTAATGAAGGCAGCAGGTAGGATTCATGTCCGCTTGGCTGAGGTGCAGACATCGGTCTCTGGTGAAGAGGAGCAAACGGCGACGCCGGCTGACTCTGAGAGTACTGCGATGGTGCATAATGAGAAGGAGCGTACTGCGTCTGAGCTGGCGTGTGAGGGAATTGCGGTGTATATTGCTGAGGCATGTATTGATTTGCACTCAGAGCTACGGGTGTAGACACCTGAGCCTGACAGGCCGTACTGCCCAACAGCTCGAGGCCATCGCTGTTCGGATGGTAATTACTATATGTGGCTTTATAATCACGACGTCTGCGACGGCGGCCGCCGGTATTCACGAACCTGGGAAAGTTTGGAAAGAAAGGAATAACTGGCATGGTTAAAGATGAGGTATTTCCTTGGGTAGCTTCGTAGACGTCCTCAGAACAGCAGTCTGAGTAGAAGGAAGCGGCGGAAGCGGGGTGTATGGGATCCAGGTTTGCAGGTAGCTTTTCGAACCGAAGAATCAGGATTGGAAAGAGGAGGAAGGAAATAGGTTGGTGGGAGCGTCGGTTGCTTTTGTAGAGGCAAGTCGGGTACTTTTTCTCTCAAGGCTTTCTTCTCTTTGTGGTGTATGTTGACGAGGTTGGCCTGTGCTCTGCGAAAACTTTACTTTGTTGATACAAAGTTCGACATTTGTTTCTACCGTTTGGTGACTGGTGAGCAGGTTTTTTTTTTCCTGGCAAGTCCCTCAGGAAGACGGAAGACTCTATATACGTAAGCAGCTAACGATGCTCAATAGGTGTAGCCATCATGGACCCAGCCGTCCGCTCGAAGAACGACAGGGTTGTTTGGAGTTTGGCATATTCAGGCGAGACCCAAACTAGTCGTTGATACGCAGCGACCCCGAGGTGCCAGGTGTAGCTTGCTTGAGTATAGACTAGCATGCGGGCAGGCTTTAACGAAATTGAAGCAGAGGCTGCTTATTTCCTGTAATGCTTTGCTTTTCTTTTTCAGACGTATCCTTTGTATCAGGAGAGTCTCTCTGGGGATTGGTCAACGATCAAGGATGCAATGGTAAGCATTAGGCCTGACAAGGGCAGAGTACGGAACCTCATCGACAGGGCGAGTATGTACCTTTTTTATTCCTTCGGGCTGTTCGATTGGGCCATGGGGTGCATCCTGCATTGGGGCTGGGACCAAGCTCCTTGGGAGTCGGCGGACGTGGACCACCGCTGTTCATGTTTGAAGTTCAAGTCCAAGGGGGTCTTTTTTTTCGCGGTGTGTTGCGGTGTGGTGCGGCGCCGGCCACCAGTCCAGTCCAGCCAGGAACTACAACCCAGACCAGCCAGACTAGCCAGCCCAGCTATTAGACCTCCACAAGGCGGAGGGCAAAACCTGCCGCCGATATTAAAATTGTGAAAAAAGAAACAAGGACCTCTCGACGTACATAGAATTTATTGCATAAGGAACGAAGCGAAATCGAGAATAGCAATCCAGACCAGCGACACTAGCAGTTTACGCCGATTGGCCATTGTTCCCCGGTCCCCGATAGCCGTTTCATTGCCTTGCAATCTACTTGCACTTGTTGCTTTTGGAGGTCGCATTCGGATCCGGTGCGGCACTACAGCCCAGCTCGAACCTTCTCCAAAATATATCAAGAATTCGTTTAATTGGATGATGCTTGGTGACCCGGCCTGATGGTCTGATGCTATTGAAAGATTCTGACGTCGAGCCGGCTCCTCGATCTTCACAGCAAAGCCTCCCGATAATTGGATTTCTCTCATCATTCCCCCCAAATCGTCCGGTTTCCGGAATATCGATCTTCGGCAATTCCGCAGACTCTGCACTGCACGTCCACAACTAAACCTCCCAGGTCGCTGGTTTGATTTGATCGAAAAGGGACCGACCTCGAGTAGAGATCGTTGGAGGTTCTGCTATGCTCGATACGGAAGGTATCTGGTAGAAGGCCGTTTTGCATCGTGACTTCAGCACGATGGTGTGTGAAATGGGGGCAAACAGAAGCGACAGGCGTTTCGGGGTTTTCGCCGGACAGCCACGACGTTACGCCCCAAGGCCCCGAACGGCGAGCTTGACACACTTTCGATCACGAAATGAACTTCATCTTGTCCCGCATACATTAGCCTTTGCCTCCGTAACCATCGGTCTTTAAATCTTAGGTAACTGACTTTACCATCTCCGAATGCAATGAAGCCTTCGGGATATGCATTGATATCTGAGGAATAGTTGAGCAGGGGGGTAAAAGTGACCAGCCAGCCCGCGTCGCGGTGTTGGTGGTGGTGGTGGTGGTGGTGGACGACAGAGATCCTTGCATTGATGATGATGCTGGTTGTTCCAGCTTTGCAGGCCAAAACACAAGCGAAAAACGTTACCGAGCCGTGGTACTGACGATATGATATCTAGAAACCGGTCTGCTATCAGTTATGATCCCAGCCGGCCTTTCGCATTGTATCAACATCGACGGCCCTGCATTGATAGAAACAACATCATATCCACCGAGAAGAGGATACCGTCCCCTTGTTGGTAACTTCTTCCAAGAGTAATTTTCTAGAAGACTTCTACCGCCAGCCACAAGACCACTTTTGAAACGCGGAGCCAACGGTTTTCTCAACACAACCCCCAAAACAGGCACAGTCGAATATTCAAACACCAATTACGAATATCGAAATGCTGCTCATTCCCCCTTTCGCAGACCTTCGATAGCAATTCTTTGCAGTAGTCGCTGGGAAAGTGGAGCAAAAGCTTAGAGTTTCCCATACCCAACCGTCCGTTGCATATAATCATTTCTCCCTTTTCATTATTCATTTTCTCCCTTGTCGCCCAGATTTCACCCTGGTCCGAATTTCTTGTCGTTTTTTTTCGATTGGGAAATTGAAGTTCACAAATGCAGACGCTCTCCGGCATAAAAATCACTATCAAGCTCTAACGTCTCAAATCCTTCCAGAAGAACTCGCAGACCCTTGCCATGGAAGGTTTCTAGAAGGCTTCGAAACGACCCAGCCACTCATCCCTGGTCAGATAATTCGATAAATGGGTATATTGATTGCCCATTCTCTAGCGTCTTGACATCTCAAGATGACTTTGTTTCCCCTTCTAGTCAAAACGCCTAGGATACAGCTACAGATTGGCATGTCAGACATCACGTCGTCATCTCGTACATCTACCCACGACAGCAGTGCCCCGTGCATGATTGCTATCATGCCACCGTCTGTAACCAGGATTAATGTTCAATCTGCAGCTGGATGAACTTCAAAGTTTGCCTTCTTTTCTTACCCCAGACAGATCTTAATGACGATATAGCATTGATAACGCCAAGGGCTTCACAACCAGGATGTCCCTTTGTCAGATACCACACCCCTCCCCTACCGATGGGTCTTACTCGGAGAAACAGGAAACGGGTACCATCTTACACCTTCTAGAAGCAGTCGGTAGTATTGATCCGGGCTTACCCAACATCGCATGAACAGCTTGACAGTCCCGGCATCAGATCTGTCCAAACTTTGGATCCAGATCCGATTCAAAAGGCGTCGAAATCGTGTAATCGGACCGCAAAGGTTATTATTAGATGTTAATGACTAGGATATCATAGGGAACCAACCGTCTACGATTTTTATAAACTCGAACCCTGGTACCCTATCGTCATATTGATTATGCCGAAACACCAAAAACCCATTGCTCAGCCCCAGTTGTCCGCTATGTCCGATAACAACCTCATTCTTTCCATGCCAAATTTTCAATTTTATTTAGGATTTAAACCATTAACCTGAGAATCTGTTGCTTTCCTTCCTAGGTAAAGGATGTGGGGTTCTGAGACCTCCTTGGATCAGTAGAGACATTGACAAACTGCTCCAAACTACATGTATACTCGGCTTTAAATCACATCTTATTAGCAACTTCGAGACTAGTCTCTCAGTAGTTGTTGATTGATCCGAGTTCCGGAACACTTAATCTTATGTATTAAATTCCGATTGTGCAGCTACTTTAATTAAGTTTCTACCCCAGGCTTGGGCATCATGCGTACCAAACTCGAACTAGAGTGCAATCGACTCATACGATTATCGCTCCCATGAGTCCGATCAATAATTCGCAGAACCTGTAAGCCCAAAAACTAATCTACAGTCAGACCCGCTTTCATAACCAAGTACTTCCGTAATATTATAGTCAAGCAACATTGCTGATAGGTTTCCTACTTAGGTTTCCTACTGTACCCCTGTAGGGGTTGCCTCTCCGATACAATTGATATTGAGAATGATCCCGCGTGCACCCGCACCAATATTGAGCGTACAAACAGTAGGCTCCGAATCATTCATAGTATCAACCACTTCAATCTCTACTAATCTCATCAGTTCAGTCTTTTCCTGGTTCTCCTTTTGAACAACCCACTGGTGGGCTACCATTCTCGGTGGCGATGGAGGCGCTGCAGTTCCAGATAAAATCGAGCTGTTCCCAATGCTGGCCATACTATTTGGGAAACGATCATCCGAACCAAACTTCGGGGTCGAAAAGCCGCTATGATGTTCATCAGTCGAGACATAATCCCCCATTTCTACGCTCGAGGCATATCTTTCCTTTTTTCTGGATCGAACGAGCTCTTCTTGCATCTGCATGTCTTCATCCATCGGGAAGACGAGTGATGACGGTCCGAGATCGCCCTGTTTTTGCTCTTCGCTCTGGTTTGTAGAAAATACTCCCAGATCTGGCATGGGGGAGGATACAGGCAACTCGTAGTCTGCTGCTGTCATACTGTTATCAATATCTCTGACGCGTTCACTTTCGTCCGTGCACTCAAAACTTTTGTTGAAGTAGCTCTCGATAACCTCAAATGTAGACGCCATCTCTTGCTCCTCTTCGGCGTGCGTTTTAGTTAGATGTGGAACAGCGTAACTTTTTAGAGGCGATGCGATATCAAACTGGATACGAGGCTTCGGCAGTTCCAAAGCCAAGTTGGAGATCTTGTTAAGATTGGACCGAGCTCTCAGTCTCGCCGCCTTGTTGTTGAGGAGATCCTTTATCGGCGAGGCTTCTACTGATGTCGGTTTAGAACGTGGTTCAGCGATGGTCCTAACTCCATTGCCTGAACATGGTATTAGTGGAGCGACTGTGGCAGGCAGCTTGGGCAGGCTTTTTTTGGCTGGAGTCTTCGGCTTGATAGAAGTTTGAGGACGAGATTTCGAAATCCTCTTTTTCCTTGGTGTCTCTGGACCTGACTCCTGCTGTTTTAGAGGTTGTTTCCTGTTTGAAGACCGAATTGAAGACAGTCTAGTACAAGGACTCTCGATTTCAAATCTTAAGTTTTCATTAGGGGTCTTGTTTTCGCTGTTGCTGTCAGTATCACTTTCGCTATCCGTGATTATGACACCATCGAGATCTGTGAGACAAAGATGCGAGTGTTTCGTTCCACGTCGGGGACTGGGGCGGGATGGTGACCATTCTGGACCGCTTTTACTTTTTCGGCCTGACCGATCTATATCGGTAGAACATATGGTCTTAGAGGTTGCGGATGATGCCACGGAAGCTCCCGATTCCGGTGCTGGCTTGAATGTAATCACGTTGCCATACTTGGCGATAGTCATCTGATTCTGTCAATTATGACAAAGGCATGATTAGTACCAAAGGTTTTGAAGTAGGAGATGACATACTCACCTTTGCATATCGAAGACTCTCAACTCGTTTGGTGAGGATGTCAGGTGGGATGCCAGGGAAGGTCTTTTCCAAGGTATCTCTTGCCGCTGTGTCGAATCCCTGACCTGGCTTTTGCGCCTTGAGAACGATGCCGACAAGTGTCTGTCGACAGTAAGAGTTTTGCTCATGGGATATCCATGCCTATGGTAACTGGATAACTTACTATATTGATACTAGATTCCGGGTCATCCATTGTGGCGGTATAGCGTGTGGTCCGTGCGTCTGATCGATCGGGACAGGGAGAACGAGAAAGCCCAAGCAGATACTAAAGTTGACACGAAAACCTTGCATTGAAACTGCTAGCTCGGTAGAAATTTCCTTTCTATTATTATTCTCAATTATCAGAATATGTCTTCCGATCATCAGACCATTAATTTTGAATAAATAGAAATATCGTCGGAATTTTTAATTCAATAGCACATATTGATTAACCACAACGCGAATTTTCCAACATCGGGGGTATGTGTTGGGTCCTCTTGTCTTCATCTGCACTTTGGCAGATTTGGCAGACTGAACGCGGGCAGACCAGTTTGGACCACCGAACCGGCAATTTTCCGATGTTCACAATATTTGTGAAGTTTTCAAAGGCTTTCTAATCGCTTAGAAGTTCGTTTCATTGCCTCAATCATTCCTATACTCAACTTAGGCGTCAATGTTTCGTATTTACCTCCTTAAGCTTACCAATATATTGTAACAGACGAAGCGGGGTGTCTGTCGGATGAAGCCCGAAACTCTTTTGAAATGCTTTCGAGATATCTTATCTTTTGCTATATATATCCTGCAGATATATCAGAGCTTATTAAGAGGGCGAACGTGAACAGTGTCGACGTTATACATTACGTTTTGCTGACCAAAGCCCGAAACCCCAGCGAAAATTAATTTATTTAAGAAAGAAAGAAAATCACGAGCGCTTCACATCCTGTCTACTCCCGTATTCGACCGGCCAATAGATATCGCTAATGCCGCCGCCTTAAGCTTTGATAATCCCACAATCCGTGCTTAGAGACACCCCATATATAGATTAGGAATAGGTACAACTTTGCTGCGGACCGATAATTGATCATCTGATTTCTTCGCCGGGGGAAGCGTCTACATATTGCTTTCTAACAAGGAGTTCCTTGTTCCTATACGGATATTAAATTATCAATGATATCGCGAACCGGCATGAGAAACCCGGTTGTGTTATGCAAGGCAATACTCCCACAGCCCGGATACGAGACCTTGATATGTATGTACATATGCACCCCCCATTTTTATAAATTCTTTATAAGTCTGATCTCGGAACTCTATCTGAATACCGACGACATGTCCCCCGGTGATTCGCTTAATTAGCCTGTACACGTGCACTGCGCTAGTAAGGAATCTCTCTGCAATAGTCGGGTTTGCAGACGGTCAAGACGGAACATCTCGAGTTGAGGCTAAATACGTTTAATACACGGGCTTCCTGTTTAGGTGGGTTTTTTTTTGTGAGGCGGGTTTTATCGATAGCCTAATAATAATATAGGCTCGCGATATCGACTATCTGCAACGGGAAGCGGTCGATACCTGACGCCTGCGGGGCTCCGCATGGTTTCGCGGGATGTAGACATTGCGTGTTGAAAAAAATAATTATCGTACATGCGCAAGCCCAAAAAAGGTCGAATATCAAAAGGGTGATTGCGTGAATCAGTACGAGCAAGGTATCATATGCTGAGTATAAATTGGCAACCAGCATCCGGGCAATCAATGATAAAATATTCGCATTCGCTTCCAGGTTCTCGTTTTTGTACCATGGGTAGCCGGATAATCGACCAGCCTAATCCTCGAAGGCCATTTTCTACTTTCCTTGTCCCTTCAGTGTGAATCAACACAAAAATTCCACGATACATTAGGCAACTCTTATTTAGGCAACTATAAATCATTTTGGCTTGATTGATTGATAGATGGAATCCAAGCAACGAAGGATTCATATTTCGAAAAATCCAATGCATGAGTAATATTAAGAAGCTAATTTCCTTGGGTCTTCCTAGTCAAATATACTAACACGTATCCTGCAGAAGTCAAATTCAATCGGGCTACTATCTGCCGTACTCAATTGAAGTGGCCACTTTGGTTGCAAGACTGCCCCTTGAAATCGAGTTATCAATACTGGATCAGCTACACTGGACGCAATATCACACGGCTTCCCAAGTCTGCAAACTATGGCGCAAATATCTATCTCGTAAAGCAAAATCTGCTTGCTACCACCTTTGGCCTCAACCGCTTCCGATTCCACGTATATACCACGATAAAGCCTCGTCACGGCTTCGTCACGAGTCTCCTCCAATACCACGGCCATACTTTCGCGTTGTTCCACTGGAACCCCCACCCTACATTCTGATTCACGAATTGATATACCGTGGCGGCCTAACATTCTGCGTTCAAACTACCCCAACTGGGGCGGATGCCGGTTATGGAAAACCGCGAGATTTCTTCCTCTCATCATTTTTGGCTAGCTCTATGAGGAACGATGGCGAACGGAATAAGGACTGGAAGCTCTTTCTCAATTGTACGACATCCGAAGGATGTTACCGTCGCATTAAGAGCCTTTCCTATCTGAACCAACCGGTGTTTCCTATGCAAGTGTCAAGCGTTGTGGTTGATTGCTTTCGATACCGGTGTCTGGAGGATAAAACTCTCGACTATTTTATCAGTCACTTACGGTTCATGATTAACAAGAACATTCCGAATGTGTTACTGGGAGCTTATACTGTTCGGGACTTGCTCGAGTTGATAAGAAAAACGGCGTTGGAGGAGATCAAAGGTTTTTGGAGGGACCCTGCATCCTTGCTCCTGGTCCTGAAGAAGCCGGTTTTGGTGGAAACTGGAACAGTCTACTTGTCTCTTGGGGTTGCACCAGGGCCGGTCTGGAAGACCGTCAAAAATTTAGACGGAATAATGAATCGAAGGAGATAAACCTCGCATGATTAACGGCTCCGAATTAATGAATAATGGCAGTGTTTTGACAGTTGGAGGATGGTATTCGGTGCAATTGCTGGTTTAATATTTTTTTTGTTTACATAATTTCAGAACATTTGCATTTTCGGCGCGATTTGACAAACGATCTTACTCCCGTACATGTATTAGATACATCCAGCCACTCACGAGGCTTCAAAGTTAGTACTTTTAACGTTATTATTAGCCTCAACTAGCCAAGCCATGAGATTACGCCCTTTAAATATCGATACTTCGTATTGTGTTGTGTGTCATGATCCTATGAACCGTGCCACAGGTGCGCAAAGAGACGCCTCGGGGCTGACGTCTTACGAAGATATCTCTATGCCTTCTTCGCGTAGAGTATGTGGTAATCCCGAACCTATTTTCGACTTGATAACTTAATACAAAGCTGTTAAAATGTTACGTTATCGGCTCGTTCTAAGCAGGAGGGTCAAAGCGCTTTCCTCCCCGACATCAGGCGAGGGCAGATTTCCGTAGTCTGCCTCGATCTTCGGACGGTCTGTCTGCCCATGCATGCGCCCTAAGAAATCCCTGCATGACGTGCATTTCGTCTGTTCTCCAGCATGCGGAAACCACAGCCCGACTCGCTGATACATATATTATATCGCCTCAATAATTTCGAATACTACTAACTAGTTACTCCGTGCCATGCTCCGGCCTCTAAAACATAGCTATAATTCCACGCGATTGCAAAAAAACCCGGGAAAAATTACCAAAACCAACGGCTATGACCACGAGTCTGAACGGCACTCCCGTCTCACGCTTTCTCGATCTTTGATATATCAATTCTGACGTAACTATTGGTTCTTCAGTTTCTCCCGTCCCGTAAGCTTAGGCAGCTGATAGGCCTTGGGTAGTTCTTGGCGGGCATATTCGCTTAGGCGAATGTTGCGCACGGCACGGTGAAAGTGGGGCTACCCCTCCATTATCGATATCAAATTAAGCTTGGTCCAGCCAGAAAGAGAAGATCTTCGTAGAGGGGTCGAACCCACGACTGCAGGGGGCGGGACGAAATCTTTTTTCTTGCTCACAAGGACGCAAAAGTTGCAGTAAACATGCAGTAAACATGCAGCTCAACCTTGACTTTCGAGCTAACGAGATATATGGGTACCCCTACCAAGCTCAAAGCTCCGGTATGCATCCGCGGAACCGCATGACCATATCATTAGACTAGGCTTTCAGCATTCTTGCGACTCTCTTTTCGACTCAGAGAAAAGCTGACGGAATACTCACGGGGCTTACTTACCGTGGAGAAAGTCCCGAACGCCGTTTCTTTCATCTGATAATTTATTTTTTTCAGGTTTTTTAAGCTTTTCAACCAGGTTTAATTTCTGCCTTGTGCCAAAAGCAGTTCAATATATAACCGCCACGATGGAAAAATTCCCGGCGCAAGGAGGGGATGTGCGACAAGGGCATTCTTTTTTTTTGGCTTCCCCTCCTCTTTCAGAGCTCTGATTCCAAGTTGGTGTTCACACTTCTTGATATATTCTTTTATAACCGAAAGTTTCGCAATATCCCTTGACCAGCTGAAACGACATGCAACATTTACTACTATTCAAGCTCCTCCTCGCCTCGTCCATATCCCAGGTGGCGTCGGCGAGAAGTGCAGTTATTCTGAGAGCCGACTTGCCGGTTTGCGCTGTATGTAATCGTATCACCTGTCTCTTTAAAATTCGTATAGACATGGGGAAGCGAGATACTGACCCTTTCGTCCGTTATAGGAACCGTGCTTCCTCATAGCTGTAGACGCAACTGGATGCGCAACAGATGATGCCCCTTGCATCTGCGATAACCAGGCATTTTACCAGTCCCTGCTACCATGTGTCTTGACAAAATGCGGATATGGGGATGTTTCGAGTACGTTTCCCTAATTTTAGCACTCGTTCGCGGAGAGCGTTGAGAACTAACGTGATATTTACGATAATCTGCAGGTCTTTTGAGCTTTGGTCTTGAGTTCTGTAATAGAACCGGGGTTAATTCTGCCCAGCGACTGAGTGGCGTCGGGAAGCAGGTTGGTAGTTCAGTTGAGGTTCTTCCTCCTGCTACATCCGCATCTGGTGTAGAATCTACATCAGTACCAGAACTAGAGTCTCCAGTGGGTCCCACCTCTACAACGGTTTATTATGTTGCTCCGGTATCCACGAGCGTCATAGAAGTCACTTCAGCTTCCGATGCGGCCACTTCTTCCTCTTCCTCTTCTTCCTCTTTTCCTTCTTCAAAGACGGCTGCGGCGGTGGAGGTGATTCCAACTTCCGTTGAGTTGACTTCTTTCTTGAAGTCCACGACCTCTGTAGTAGCTATAAGCTCTACTTTGAAAACCACGTCTAACATCGAGATCATTCAGACGTCAATCTCGTCAATTCCAGAGCCAGTAACTTCGATCGCTTCTGAGCCAGCAGCTACAACAAAAGCGCCGTCTGGCCAGTTTGAAGTTGAGACACCATCTTCTACCGAAGACCCAACCTCTGGAGTTTTTGTGATTCAGACCGCGAATCCGAAACCAAGTAGTACCAGAGCTCAGAATCTGGAAACAACTGCCCCAGAAAGAACATCAGCTCCCCCAACACCTACGGCCGATGAGCCATCCTCTGCATCGGCTAGTGCATTGCATCTGTTTGGCCAAAGCAGCTTCAACTCATTCGTAGTTTGTCTACTCGCTTTGTTCTTTATCTTTTAATATAGATTTCGGATTAATTGCAAGTTTATACATGCTTTTGGATGATCTGGAGTCCTAAGCGAGGCCGTTTATTCTTTATACATATTTTCTTTATTTTTATTTTATTTTGAAAAACGGGACTTCATGTAGATAATACACAAGAGGATAAACAAGGTTGCGAGATTGGAATTCTGTTTTATTGCTGGGAGCGCTCATCAGTTTATACTTAAATAAAATTATGGATCTTAAATTTCTTATAGTGACAAAACCCGAAATGCAGATATATTTCTTTCCCAGGCTAACCAAAAAGCCGTCATTCAGCACCCTATAAAACTTTCAATTATTGCGAAATGTTATTTCCAGTCAGATTCCCAACTTTACTTCAAACTGGTATGATAGTACTTGGGAGGCGCCCGAACTAGCTCAAGCGTACAAATCCTCGTCATGTACTTCCATCCATTCACACTGGTCCATAATAGAGATCTCCAATGAGATTCTGTCGGGATGGTCTTTATCCAGTAAATTCACCATGCCTCCAAACCTTATGAAAAGGTTGTTGCCGGTAATGAGATCGTAAAGATCTTGCCTAGCGATTCCTACCAGTGCCTTCCCGACATTGAGTACTATATTACCAATTGTGAGTTCCTCCGGACGATTTAGTAATACTGAGTTGAGACGCTTGTGCAGGTACAATTGAACCTTGATGGCAATATTGGCATCGACCCCGGCACATGAACCCAGGCGTATCCGGATTTGACTTGGCCGTCCTATTATTGCGGGATCACCCGCGAACGGAAGATGACCCATGCGGAGGCACCACGGACCAGTAACTTGCGGGTAATACTCGTCCACATCCTCGTTGTCACTCTCAAGCACGTCATACTCCCGGTTGAAAGTCATTCGCACCATCTTTCCAATGGTGGTTTCCGGGAACTGTCCTCTAAAATCGGTCGTGCTTCTTATGGGTGAATATCGAAAAGACAACCACTCCCCGCCGAAATACCAAAATTTATCATCGAATGTTGCCTCCCCGGTATCTTTGTCGATTTGCAGGAAGAACCCTAGCCCAGGTTCTCCAAGAATTCGATGTATTTGCTTTGCAGTCCCGGGATTCGCATCTGGCACCTGGAATACCCGAGCTGATATCGTTCCGTCGAGCTCTCGAACGCGGTGAATCACCCTGTGGTGGCTGACCGGGATGTGGTAGCGCTTTGAGACCAGCATTGGGCGGTCGAGATGGGCACGCCAGTCTCTGCAGACTTGCCTACATATTGAATGAGATGGCCATTCGAGCGCATCGAGGATCAAATAGGATATCTCGAGTGGGAGGCGATCCCAGCTGAAGCAGTTTGATAATTCAACTTCGGTGTTGCTATTTGCCTTCGGATCACCTTTCGGATCCTCCAACGCGAGTCCAGACCCTGCATCGAACTTAGGGAGATATTTGGATGGAGTAGAAAAGGCCGTGCTTAATACCATGATGAGAAAACTCGTGGCGATATCCAGTTAGGGAATATTCAGCGAGGATTCAATGCCTTTACCGAGGGCATGAGTTTGACACATTTGGGACGCCGCATCGCGCTGCCAATACAAGTGCATACGTTGGCACTCAGCCTCATTTTTGACGCGGGTGCGTCACGGTTTGCCGGTATTTCGGCGCCAACTTTCCGGCAATTAACAGTTTTACGATACATATAGCTCTCAGTTAAACAGGTAGTTAGTAGGATCTGAAACGAAAGGAAAATAGAAACAGGCCTTCCATTTCACGGGACGTTACAGCTTGTTGTATGGTAATCAATAGGTGGTCCGCTATCTGATCAGACATCGGTATATCAATCGGAACGTTAACGACTGTCGTGTTTAGGAATCTTTCGTTTTGTGGTTTGGTGACGAGGCTGAGCAAACATATCGATAGCGCAACGCGCCAACACAACTTGAACTTGACATCCATCTTCAAAGTCCGGAGGCAGTGGGGAACTCCTCCTTGAAATACCACCACAACTTTAGAAAGAGCGCATTGGGGGAGACTTTAATACGACAGGACAAACTTATATCGTTGTCCATCCTCAAAGATAGAGCTCGCTAGAAGAGCGTGTGTATATAAGTCCTAGCCACCCACGAAACCGAGATATGTCTGTCGTCACACCCCAATTGGAGCATGGTACCTCCGAAGCCTTCGATGGAGCCCAGCTGGGCGCCGGAAATCCTAAGACTGATCGGATGATATTTCCTCCAGAGATTTTTCACTTGATTTTCCAATTTGTAAGTTCACCCAGCCCACTTGGAGTTTGTAGAAAGGTCGCGCGCCAAGTACAATGTTGATACCACAACCTCGAAGACTGTTGGGTTTTAAATTAGAGGCTCTGCGTATACAAAAATTGGTCAACACCAAAATGCTAATTTTGACCTAGTTGGTTCCGGCAAAGGGGACCCTGTACAACCTCTGTCTTTCCTGCAAGATCTTCAAGGAGATTGCCATCGAATACTTATACTCTGATAACGTGGTGCTCAATTCTGACCCAGAATATTATCAGAATAGAGAATCTCACAATTTTCTCGGTATAGACAGTTCAAAATTGTCACTAATTACAAGCTTGAATATATCTGCATTCCCTCATCATAATTCTCACAACCCTATGAGAGAAGCTCTATCGATGCATCTAGAGAGTTTGCTCTCCTTCCTACCACCAAATCGTCTATCAACATTCGTGTAAGTTCACTTTTCCTAATAATTGTCTTACCTTATGTTATTGATCTCTTAGTTGAAGATAATTAAATATGATGGGCGCTATATAGACTGAACGGGTGGGCTATTGGCGATTATCTCCAATCGTTTCCCACCGAAGTGTTCTTTAATCAGCAGTCGACTCTCCGTCATCTTCAGTTCCCCTTTGATGCCATCTTCCACTCGTGGAATATATCCAAGCGAGTTTTTTCACCTGGTATCCTACCAAAGCTGCAATCACTTTCCATTCTAGACATGACCAAGACAGGTCACCTCAAAGATTTATGGATGGTTCTTCGCGGCAGAGAGCATAGCCTCAAGTCCCTGGCTATGAGATGCCCTCCCAGATCCAACCTGAACAAACTCTTCGGGCATGGGGACTTATTTTTTTACTCAGACATCTTTCCACGGACAAAAATAAAAATACAACAGTTAGATGGTCTCTACTTGTCAGGTTTCCCTAACCTGGGACCATTCTTACATCAATGCGCTCCACAATTGATCAACTACAAAAACTTAAGAATGCTCCGCCTTGATAATTGTCCGGGAGCTGAACCACTCCTCCATTCTCAAACAGATTTCACGGCAGATTCGATGCCCAAACTCAAGTCTCTGCAGATGGTGGAGACGTGCACGCCTGAGGGTTTCGAAAACATCATAGCTAAATTATCGCCGTTGGACACTCTTTATATAGTCTTCTCCGCGGATCACTATCTACCGAATCACGCATACGACCTGATCAAGACTCATCATGGGGCGTCTTTGAGAAGCCTTTGGATTGAACAGAGGAATTCCAGCTACATTCTCGACAATATGATTCGCAATAAGGTATTTACGGGGACTGGTTATGATGGGTTCTTTTTGACAAGTTGGCCTTTGTTGGAAGAGCTTGCGCTTGGAGTTGACTTATCGAAAGATAACAGAGCTGTGAGTATCCCTTACACTAAAGACAATATTCTAGGCTAGCACGATGTTCGCGACAACTAAGTGGTATTAGATAACTTTACCCGAGAATCTACGAGTACTCAGAATTGTTGGGACACCAATATCTGCAAAGGGAGCTCCATACGATCATCTAAATGATGCTATGGCTCTCGCGAAGAATCACCTAGATTACATGAAAAGAAGAGACAAGGAAACCAAGCTATCCATAATTGCCTTCTTTACGTGGGCGCCGCCACCTGTATATGGGTTTACTCAGAATCCGATCATCTACCTGGTCGATTACAAAGAAGAAAACGGCAAATCAATGCCCAGCCTGACATTGGGAACGATTGGAGATGTTAGGTGGCTGTTTCCAAATGTAAGGATTACAGAGTTCGAAAGGCAGGATAGCCCATGGTGTGATAGGTAAATATTTTTTGGGCTAAACCCTTCTTGAAAGCTATCGGAATGGATTGCTGAACGATATGCTGTTTTAGTGATGGGTCGCTGCGGTATTGAAGTGTTGAATACGTGGTTTTAATGTCTTGATCAGTCTCGAGACAGTGTCGCGGTTCTCAAAAATTAGTCTCAAAGTGACCCTTCGCGTTGTGCTCAAAAATGAAGTTTGGGCAACAGCTGTCTATTGCTTCAAAAGATTTGCATCTCTGCGGTACAACTTTGTTTCTCTGTGAAGTAAAAAACATACATTTCGATTTATAACCTTTTACCATGTAAACCCAGAGGTCGAGGGCCAGAGCTGCGACCTCATGGCTTTCAGAAGACTCGGGTATACTTACCCAACACGAGCACTTACCGCCAAGCCTTAAAGGAGAAGCGCGTGGGTCTTCGACCCCGACCTATTATTGCATATTGAGTCAAACACCATTTCGAATTCTACCCAGCTGCGTGGTAAATCTTGGAGGCACTGCAGTCAAAGAAAGCCAGTTTCCCGGTTCACCAACGGGCGCCGCATCTGGGGATAGCTGCACTGATTCTGTTCGCTTTTCTTTATCGCACTCATTGTGACAATGCCACAGTTTATGACGCTGCCGGCGGAGATACAGAGATTAGTCTTAGACCGAGTACATCCCCAACTACCATGAAATGATTGCACATATGAAGATAGTCTTAACTAATACACCCATCATGTTTAGCTCCCTCCTCCAGATCTCTGCAATGTCTGTCTCGTTTCCCAGGCAGTTCATACCCTCGCCATCCCGGTTCTTTATTCTACTGTTCTACTATTTCCAGATCCCGGTTATGGATTGGCGCAACATCAAATGCTAAGTCTTATCCGAGCACGGCCAGAGAACAGAAACGTGCAGCATATCCGCAATATGCACGTCGTGCATCCAAGAGCCGGAAAAGGAGCTGCCAATGTTACCACTTCAGTAATCGAATACCGCTTCACGATGATTCTCCAGCCCAACCAGCTCCTATCCCTAGCTTTGTGCGGCTCCATGGACAGCAAAGGCTTTATGATGCCCCTGTTAACTCAGCAGCAGCGCCTTCGAGCCCTCCACCTGGATATCCCTGAGAATTTTGAAAATGGCGAGTGCTTCTCGCGGTTGCAGGGGTGCGAGGACACTTTACAGACTTTGTCCTTACGAGTCCTGAAATTACGAGCCGACCAGCTAGACACGCAAGGTCTTATCGCGCTTCTAGGCAAACTGAAGTTGTTGAGGAGTTTAGAGATAAAATTCCGCGAACAAAAACGGTACCCCGTTACGCACCCAGAACGTTGGAACGGAGGGGTAAAACTACTTGATAAAATTTTCGGGATCGAGTCTCTACGTGAGCTTAGCCTGCACGGGACTGATATACCATTCGGATTCTGGGCGGAAGCAAACCCCAACAAAACGATAGGCAATGGCTGGGAAATGTTCAAGACCGAAACGGTAGATCGAGGCGATTTTGACGGGAGGATGTGTGATATTGATGACGAATTCTTCTTTGAGCGTATCGATACGCGGACCCTAAAATCCTGGCACTTTTGCCTGGGCGTGATATATTCGGGAGACGGTACACCTTCTTACCCACGTTATGTTGTCAGAAACAATAAGCTTCAGAAACTCCTTGCGAATTGCGAAGCTCTAGAGGAATTGCGAGTATGCAATCTGCCCCAGATGGTGCAGTTTGATCCCGCAAACCACTGTTTATTTAGAGCAAAAGACACGTTGAGAAGGCTGAGAGTCTGTTCTAACGATTGGTATGGCATGGATTTTCTTGATCCTTGGGTAAATGAAAAGCAATATGCAGAAAGGCAGAGGGACATCATAGCTGAGCTAAAGGCATTACAAATCCTGGAATTGACCATTAATTGGCTGGTGAGTTACATGCTGCGCCGGTGACCCTTTCCTTCGTACTCTTGCTTGTGCATCCATGAAGCGATGCTAACCGATTCTTTGACGCCCTCTTATAGCATTGGGATATCTCTTCCGAAAGTTTACAGCTCGTTCATATTCTCAGAGAGCCGGACGCACCTGACGAACGAGACGCTAATAGGACGGAGGAAGTGACCGCACTACTTACACCACCGCGAGCCCTTTTTCTTGAAGAGAAGGCGAAAGAGTTTGTTACATTGGTAAAGCCAAGTCTCTTGCCAGCGTTAAAGGTCGTCGTTTTTAGTCATCTCAACTTTTTCGAGGAACACTGTCACCAGATGAGGTTTGACGGCATGCAGGCCGAGACCCCCGAGAAATGGCCCATGGTATATTTTCTTGATAGAGAGACGGAGGAGTTCCCACATGGGTTGCCAGAAAGGATAACCGTTTCGGATCTGGGGTTCAAGTACCCCTGGTTGTATGATGGGAGCTGGGAAGGAAAGATCTGGGACGAATTTAGGAGATTTTGGTAGACTTGGCGCGTAAAGGTGCGGAACTAGGTTAGGAATTATGCGCCTCGGAGTGCCCTTAACCGTTAATCGTACCTTGGCGCTGGTAAGGCTGCGTAATGCTGGTTCATATTTCGATATAACAACCAGCGAGGAAGTTTAACGTCTGCGTGATCTACCTCGAAGCAGATAGCGTTAAGCGGAGATCCGTATCAGTATTTAGTATTAACCGTGGAGTCTACTACTGGCTCCAGGAGGTACTATATGAATCCTTCCTAGCAGATTGAATTTTCTGTCGGATTATTGCTGTAAAACTCGCAGCTAGGGATCCGATGTTACATTGCCTTGCAGCTGATCGAATTACCACGAACTCATGATTATTCAGGTGCCGAAGTGCAAGATAACGGAGCCTTCGAAAAAGTCTCTTGCTCGGAGCTGTCTAGGAACGGAAACGAAAACCTAACTGGCTTTCAAAGCCAAGCTGGCGGATTTTCCAGGAAAGTGGCGTGCCAATCACACTATTTCCGGCTCGTGCATTATTTTTAACGTGAAAAGAAATGATCTCCGACTACTACGACGTTGTTTATAACATTCGGCCGTCATACCACGGAAAACACCTTTGAAACGCGGGCGATTCAACTTCAACCTCTCGGCATCGGGTAACACAACTCATAAGAGGTTGCAGGTTGTAGGTCGCAGCTATATGCGGATATGTTTAGTGAAATGAAACTAGGCAAGTCCAAATCCTATGAAACTGGGCTGAGGAGTTCCGCACTATTCTCCATTCGACTAGAGTAGTTTCGACTTTTCTCTTTTGGGTTATGTTTATATTGTTTCTGGATATCTTGAAAGATATCCATTACCTATGTGGGAGTAGTGCGCATCTTTTAGCCTCACGCTTAGCGTATTCGGGGTTTATTTCCCCTGTGCCTGTTTCGATGTTTCTATCGGAAGCTGAGAGACATAGTCCAGTCTCAAACCAACCTCAGGAATCCTTTGTAGGGCATTGCGTGCCAATGAGGCTTAGATTAGCTCTCCAGATAGCTTTACGGCGAAATTGAACTGCGGAGCTTAATGGTCAGATTAAGATCCTCGGGCTCGATTGCCCTCCAACCTTTTTATTATATAATGTTCGGATATCCACCACATTCGTCAACTTTCTTCTTCCCTCATCACGATCAGGTTCATCGGTTCTCTTCTCTTCACCTCTGCGAGGCTTCTTCTTTTCTTCTACACCAATTTCAAACTTTCATTTTTGTGGACTGGCTCCATAGTACCTTCATTCAAAATCACATTCATTGTCTAGTTTGATATTAGAGATACCCATACCAGCTCTTTTCTTATCCTTTATCTTTCAAAAATGCATTTCTCAAGCTATATCATCGCTCTTAGCGCTTCGGTCGCTATCACATCCGCCCTTCCTATCCCAGCCATCTCTGCCCGTGCTGTCAACAGGCTCAATGACCTTCTCACACAACAAGCCCACCAACGTGACGATACTGCCACTCGCGCCTTTTCAAACGTCGCTATCAAGACGCTCAATGGAAAATGTCTCTTTATCGATCAACTAGCCGGTGATATTAGGGCCAACGATATTCCTGTTCAAGTCAGAGATTGCGATGGCAGTCAAGCCCAAAAATTCGATGTCATTACTGCAGGAAAGCATAACGATCAAGGAGGTACCATGTTGGTTGTCAGCTCTTTGGTAAGTCAACTATACATCCAAGTTCTGTCTAACAGTGATTCAATTCGCTAACACTCTCACTCATAAATAGACTCAAGGATGTCTGAACTTTGATCCTCAGGACAGACGGGGCAACAGTGTCACGCTATTCTCTTGCGGTGGTCGTCCTAACGGACGGGGCACCGTGACAACCGCTCAGCTCTTCCAGTTGGCCGATAGCAACAAGTCCGGACCTCTTTCTTTGAAACCGTTGAACGCCCAAGGAACATGTCTCACATCTACCGGTGCCAAACTCGACAAGGCAGCCTGCTCCGATGCTGATAGCACCCAGACCTTCTCTTTCGATGGAGCCGGTACCGGTGGTGGTAACGCAGGCGGGAACGGAGGTGGAGAAGCTGGTGGCGCTCCAAGCAACAGCAGTTCTAGCGCAGCAGCTACCGCGACCATTACCAATGCCGTTGGCGGTGGAGAAGCTGGCGGTGCTGTGAGCACTACCAGTTCCGCTATTACCACTACCACTACGAATGCTGTAGGCGGCGGTAACGGTAATAATGGAAACAATGGCAATGGAAACAACGGCAATGGGAACAACGGCAATGGGAACAACGGCAATGGGAATAATGGAGGCAATAACGGAGGCAACGACAAAGAAACAGATCAAGGCAATAACGGAGGTAACGGAGGCAATGGCAACAATGGAAATAACGGAGGCAACGGTGGTAATAACAACAATGGAAATAACGGAGGCAACGGTGGTAATAACAACAATGGGAACAACGGCGGCAACAAAGGTGGGAACGGTGGGAACGGTGGCGGCAACAATGGCGGCAATGGCGGCAATGGCGGTAACAATGGACGCAACGGAGGCAACAACGGAGGCAACAATGGTGGTAACAACGGAGGCAACAATGGTGGTAACAATGGTGGTAACAACGGAGGCAACAATGGTGGTAATAATGGTGGTAACAATGGAGGCAACAATGGTGGTAACAATGGTGGCAACAACGGTGGAAACAATGGTCGTAACGGACGCAATGGAGGCAATAATGGAAACAACGGCGGAAACAATGGAGGCAATAACGGAGGCAACAATGGCGGCAATAACGGAGGCAATAACGGAGGGAACGGTGGCGGTAACGGCGGGGCCGCCCCTCCGGTCACGGTAACTGTGACAGCACCATCCAACGGCCAGGTTGCAACTTCGAGCCCACTTCCAAGTGGTTTCACGACGATCCGAGCAGGAGCTGGTGCCGGTGGTGGCGACGCAGCTCAACCTACCAGTGTCGCAAAACAGACAAGCGCCGCAGCTGGTGGTGATGCGACACAGAGTGGAGATGCAGCCAAGTCTACAGGCGCTGCTGGTGGAGGCGATGCCGCGAGCTCTACTGAGTCCGCTACCAAGACATCTGGCAACGGTGCTCAGCAGACTGATGCCGCTGGGGGACAAGAAGAGGAAGAGGAAGAGGAAACCGGAGATGCCAAAAAGACACCTAAGGACGCTGCCAAAAGAGCCATAGATGCCACCAAGACAACTGGTGGTGCCACCAAGACAACTGGCAATGCTTCAAAGACTAGTGATGATACCGATGATCAGGAGGAGGAAGAAACCGAGGATGCACCCAAGTCTTCTACCGGCGTTGCAAAGAAGCGCGATGCGACCAAGACAAATAGCAGTGCCGCGCGGACGAGTGATGGTGCCGAAGACGACCAGGAAGAAGAATATACCGATGATAATGCTTAACTTGCCTGAGAGAGTGTTTTGATGAAAACCTGAGGATGACCTGAGCAGCATAGTATTCATGTAATAAATATTAATAACAAAAAAAAACAATTTCGATTCAATTCTCACGTACCGATAAATCAGTGCCACTGTAAAGAAGCGATGGAGTTTAAAGTGACAGCATATCTATACCAACCACCAACTTGACATGAACTTCATCAGAACACAATGCCTAATCCCGCACATAATCCTTTGTAGCTGGATTGTTGCATTATTTGTGTTGTCCGATCTCAAGTTGCTATTTGCGGTTGCAAGACTGTCTGGTTTCAACAGACCAGCCTGAAACCTCGCGCCTTGTACATGTAGCTCCCGTGTGTCTGGTAAGTCTGCCCACCACCATAA
Source organism: Dactylellina parvicollis (assembly GCA_036971385.1). NCBI lineage: Eukaryota > Fungi > Ascomycota > Orbiliomycetes > Orbiliales > Orbiliaceae > Dactylellina > Dactylellina parvicollis. The sequence goes on along the minus strand of JAJTUD010000022.1, from coordinate 210,997 downwards.
CGTTGATGCCTTCGTCATCTGATCTTTTGTTGAAAAACCGATGCCCGGGTTCGTTTTGTGACTTGAGCAGGGTCCTCTGCTTGGGCTTTAACTTGTTTAGTCAATACCAAGAAAAATGATGATGTTGCGACGTGATCACTAAGTGCAGGTGTGCATCGGCCTTCAACACGCGATACCTGTCCCGGAAAAGATGGTGCAGTTTTCGACTGAGCTGCATCTCGCATTGGCCGCCATCTTCGAAAGGAATCAGCACACTGAGGAAAGTGGTTTTTAAGCGCCAGAAGACTCATGATCTCGATGCGATATCCAGCCATCACTGGATGCCAAGGTACAAAAAGAAGCCACCGATATAAGGATGGACCATGGAGAATGGACTCTGATATGCACTCTTCATCTTCTCCCCATGCCCACGTCGTACTTCCTGTCTGTGCGTAAAACCCGCATTTCAAAGGCCGCCAAACGAGCCTTGCTGAAAGGCTGTTGGTTGCAGTGGTCACTGTCTAGGCCAACATTTCCAACATTTCCAACAGCGGATCACGAGCCGTGTGTGTGTTGGGTCTACCCAATTGGACAGGACTAAGAAAGCCGTCCTGATTCGCTTTCATGCAGTCGAATTCTCTCCGTTTCGTGCGCGCTCGAAATTTTTTCCACCTCCTTTGTTTACGGAATGCAGGTAAACGACAATACCGGAGAAGCGGTACGGTCTGCACAATGCGGTGGTGCGTGAGGAATCGGATTCCCATTCCCAAATTCCAGGTATTGCTTCACGCTTCATGGCGGTGTTGTTACACCACTGCGTCGCAATCGGGTTCCGAGCTAGGGGTTCCTGAGGTGACGGGAGAGCCGTTACCCGCGACTCGCTCGAGTACGACTTCTTAAAAGCTGACGGGCTCCCACACCGGACGATTACACAATTGCAAGGCTATACCATTCTCTCGGGCCGCAATTCGCGAGTTAAATTTCCTAAAATGGGCTACGAAAGCCTTCCGCTCGAAATCGAAAGTAAGATCCTCGACGAAGTCGATTGGACGGAGACTGTCGCCAGCTCGCAGGTTTGCACGCGTTGGCGAGACCATCTCTCGAAATCCAATTCCCATACAAGACGTTATATATCAGATATACATCCGGAGCCGAACCATATAAAACGATTCAAGCGCCAGAATGAAAGCCAGATAGTTCACAATTTCAGCCTCGCCATGTCCGAGATCACTGTCAGCGTCTCTAATGACAATACCCAGGTGGACGACGACATTGCAGTTATCCCTCAGGGTTCGATCTTAGGGCGGAGCCCACGCGTACTGCTTCATCAATTTATGGACGAATCTCAGCACTCCTTTGGATTTTTCGTCAAGGTGGATCCGGACATTCCGTATGCCCCCTTGCGTCAAGACTCGGTACCTCAAGGGTTTTTTCTCATTGGCAACGAAAGACTTCATATGAACGCAAATTCTCTCGGTGGACGAAATGGCAGTTTGATTCTTACTCCACCTTCTGTTGAGCACGAAAGCAGTTCGGAAGACTCGATAGATAGTGACGACGAGAAGGATGTGACGTTCAACGAGAAAGGCCGATTCGCTACGCAGCTGAATTCGGCGTGGCATTGGACCGAGCATTTGTTCGACTCACGCATGTGTGACACGGAAATAATCTACGGCCGCGGGTTTGAGGTTTTTAAAAGAACTCGAAGAAACTTTCCGCATAATCTTCGAATGGGAACCGGCAAATACCTGCGTCGGTTGTCAGAACCGGATCTTGAAAGCGATAAATCCATCTCAGTTCGACAGCTTGTTAATGCTATCACGAAGTCCGTCACTACGATCAAGATGCTGGAGCCCGAGGTGAAGGAGACCGGTAAACTTTTCTTTGTCATGTTTAACGGAATCAGAATACAGGAATATATGAAATACATACCGCACGGATTCTTCGATTTTCATATAGGCGGAAAGATTGAATTGGAAATTTATGAAGGCGTCACGTGGTCTAGATATGAATAGTACTGAGGTTTTCTTCAAGCTAGACATCTGTGACTATGGACGTCCTACTGCTACTATCGTTCTTTCTAGTGTTCTTAGCATGAAGCCCATTTTCAGAAGATGACTAACGCAGCCAGCCATACATCTAGATCATCATGCGATCAAAATATTGTTTATTGATATCCTTGTACAAATATATTCTACAGATTTTCATTATGAAGAATTCAGAGTGCCCTACACATTATTCCTAGTTTATGCAAATATATTTAGAGTTATAATATGGACCGAGTTCAAGGCCGTATTGTATCTCCTTACTATGCGTATTGACTACCTGTTAGAGCACATTTGAGTTTTGAGTTCCAATAGTCGGTTGGGCAGTTATTAGAATTAACAAGCCCTTTTGTCTCGTCGAAGACCAGAAGATAGCCAGCCCTTGGCCGCAACTCGTAAAAAACAACAAACCGACAGGGCAGCTTGTATTGTTAAAGCTCTCTAGAGCTCTGCGTTACGAGACCAGCTTGTATGTAGCCCGCCGTCTTCGATTCCCATTCATAACGGCGAGAGCGTACACCTAAGCCTATTTACATAGAGTTCCGTTTAAACCCGTCTAAAGAATGTCAACCTTTATATCCAATGAGATAATAAGTCGCTGCTCGTTGTGTACATGTACACGTATAGGCCTGTGCTAGGTAGAGCTGGGTGTTGTGTTGAGACGAAAAGTTGGATCCTGCGGAGAACAAGGCTAAGTTCATGATCAAAGCTCCGGACTTTACACGATTCTCCCACTGGTAATTCCGTCCTTGTATACTACCCATATTACATTTGGGCCCTGAAGTTTCGATTGAAGCTTGGGCACACTCAACTCTTCACCGTATCCCTAAGACCGAGTCAACCTCACTCAGTTCGACGATTCCATCCTAACATCACTGCACAGGAGTTCAACTGGACATCTAAATTCTGATTTTACACAGATCTATAATTCCGAATCAATCGTAAAATATTCTGGTAGGTGCCATATTCTGCATTGTAAGCTTTGAGTTGAAGCCTGGTCTGTTTACAAGTCAGGTCTCCTTTTTAGTACACCGATCAAATTTCATAAATCCCCAGATACGTTCAAAAACGGGAATGCTGCAAAGTGTGAACGAACCCGATCAAGAGGATATCGTCCGGCTGAGTCGGATCGCTCCCTGATCTAAATCCAGAAATCCACATTTCGCCAGCTCTCGTAAGAGCCCCATACATTACGGTCGTTTGCACCTGATATAATGAAGCGGTCTGGATGTGGGTATTCACCTAGACTGCAAGCCAGCCGACCTAGAAGTCTTCCAGAGTATTGCCGACGTCTACGGATATGCATATATAATATCAATTATGATTGGTGTAGGAGATACGGTGACACAAAAAACTGCTGCTCCCGACGGCAACGACGAGAACATCAGTGTAGTGTGTAATTGCACGCTCTGTGATGTTCAACTCTACCAGCCTGCAAGGCCGCCAAAGACTATGTTATCAGCGTCAGATGTCGTCGTATCTCCTTTTCCCTTTCCTTCATCAACCTTCACTCTGTTAGACTTTCTCTTTCTCTCCACCGACCCAATATCAACGCCTCTCTCCTCAGAAATACACAGGGAGCATTCGATAACCTGCTATTCTGGTAGACTCTCAGCCAATTAATAACCTCGAACCCTTCGGATAGTTTTGGACACTGGCTGCTGGCTCCAACTTCATACAAGTTTAGCGTTGCAAATCATAGCGATTACTGACCCAAGTTTTCACAGATACGATTTTAGACTCACCCTCCCTCCATGGATTCTTCACAAAAAGCCCTTCCCTCGCAGCATTCCAAGCTCAAGGGAGCAAAGAAGAAGTACATAGCTGAGCTCTCACCAACTAGCCCGGTCAAAGTAACCCAAAGAAGTGTTTCGGCCCCTATGCCAAATGATTCTTCGGCCGGTACCCCCGACAATGATTTTGGATTCTCTTTTGAAATTGAACCAAAACCTCTTGAAGAAATTGGATTCCTTCGAGAGCCAACCCAGACTCTCCCCGAACTCGAAAAGGAAATCATTGCAAAGAACCCTCCAGGACAATGGTTTCGAAACGTGTTCGGTCAGAAGGCTGATATTACGTGTCTCCCTGTGGAGATCCACGTTGAAATTCTACAAAAAGTTGGATTTTTTGACCAACTCACCTGCGAAAGAGTCTGCAGTACCTGGCGTACAATCATCCGCCGGGACTGTGGTGCTTTCCGATACACCACTATCGATGATTCCATATGGACTGGAATCAAAGATGAGAAAGAACCCAAACCCAAAGCACCCCAAACTGGCCGACAAACCATTCCGACTTTAGTAGGCGGATACCCAGCATATAAGAAACCCGAGATCTTGATCCACCGTATCCTGCAAGACGGAAACTTTGCCTTCCGTCAAATTCCCGGCACCAACTCGGTTGAAGTCATGTCGACATACTTCCCAAACAAGCCCTACGAACTCGTGCGCCGCTTCAAAGTCGCCAATCTCACATTTATGAACGATCCTATAGCCATCTACGACTCCACCGTATTCAGACGCCGCGCCGACGTTCCCTCTCTCTCCATCGAATTTGATGCCGAACCCCTCCGCAACGAATTCCGCCTTCGCATCGGGGGTCAATACGCCACCGCTAATACTCTCGAATACGTCGCGCCGAACCTTCCCACCCCGTTCCCCGGCGCACGCACAAACCCTCACCGGACCCGTCTCTTGCTCCAAACAAACAGCGCTCGCGTAGCTATGGCGAACAATCTCGGATACAGTCACGCGTGGGACATAGGCGGCTTTCTTCTCGGGATCATGGGCAAGCTCGAATCCCCCACCCATTGGTACGAAAATACTGCACTCGAACGAAACGAGCGCTGGAACGGCAGAAAGTGGGAGAAGAAACATCGCACCGGTGTTGACTACGATGGTGACTGGGATATGGATAACGGATTCCGGTTGCCGCTCAACATAGAGCAGATGGTTTTAGCGGAAAGGGAATTGACGGAAAAATACAATGAGAATGGGTTCTGGTATATGAGAGAGTGGAGGAAAGATGAAGAGATGGATTTGATGCACGTCGCTTTGACTCCCGTGAGCCAATGGGTTTGGGAGATTTGCTACTGATTATCGGATAAGGATTAATCACCTCTTAGTCCAATTGCATTTGTTTTTTATTTCAAGCTATTTACGAACTGAATAAAAGTGCTTTAAAGCGGAGAAATGATTATATTGGGGGAGATGGTCATGTATTGCTTTTAATCATAACTCTTTGAGAACTTTTGACAGAACAAAATTTCGAGAAAGACTCTCGCTAGGATCGTTGCAAAATAAAAGAAATTTCATCTCCTTAAGACAGGTGTATTCTAAAAGTAAAATCTTCAGAATAGTGAAATAAGTGAAGCCGTAATAGAACGTTCAAATTGGTGCGAAACCAACAACTTGTCTCTGCTTTTTCAAGGAAACACCAAAACCAGTAGTGGCGTTGCAGGCCAAAGAAACCGCGGCCAATTTCAACCTTTAAATATAGCGTCAAATTCTATTAGATAAAAACCTTGTTTTGATCAGCTCGCTAACAACATTGGTGGGACTTGATCCTCGTATACTCTCTATATATAATAATACAATTTTACAGCTTCGACTCTCCTTTCCCACGCAGGCTGAAGTAGCATCTTCCTTTCGTTCCCTTCTCCCCCGATTTATCACAGGTTACCCATCCGCTCTGTCCGATAGGTTCTTCCGTGGTACTGCACAATGCTTTCAAGGTCTGTTCATCTGCATGGTTCGCAACAAACCGATGGTTATTCTTCTTCAGACGACCCACCACATATCCCAATTCGGGTTCACCGGATCTTTTGAATGAAACGGTGTATGTCTGTCGCGGATAGTTGTTAGCCAGAAACTAAGATAAATATAGTAATGGGTGGAATGGCCTACCTCAATGATCGCCTCACCTTCGGATGTCTCATCGATGGGTGGCACAGCTACGTTGTTTAATATCTCAGGAAGTGGATTCGCGGTCGGGTAAGGAGAGTTATCAGCACGAGGTGTCTTGGAGAGGAAAACGACATGTTGATAGGTCGCGACGCCACCGTTGGCGAGTATGAGACCAGTTTTGCCTTTACCTGAACGCAATTGGCGGGTTATTTCCGTTATAGCCTAATAATATCAGTGAATGATCGGAACCCGGTGGTAAACCTAGATTAGCACCTACATGCATCGAGTAATTATTCCCTGCGCCCCCAAAGGATGTTAATCCTCCCAATACAGTGAGCGGCTTGGGAGGGTTCGTCGCATCGATATCAAGGTGTTGTGCTGCTATCTTTGGAACTATAGGGAAACAGCTGTATAGATCGTAGATATCGATATCAGACTTTGAGACGTTGCTCACTTTGAAGGCAGAATCGAGGGATTGGGAGATTGCCGGAGACGAGTAATAGTTGGGTCGTAGCCAGACTTTTAGACGAATAAAGAAATACGTAAGTAGAATGGTATATAGATGAGAGTATTTGTCCCCTTTAATGATTTATGAGGGAAAACATACAGTTTTCACTATCTTGAGTACCTGCACCCCCCAAAGGGTATATCCACTTGCTCTCTGGAACTCCAATCTGTCTTGCATGCTCCGTCGAAGTAAGAATGACGGCGCAGGCCAAGTTGACGGTATTGAACGCATTCATGAGAAGCGGATCTATGTAATTGGTTAATAAATTCATATTCAAAAGGAAACGCTTTGTATAGTTATATAGGTGCAGTTTCAGACTCACACGGGAAGCATATCATCCTATTTTTCTTGCTGATAGTTCCAATCGTCTCCTCGTTCACCAGCTTTCCATAATTCCAAGCGTACGGGTTCTTCTCAGCTACTTTTGCAAAGTCGCCATAGATCTTGGCTGACTCTTTATTATTTTCTTGGATCGTCTGCTTGTAATGGGCGCGATATCCATTCTCGAACAATGGGTAAATGTGGATGGGGGCACCAATGTCATGAATAGCTCCCAAATCTGTACTGGCGATAAGGCAATTAGAATATGCCACTTGAACTGCAGCCGATTACAGAACATACCACTGCCAAGTTCTGCTGTAGTTGGAGAAGCGACACCGTCCACTTGCTCGTCTGGCTTGGTCCACCCTGGCGGTGGCATCTTTTGGGCCGCCACGCATGCCGTCACTTTGGGGTTTTTTTTTTGTGTTGTTAGCTATGAGTTTTTAGACGCATGCCGGACAGAATCTTTTGATTTCTTACGAGATGCGAGAGCTTCGCCTCCCGTAACGACAGCCACTTTAGTCTGCCCTTTCGATATACGCCTGGCAGCCTCATCCAAAAGCAGAGCAGGCTGGTTTCCACCGTGAGGACTCTTATGTTTATGTCTCGGATTTACGCCCAACTTTTGAGAGATAAGACCGGGCAGATCCGGATACGGCCACGTCCAAGTGTTGACGACATCGATGCTGTCAATATTTGGCTTGAGCGATTCCATCTGCGAAGCATGCGTGTCCTTGAGTGCATCCAGAATGGCCTGGTGCATCAGGTCGGCGGGTTCTCGCGCATCCTCAACTTTGGTGGACCGATTGATGACATCCGCCACGCCGATGATTACAGGGACTGCTGAGGCCATGGTAAAAGACAGAAATGGTGATATCCGAGCAAAATGCAGGCCGTCAGCATTCGAGTCCCGGTCCAAGATGGCTTGTTCTTATATCGACGCGTGGGTCTGAAATAGGAATGCATCCCCGCGAAGCGTTGGATTTTAACCGAGGCCTAATTGTTCGCAACAATTCACATGGCCACTGTTCCTGCATACAGGCAGGATTCAGTTGGATGAATAAGCAGGCACCCAGTCAGAAATCTTTGTCGCTTTGAACTTAAGCAGACATTGTGCTAAAGCGAAGATTCTCCGAATTTCAAGGTCTTTCCAAGCACATAATGATATATAATTAAGGGGGAGTCTAATTTTTTCTCAAGACTGCAACAGGCATGAGTACAGTTAAGAACAACAACCACCAACTCCGCAAAACACTCTAGGTTAAGCCGCCATCAGAGTTTTCTCGTTTGACCCGAATTTAGCGACCCAAGGAACCATTATTCGCAGGCGCCGGCACCAGGTGTATACTAAAGACCTCTAGAACGAGATGGCCATCACAGACCTGCCGTTAGAGCTTCATACCCAGGTGCTATCGTACCTCTGCGCGGCAGATCAGATATCTGCTAGTCTGGCGTCCTCTTACTGGCACGAAATCATCGTCAATAGTGCTGCTGCTCACAAGGCTAGATGCGTTCATTGTCCGGGTTTTCTTGCAGGTATTCACGAAATTCTCGTGAATCTACGGCTTGGCTTCATCTATCAAGATGATAGGATCACAAGTTTCCGATTGTATTGCCCTGACGGTGGCAACTTGAAGAAAGAAGACGACGAGTGGGAATGGGGCGGATATGAGGGTGGAGCGGAAGATCTCAAAACTTACGTATCTTTGCTGCCCAGACATATCAAAGAAGTTAGGGATTATAAAATATCGACATGGCTGAATATTTCGGAGAACCCAATCCTCGACGAACCTCTTTTCTCTCCATTCGAAAACAAAGCAGAGATGGCCTCTTCTGGAGAAAAAAAGTCCAGCAGCTCTATCAGCCGACCAGACCCACTTACACCAATATTGGGCGCATTGAGAGTACAAGAGCAGATGCAAGAGATTGAGTCAGAGATTCAGCACGAGATAAGGGTAAAAGAAAGCTGGTCCATCAGAGATTTGATAGAAAATTCATTGGATGTCATGCATATACGCAGATCTTTGAAAAGTAACTGGGGGATATCAACAGCCTCACCGCGGGAAGTTCTAATTTGGGCGAGTGCAAACTTGCCCGGAGATTGGTTGCGGCAAATTCACTGGAAAGTCACGGTTCAAGTATACGATAAGGTTCAAATAAGCTGCAAGGGTCAAAGTAGAGATACTGGATAGTGCACTTTTTCAATGGATATCAACGTCACATCTCCCAGCGAGCACGATGCTTCACTCAATTAACTTCTAATTCGATGGATTTTATTATATCGTTGACAGAATTCACGATTTGGGAATGTACCTTATCGGTGTCCGGATGCAGTATCATTTATTCCATTTTATTCCAGATGCAAATCTGCCATGTTTTCTCGAATTGTTTTCGCTTGGGATTCAGTCAGTCGCGAAAGTTGCAAAGGTCAGTCGTATGAGCCAGCCTCGCGGCCTCGAGACCATACATGGAATCTCGTATAATGCATAATGAAGCCAAGGTACAGTATACTGGTCTCAACATCAAACAAGCCCAACACATTTGCGTGGTATGCCTTTCAATCTGGATCCATCTGATGCATCAGGCAACAGCCAGCTAACTTGATATGGAAACCACCGACTGTTCACTTTAAATTTGTAGAACCGTTTCCACACACCAAAGAGAGTCCAAGAAACCAGACGGGAAGTTTCCAGAAACTTCAGTAGACACTAGTATTAAACAGGCAATGCCGTTTTTCAGGTTCTAGCGAAAATGTTTATTTCCAAATCACTCTGCTTCAAATATGAGCCTCTATTCAGGAAGGCATCTAACTGGGTTCGTAGAGTCGCCAGTCGCCTTGTTTAACCTATATAAACACATGCGCACTTTCAACCCGAAAATTTTCGTCAAAACATTCAACCTTACAGACCGCAGGACTGGTTCCCAGTCTTTGTACCGCTTCTTGTCTTCAGTTATTAAACCCATATTTGAATTTTCACCCAAGTAAACAAGTTATTTCTAAGAAGGTTTTCTCTCATCGATCGAAGTACGCGAAGAAATGATACCTCAATTTTTTATTTCAGCGGTGCTGCTTTCAACACTTGTTTCAGCTGTCCAAGCTGCTCCAGCAAAATATGAAAATCCCAATGTCGAAAAGAACGCCAATGCATTAGGAACACAATCCGATTGTCCGTGGAATCTCCAGAGAATCTCTAAAATAAACAAGGGCAGCCCAGCTCCATTCACTTACCGCTATAGTCAACCTTCCGGAGCTGGGGTTGACGTTTATATAATGGACTCTGGAATTACTACGAGTCATCCGGAGTTTGGCGGTCGAGCAATGATGTTCTATAATGCGGTTAAAACCAGAGATTACATGGACGACGGAGGCGATGCTTTGGGACATGGGTAGGTCTTTTGAAAAAATCTCGTCTTCTTTAAGATTAAGCTCGGACTAAGTAATATTGGTTTATTTCAGCACTCAAGTCGCCGGAATCGTAGGTTCTACCAGCTATGGTGTAGCGAAAAATGCCAACATCTTGGGCATCAAAGTGATAAATAATAAAGGAGGCGGGTCATCTGATTTCTGGACGGACGGTGTAAAGAGGGCACTCCAAAGACATATGGAGCGCAAAGGGAAACCTGGTTTTAAAGGTATACTACTTTTATAAAATCTCCCCCCGATACCAATACTATCACTCTTGCGGAATGATATGTCATTAACGATGTTTCTCACCAGGTTCTATAATAAACATGTCAGGGGGTTATCCAAAAACGAATCCCGGATCGCCCGATCTCCTCAAAGCACTAGCGATAGCTACGCAGGAGGGTATGCATATTGTAGCCGCCGCTGGAAACATAGGACCTGGAAACTGGGATCAAGATGCCTGTAATATTTCTCCTGCTGGGTTCTCAAACCAGCTTCCGATAATCACTGTCGGTGCTTCGAACGAGAATGACCGCTGGGGACAAACAAAGATCGGCCCATGTCTCACCCTTTTCGCTCCCGGTACAAACATTGTTAGCACCTCTAGTGATGGTAAATCGTAAGTCTTCAAATCTTGACAAGCAATTATTCCTCGATTTCTTCAAAGGTTATAGTTAACAATGACAACAGGGCTGCGAGGAAAGACGGAACATCGATGGCAGCGCCGCACGTTGCTGGTTTTATCGCTGAGAGACTTTCTCGGCTCTCCGATGGGGATCCTATGATATTGGACCCCAGGAGTATGAAGGAATACGTAAAATCGAAAGCCCTCAAGAAGCTCCGGGAAAGCCAAATTCCGTACACAACTGGACTGCTGCTTAACAATGGCTTTGATTGATTGGTGTTGAGGAATTACGAGGCTCAGACTCACGTGGAAACCGTCTTGGGGGTTCAAAAGTGACCGCTTTAATGTACTACGTATGTGTTTTTTCATGCACAATTGTTTTCTAGAACAATTTCAGAATTATCTAAGCTCGAGCCATTTTATCAAAAAGATAATCAACTCTGGTAGCTGCATATTGGGGACTTGAACCTGCTTTTCGGTCTGTTTCACATGTTCAAATCTGTCAGCGCATCTAGGGAAGCATTTCCTGCGTTGCGTGTAGTTAGCCTGCGCTTTTGTCAAGATAACAAATGAGTGCCCAGTTAACGAGACAAGCTCAGTGTTCAGGATCTATCAGCTCTAGATCCAGCACAAACAGCATCAAACAAATCCAGCCGCGAACGCGTTAGCGCATTTTGGAATACTCACCTACAAATGGACAACCTCCCAGTAGAACTCCACATCCAGACTCTATCTTATCTCGATGATCTCAACGACCAGATATCAGCGAGCGAGGCCTTGCCCTTATGGCGAAGCCTCCTTCAGAAGCTACCCCTCTCTCAAAATCGGTACATCTCGAGCGGCATCCTATCCGCCCCACTGTCTAAAATCCAATCCCATAAGCTCATAGGTGTTGCCAGCAATTATCATATGAGCTGCACAGTTCGAGATGGGGTCGTGGACTGTTATAAGTTCTTGTTTACAGGCAAGGTAGACGAAGATACAAATCAACCGTGGTTGACTAGGGATGTTTCAGATTGCGAATTCCTCGACGAGCCCGCTTTCACACAGCCAGGGTTCAAGCAGAATGGGGACGACAGCGAACTTAGGTTTACAATTCAAGGCATTGTAACCATACCTCACGAACACCGATGGACATCACCGATGTTCGACTTCGGTTCCCAGGGCATGTCCGTTAGAGAGATAGTTGACCAGTTTGTTAAAAAGGCTCAGAAAGATATGGAGGATGGAGGGACGAGAACCGAATTGCTGCAGGAGGTTATTTTCTCGTACGTCAGACACCCAAACAACACGCTTTTAAACGGGGACAAACTCGGATGTCTGGTTGGAGTGGTTCTCGAGCGGCCAACCGAGGCGTAGAGGATGTGGAGAAGAAGGGACCGTTATTCGATAAGACAGAGAGCTGATGTGTCAAACAATTAATCGTTCGAACAAGCTAAGATTAATTGCTAGACCATACGGCAGCTCTTTTTTTTGCGACTGCGGGTCGCGGTAACCTGAGTAAATCAATTTGGATGAGCACAAATTTAAATTTACATATTCAGATTGAAATGTTTCCCATCGTCTCGTGGTATTTATTATACTTGTTCATTAATGCATTACATCGGTATTTTTCATGACTTTTCCAAGAAGTATTGTGTATCGACGCCCGACAGACCGTTCTTAATAAGTGACCTTTCTCGAATAGACCCGCTTCCCAGTCACGGTTCCAAACTCCCAGCCAATTGTGTCGGCCCACAAATAACCTTTCCCATAAACTGCGATGCTCCCCGTAAGAGTCTTTTTATCGTTCGAAAGGGTGAACCTGATGACTCCTCTTGTGATCAAAAATATCGAAGCAAAAAGGCCGGATTTCTGATTGAACGCACTCAGTTCGTTCTTTGCGGCTAGCCTAGTATCCGGCAGGATCGTATATGTGTTTCCGGACCTTGTGACGGAAGCAAAATCAAGCCGGGAGGCATCAAAGACGCTAGAGATGCGATAGAGATATCTGTTGGTGTAATAGCGGATGGAGCCGGCTCGAGGGGAACCGCCAGGATTGCCGACATACAAGAGGAATTCTGCAGCGTTGTTTCCGTTATTGGTGCCTGGAGACTTGACTGTTGGAAGTATGATGAGGCCGCCGGTGATGATCCAATTTATAACGTTGCCCTTATTGACACCATTTATGGTAATAGAGTAGCCATTGGCAATGACCGTGTCCCTTTTGGTGAGCATGTCGCTATGCTTGGAAAGTCCGCCGCTGGTAACATTATGTCGGGAATTTATGAGATCAATTTGTTCATCAGGTAACTTGAATTGATCTAGAAAACTTGAAGGTCCGAATTCCGGCGAGAGATCCGCTTCTCCGAAAGGATCATCATTGGGGGGAGCTGGTAGTGCGACTGCGGAGAGGAGAAGAGGCATAAAGCCCAGGAAGAAAAGGGTTTGTCGCATCATGATTGATATATCGATAACGGATCGCGGAAGAAGAAATTAAGCTTTTGCTTGGTGCTTGGTGTTAGTTCCGAAAAGTCCACGACAAGCTTCTGTCATTCTCCTGCCCTTTCTTATATCCCACCTCTCAATTTTAAGCCTCAAACTGCTCTTCCTGGTCGCCATCTTTGATCCAAGTTGCCAAATATTTGGTGGCGTGTTTTGGTTCTAAAATGGTACGGCTGAATGGCATTAAGCTGAGAGAAATTGCCACGAGACCACGGTACCACATACCCCCCCCCCCGAATCATACGAACGAATTCAAAGACGCCTCCGACTGTATGTGTGGAGCTCCGAGCGTAAAAGCGGCAGCCAATACCTGGAGGCCCACAAAAAAAGTCAAGGAGCCTTCGATATCAGCCTCATCAATTCGGCCATCTGTTGCGGTCTCGCCAGCGGCATTTTCGGATACCGTCTTGGCGTCCGCTTTGCTCCTCGATACCTCCATAATTGGCTGGAGAACTTTCTCCGCGAACTCCCTGATTGTAATGTCTTGGCCAAAGGGCTCGATCCCAACCCAGGTGCGGCGATACACACTCGGAAGAGCCGTAAACAGGTCAACTTCGAGAGACTGCAGGCGCTTTGTTAGGACGGCGTCGTCCCATGCCCACGGCGCGAACAAGGGTTCGTCGAGAAAGGAGGTTGCGTTCTTAAGCCTCTCCCCAACAAAGTAGTACTGGCGACCGGTCTGGCCTTTGACAACACAGCGGAAGCACTGGCTCTGGAGGCAGATGATATGGTGTGCTCCTCGCATATACTCAGAGGCGGAGTATCGGGATTTAAGGAAGCCCTTGGAGTGAAGGATCAACTGGCGCCAGGAAGTGCATACTTCCGTAGCGCGAATTTGGTCGGCAAGAGGGAGCCAAGTCAGGATGTGGATCTGGAGCTCGAACGGAAGAGTGAGGATCATATTTGAAGGATTCTATAGGGTCGCGATTTGGAATTGTATATTAGCAGTTAGCTGGAAGGACCCGCGGCTTGCGTCAACTTACGGACGCCTCTGTATCCGCACTGTGAAATTCGACGTACCTAGAAATGACCGTTTAAAGAGCGATGAAGCGATGACGGTAGCGAACAAACATGACAGAAGGAAGACGCATCGATAATATATGTTTGCTGAACGGAACCCCGTCGACTTATAACGGTGGTGCGTTCTCTATATACTGCTGGATCTGCATTTTTGTCCCTTCGGGTCCACCCACCAAGCCGAACCACCACGCGTTATCCGTGCATGCGGTGCAGGGCAGAGGGAATCCTGTCTCTCACCATCACAGCATGTATCCCAATCGCACCCCTTCGTTTTAATTACGTAGGTTCCCAATGGCAGACGAACCCCTCACCTCCGACGGCGTTTCCATGCCGCAGCTTTTGACATTGCTCGCGTTACCCGTAGAACTACAAGTCGAGATTCTCACCTATCTACCAAGTCTCGAAGACCAGGTATGCCTCAGCCAAACCTGCAAACTATGGCAGAACATCATCCTGCAGGATAGGCATTTTCAAAGTACTCGCTACACGTATCTTTCGGATCAAGTCGACGTCCATGTCTTCCTCAAAGGCCCCATGGCGTGGATCAAGAGCCTGTCGTGCACATTTCAGGACGGGGCCGTGAAGGAATATCGGTATCGGTACGGGTACAGCGAGAACAGCCCCCGTTCGACATGGAAGGATATATCCACCTGCAAGTTCCTGGACGAGTCTCTTATCTCGCCGTTTTCCGAATCTGCCGACATATTCACTCGATACCAGGGTCACGGTACCTCACCGCCACCGCTCCTCACCCGACGGATCGTAAGACGGCCACCCGACGGAACTCGTGCAACCGCCTACGGATATCGACGCTGGGACAGGGTAGATGAACGAGACGACGAGGATTTCGATGACCGTGATCCTCTGGGCTACAAATTCAAGATTCGGCTGTCCCTATCCGATAGACCGTTCGCGACGGGCAGCGTTTACGACGCCTTCGCGTTTGTCGGAGACAAAACGACGACTCGGGAGTTGATTGGTGAAATCGTAAAAGATACCCAAACGGTCCTGGAAAACTGGGGTTTGAAAACGGATAACGTGCACGAAATGTTCTTTTCCTCGGTTTACAATCGAGACCTTCAGGCATCAAACCAGTGGGTTTTCGAAGCTACCATCCGGACCCTGCCCGGAGACCGATCGTTCGCGAAAGGCTATCAACCGTAACGAGACCACAACACAACACTCACATCTGCTCTAGCTTCTGTAAATTGCAATATTTTGATGACGGACCGTCTACATCAGGATCTTTTACACTCAAAGAATTTCCAGATTGGGTTGCTCAAGTCTTAGATAGATTTAATTCTCATATCGTAGCGTTTCTCATTAAATTACATAAAGAACACCTGGCGCCTGCGCCATACATGCAGATATATGTCTTAACCATAGTTCCAAAGGCGACACACCAGGTGTGCTGAACCAGATCCATTCCGCTATATCATAACTTCATGACTACTCTGAAACGACAAATAGAAAATCCATGTGGGTCTATTTGCTCTTCATGTTTTCGCAAACGGAGGCAAACCAGCTCAAAGACAGACAATGCTTCCATGTGTCATGCCAGAGCTGGGCACTTTGAATCGAACGGATGATATGTCTTCATCCAAGCCATAAGATTTAGAATCACAAAACCTTTATGATGTGAGCATCCTGCACTTGCATCACGGGCTTTTGTCCCCAGATGACCCTAGTTGCGAGCTTAAATCGGTCCAGCCGAGGCTCTCTGCTACTAACAGTTCCGCTTATAAATGCCAGCATTAAAAGCAGCTGGATATCTGAAAGGATACTTTATCCTACGGCGCCACCTCTTAACTTCAGGTTCCCGTCCGATATCTCACATATTGTTCCGGCGGCGGTTCATATATGTATGTGTTCAATCATATAGACTACTAGCGCAAACGCAACGTTCATCGTAGCAAGTCGGGCATATGGATCCATCTTGAAAGCTTCGAGATGGCTTTCTCCAGGATGAATCGGAGGGCTGTCGTTCCTTCGACCGGGATCTTCTAGAAGGCGATCTTGAACGAGAAAATCTAGCTATAAATCTTGAAACAGAACCCATGTCGCGAGGATATTGTCGTGGAGGTATATTTTTAGATCTGAGTTGCGTTATATGATAACAATCGAAGTGATATTATATTATGTAGCTGTGATATTATGTAGATGTGATATTATGTAGATGTGATATTATGTAGCTGTGATATTCGATTGAGTAATTTATTAAGGATGAAATAACTAAATTGTGGTATCTGTAGATCGGTGGTATAAATTGTTGGGTTCACAGCGCCTGCGCGTGAGGGTTTGATCGAGACCAGCTCGAGATCGTGAGTTAGAACGAGAATTGGTTGATTGATGGTGGCATAAATGTGGGCAACGCTTGGCTCTTTATATAGGGTGCCAATGTCTCGTCGGTATGCTAGCGCTCCCGCACACATTCTTCTATCATCGATAACTTCTCATGATACGCATAAAATCGAGGTGTAAAGTCTGTTACACCTTATCACGGAGAATTCTCTGTGTTGTGTCCCCAGACGTCGGGTCTAACCTAGCAACCCTGGCAAGAGAGACTTTCGGAACCAAAGCGTTAGAATAGCCCCTTCGAGCGACGGGGTCTCTACGGTTTTCTAGAATGTTGGTGGTTTCGGGTTGTGTTCACCAGGCGAGTTCTCCCAAAAGAGGCAACCGGCCAACGTCTCGAACTCGAAAAGTCTCGCTGTCACACAGTTTTCGCATGGCGTCAGATCTTGGCACAAGTGGCCTGATATCGAGCTCCGAGACTCGCTCTCGTGAAAGAACCATTTATGAGAAGAGTTCTCGAGGTTTTGATATGAGACATCACATCGGATTTTGAAGATTTGGGGTTCCGATTATCTCATGCAGTAGATCTCCGATGCAATAGGGCGGAACCTTGCATGCATAATGCTGTGCCTCGCTTCTCCCCTTGGTATCCTGACAACTCGCTTCCGACAGACCGAGAGGAGCTACATTCCAGACTTGTTAGACATACAGATGACTCCGCCGGCGCTGGTGTATGGATGTGCAGATTTCCACTCTTATTTCTCAATTTAAATCGGCATAAAGTATTGAGGTTCAGCAACTTAGCTCATAATATCATTGCAAAGCAGCTTCGATTTACTAGGTTGGGTATACCTGTTTAGATATACTTGTGAAATCGAAAGGATTCCGATTTGCCAAACTCGACAGGAGAATAGACGAGCAGATGTCTTTATGCATGGGGTTTCTACATAACAATCTACCAGAAACTCGATTGCAGTATTGTTAGATTATCGGGTCTGTGATGAGCTAATATTAGACATTTGTCTTTTGACTTCGAAATGAAACTGACAACCGGGACGGGTGTGGTCTGGGTCTGACCAGTCACAACGCAAGGATGATAGCATTTAACAATCAATGCATTGCAGTCCAATGTGTTGGAAACGGATCGGACATATGTCGACATTTCTGATTTCTAATTGGTTTAGTTCTCGTTCCTCTTGCTTGAAGAGTAGGTTCGAATAGAGACAACTGGTTGAGCGTGTTCTGCTTCCCCAAGGATCTCATGTTTTCTTGGGGATGTCTCTAAATCACGGGACACCGACCATACACAAAAAGTGGGATCTCGAACTAACATCGGTCTTGACCTATGCAATGGCGCCCGAAATGACTAGCTCGGAATCGAGATACTCGGGATAAGAATCAAAATGATTGTCTCGTGAAACCAGAACTACCTTTGGGCCTAAAAGAATGTGTCGTTATTGAGTAACTGTAAGCCGAAGTGGAGTTTTCTTGCGAGCCAAAGAAGTTTCATAGCCGGTCTCCTCTCGTCCAGTTTTACAAGCTCACGAAATAACCTGAGCAGATTCCGTGATATATATGATATCAGTTGAGGATGGAGCTGTTGGACGCGATGTCGGCAGATCAACACACCGAACAGGGGTCTTGTGCTGGCCGTTGCACGGATTTTAAGTGCACGGCAAACTCGGACCTCACGACGACAACCACGAGAACAACCCTAGCGGCGTCAGCAGGTGAATACCGGAATTCGGTCTCCCCTACCATATATCTCAACAGGCATCAAATATTTCCCATCCTAGCTATTGATATCATCTAGCTCACCATCCCGCGCCTCTCCTCCGATTATCGTCGCCCAACAAATACACTCCCCTTCAAATTCTGGCCGATATATATATCCGGCAGATACCGTCTGTTCAGCATGGCTTCCGAGGATGCAACCCGCACCCGGATTCTAAACCACATGAACAAAGACCATGTGTACGATTCAAAACTCTACCTCATCCATCACCTCTCCTACCCCAAATCGCTCCTCCTGCCATCAAACACTTCCGCTGTTTTTCTGTCCGACATCCAGACGACTCATATGAGCATATCGATCGATAATGAAACCAAAGAAATCCCGTTCAAACCACCGATGAAAAGCCTCTCGGACTCCCGTGTTCGACTGGTAGAAATGACCAAAGATGCGGAAGCGGCATTAGGAGTGAATCGCGACATCGTCGCTATCAAGCCCGTATGGCTCCCACCGCAAACCGGTGGGGACTTTGCCCTTCTCTTCGCCATGTTGATCGCGATATACCTTCTCTTCTTTCCGTCCACCCTTCTCCCTGGCGGCCTTCTCCGCTCGACCGTCTTCAAGAATCACGGCCAGATCGCGGATTTTTTGCACGGGCACACTTGGTGGGGGTTCTGGGTATATGTTGGGGCCCACATATTGGAAGCGTCGTACTTTACGTGGGCGGTCTTGAGAAAGAACTGGAACGTTCCGGGGGTGGATCTTGGAGTTGCAGTTTTGTGGATAGTCGATGTCTTTGTGCATGGGTACCCTTCGATCCAAAAATGGAAGAGAATGGTAGCGATAGAGAGCAAGAAGAAAGGAGGTAAGAAGGATCATTGATTTTTTGACTAGGGAAACCCTTTTCAAAGAAACAAATATAGAGGATAGCCAATCGATTGTCTGCAGGTACTGTCCTGATACATAGTCTTGTCGCAAGACACCCTAACAAAAGTCTGTCTTGGACAGTTATCTAAATCTTAGAAGTATAGACCAGAAAATAATCCTATCAACCTTCCCTAATCCAACCCCCTGCATCAACATGTCCGTCTCCTTTTCTTTATTCAGCTCATGCATACCATATTGATCTCGTCACGCATCGATGAATAGCTGCTTCAAGGCAGAAATGGAAGGGCTCTTAGAACATCCCAGCCACTATCTGTGGGGGGGCAAGCTATGTCTCACGGAAGCGCTACTCTCGGGTTTCGACGTTCCGCGGCCTTGGTTTGAATCTGCACATCTGGCCAAGCATATGCACGGACACGGAGGCTCGAATGACCGTCGGTCGTTCAGGAATATCATTCTAGATTCATGCAAGGTACAGATTCATGTTAGGCTCTCTCTCTCATCTGCTGATATAATAAGAGCGGATAATCAGCTGCTGGGATGGAATTGAGTTTTATATTGGACTGAGCTGAATCCCGCACGTGCCATCTCGTAATTAATTGCAATTACTTGACCCCCGCGCGCTTGAATTTGACTGTCGCCCCGCGCCTGCGTTGCATCATTTCTGAAGGCGAGCACGCCATCCTGGAGTTGACCGAGATTGGATGATGCAAATGTCCTCTTCAAAGTTTGTGAATGTTAGCATCAACATACTTTCAACCTCCTCCACGCACGTAAGAAACAACCACCGCTTGGACCGAATCTATGGAAGCGAATTCATTAGGAATGATCCGAGGCTGGGACGTTTTAATTGAACGGATGCGAGTTGGTTTCTGCGACCCCCTCACCTGGCACCGGGAACTAGGATAGAGGCGAGGCACCCGACCCAACCCGGTTAGCTCCCCAAGCTCAAAGCCCTTTTGATACGCCAGTCCCATGCCAAAATCTGTGGCTTTTCTTGGCACATGGACGCAGCCAACCTTATCTGTTCTAGAAGACGTGATTTTGGGACCTTATAACGCAATACCACATTGGAACGCATTCGGTTTCCAATTTTTCTCACTTTTAAAGGTCTCTTAACGGCAAGAGATGCGATATGATTCAGGTGGCTTGACAGCTGATTGCCTCTCACTCCACCTTCACCTCCACTTCGCAACAGCGTGGCCCTCGTATCCGCGCGACCCTTTGGAAATCGAGCGATTCGACGAGAGAGCGAGAGAGCGAGAGAGACATGGGGACCCCAGCGACAGACAAGCTGGAAGCAAGCCGTTACACAACAGTTTCTTGACTTTCAATTTAGACGAGAATACACGAACCCATGGGTCGCAGGTTCTTCCAGGCCGTGGGGGCGAGCACCGTTCAATTCGCCATGACGATCCTTCTTTCAAGGCTCCAGGGCCCTCGTTTCGTGGGTCGATATGGGGCTGATTTGAAGATCTCAACTGGGATGCATAGTAAACGCCGTTAATGATACGATCTTGCACCACGAGACAGATGCCAGACCGCTCCTTTGGCACAGACAAACTTACGAATCCTTGATGCCTTGCAAGATTTTCAAGCAGATGCAGATAGTGATACGCTGCTGCATGTTCTGGCAGCTGCACATTCGGCCACTTTTTGCTGTCGCGTGGGTTTTCCCTGATATCGGCTTTGAATGCAGCAGGTGCAAATTCGGATGGCCAGTTGAGAGACACCAAACCGGACGCTGGAGTCCCTTGTCTGAGACTAGCACGCCATATTTTATCTCGAGAATCCCCTGAAGTTGGAGAAGTTGGAGAAAATTGTATATGAGAGAATACGTCTGCACTAAAATATCAAAGACTGCGATCCACCGATAACTTTATTTGTGCACGAGTACCCACTTGTTTACGATGGAGGCCAAGTAAGCGGAAGGTTCGATAACTCTATCTCAACGACCCGAAAACCAAGCAAGCTAGCTAGGACGTGGTCCTAAGTGTCTTGTTTGTCAGCCGTTCTACTCCCCCAAGATGTCGCGGTCTCTAAGGTCAACGTCCGAGGACAACAAGGACCCGACTCTGTCCACATTAACGCCAACACCATCCCCCATCGAGTATCGCGGCGATATCGAGATCCGTCGATTGACGGCCACGACCAAAAAGGAATTAGAAGCTGCGAGAGAACGTATATTACGGCGGCAGGCCCTCGTGCGACAGGATGTCCCGCAATTACCCTTCATATCTTTCTTCGGACGTAAATTGAGCGACGACGACCTCGACCGTATCGCAACTCAACCCTCGGTGTTTGACGATCCTGCAACCGCAAAATACTTTGTACCTCATCCGCAATGGGAAAATCTGCATCGTTTCGATCCAGACGCGCGATGGACTTGGAGGGAGGAGTTGGTACGCTGGTCCCCCGCACGCTCAAGACTGCCAATCTGGAACCACCTGTGTATCGAACTAACATTTGTAACCCATCATGCAGCCTTTGATCGCCAGACTTGACTGGAAGGTTATGGTTTGGGCCTGTATCGCTTTTTTTGGCTTAGATTTAGGTATTGTAACACGTTTATTACCTTATATATTCCACGACTAACGACATTATTTCAGGCAGAGGCAATGTTGCACAGGCAAATACGGACAACTTTTTGCCGGATCTGGGGCTGACCACGAACGACTACAACCTCGGAAACACCGTATTCCAGTTATCATTTCTGAGCGCCGAATTGCCATCCCAAATCATAAGCAAGAGGGTCGGTGTTGATCGATGGTTGCCCATGCTCATGTGCTCTTGGGCCCTTGTCTCCGGCTCGCAGTTTTTCCTGACTGGTCGGACTTCTTTTCTTGTGTGCAGGTGCCTTCTGGGCCTGCTGCAAGGCGGTTTTATTCCTGAGGTTCGAACTTCATGTTTTTTACTCTTTTCGTTGAATTTGAGCTAACCTTTTCGTCGATAGGCTGTCTTGTAAGTCATACCTGATTATGATGAATTGCTCGCAATTTTCGATGTTTTTGAACCGAAGAAATCGAGGCTAACCAATAAACCCATCCGAAAATGCAGATTCATGACGTACTTTTATAAAAACACCGAGTTACCCTTCCGTCTCGCAATCTTCTGGTGTACCCGTCGCTTTACCGATATCGTCGCTCCAATTATCGCATTTGGGATTCTCCGTCTTCGAGGGAAGCAAGGTCACGAGGGTTGGCGTTGGCTCTTTCTCTCTGAAGGCGCAATTATGCTCTGTATCGGGGTTTTTTCTGCGTTCTTCATGCCACCTTCTCCAACTCAAACAAAAGCATGGTACCGCCGAAAAGGCTGGTTTGATGAAAGGGAGGAAATCATCATGGTCAATAGAATCATCAGAGACGACCCGTCGAAAGGAGACATGCACAACAGACAAGGGCTCACGCTCAAACTCATTTGGAAATCTTTGTGCGATTTCGATCTCTGGCCGATATACATTTTTGGAATGCTGTGGGAACTGCCTTCGGGACCGCCAGATCAATACCTTACTTTAAATTTGAGAAACCTGGGGTTCAGTACATTCGACGCCAATTTGCTGTCTATCCCATCCCAGTTTTTTGGAGCTGTTAGCGTATGCGCGCCCTACAAACCAAAACTACCAAAGCTTCAAACTTGCTAATTTACAAATAAAACAGATGCTGGTATTAACCTGGTTCTCTGTCTCGTGGAACGAACGCGCGTTCTTTGGCATTGTCACCCAACTATGGTATCTGCCAAATTTGATAGCTCTGGCTCTACTACGGCGTCAGAACGCACACCATTGGAACTGGTCACAATTTGCAATTTTAACCGTTCTACTATCTTATCCTTCCCGTATGTGAATCTCCGTTTCTCCACCTGTCAGGGTTTACTAACAAAATAAAATATAGCACACGCCATGCATGTTGGCTGGGCGAACAGAAACTCCAATTCCGTCCGCACAAGGGCCGTTTCCGCCGCTCTCTACAATATGATGGTACAATTGTCCCGAGTTGTTTATTCGAATATCTATCGGGAAGACGATAAACCAGAGTGTATGTGTGAATTCTTTTGGGGTTTTTCTTTCCTTTTGTTGAATTATGAGTGCTAACAAAGATGAATGTTATGTTACAGATCGCCGCGGAAACCAGCAATTAATCGCCATCTGTTGTATGAATATGGTAGTGTACTGCTTGGGGAGGGGATATTACATGTGGAGAAATAAGTCGCGAGACAAGGTTTGGGAAGCTATGAGCATGGACGAAAAGATCAATTATCTGGAAACAACAACGGATTCTGGAAATAAACGCCGGGATTTCAGGTTTGCTTATTAGCGATTTTGTCAGCTAGGGATGGCGTTTTTAGGGTCTTCTTCTTAAAGTTTTCGTTCTCAATTTTTGGAAGGCGTTAGAGAGAGATCATCTCGATACCTAGGAGTTATGACTCCCAGCATAGATATTACTTTTTCTTTCAATCTATTGCCGGGGCTGAACAGTTTATGATTATTTAATAAATGATACACAAAATTCAAATTTAACACACAAGAAGGATGTGGCTTTCGCGGGAACATTTCGCCGTCATCTATGAAGGGTGGCTAATGTGCCTCCATCATTCCCAATTTGTCCTCGTGACTCGTGGGGTAAAGGTTCAAATCAAAAATATTTAGCGACTGCTCGACGTTTCTAACGACAACAACCCCTAGCCGATTGTACATACCCATCCTGAGCTTCATCACCTGCTGCCCGGGCCGTTTCAACACTCCGAACTTCAAAACATGCCGCCCGAGAGTTTCCACAAAGTTTCTCACTGTAATATCCAAATCCACATTCCCCAGCATGTTTTTACCATTTGTCGCACTTTCTCCTACCTCTTCCGACGAACCTCCCCGAGTGAATCTGAACCAATCCTGCCGTTGTATCTGCCGATCTTTCGGTCCCCCGTATTCGTAACCTCGCTGGTTCCACATTAGCAGCATACCCATCTTCCATTCCTCCTCTCTAATGCTATCTCGATACTTCCACCCCTGAAAATGTAACAATGGTTCATCGACAATAGGGTGATTCGTTATATCGATCGTAGCCCCCTCCCTCTCCTCGTCCGTTCGTATACCATCTCTCTCGCTTCTCACAAATACAATTTTTGAGATCTGTTGGGTGGAAGTGTCGATATCGCACTCGAGTCCGATATCGCAGAAGAGATTGTGTATTCGCGGGCACAGTACGAGAGCAGAGTGCGGGGGGAAGAGGATGTAGCGGTTCGATTTTAGAGGTTCGGATAGGAAGATTGAAAGCCAAAGGGGGCTGACTAGGGAGCAGGAGATGTGGTCTTGCCAAGGGAGGAAGGAGAAAATGTGAGTTAAGAGTTCGGTGGGGAAGGTCTTTATATCCGGGGATGGTTTGAGCGACATTGCTGCCACCTTTTGCGGATAACGTTTGGTTTATGAGACAAAGGCTATCTTGAATATTTGGGTATTATGTGTTGTATTTGTTGTATTTTGAAGCCGTCAGCTTGATGCACGCTGTGACCTGGGCTCCTGAGCTGATACTTTGCTACCGGTATCGAGAATATGAGGAAGGTATTTATCTGTATCCTTTGAGGATTTATTATATTGTTTAGCCCAATCATGGGGATGATACTTCAATGCGAGAGTCGTGCGTGGTAAGCTTCGTCAACAACCAAATCCCTGCGAAGCTTCCACGCGGCTGTTACGTAGCATATTACCGGCAGTTCTATAAGCGGCTTGCAAGCCGACCGAATGCACAAACCTGGTAGAATATTTTGCTTTAGAAGCTCCTTGTATGTATACGTGACCGTTGAATAGTAATAACATCGAACTTGATTTACTGAAGTGCTCTTTTGAAGCCGTGAATCTACCAATAAAAATGACCTATCAACGCCCCTCTAGATATATGCATCTGTCTTTTGCGACATTGACTCTATGTACTCATCTACGCCCAAGATCACACACCCGTGACCCTCAAAATCCTGTACTGGGCCTGAGACTATATCCTGCGCAAGCATTTCATCGCACTCCATAATATTATCCCAAAACAACCCCCAGTGCCATGCCTTGACCAAATTACCTTCCGTCCCACCGGTATGGTTCTTTATATCATGTACGTTCACAAAGTACCGTTCGTATGCGTATATCCCACACCACGGAGTCTTTCTCTTTCTGTACGTCCATTTTTCGGGGTGGGCTTTCTGCAGATACAACGGCCGTATGCTATCCATGACATCCGCTGTATCATAAACTGAGGACTCTCTAAGAGCATCCAAACATTTTGAACAACCCTCTGACGATATTCGTGAGGTAGTCTCGGAGAACGAAACAGCCTTCAACAGCATTTCCTTGATGGTGAGAGCTTGGATCGGAGCCACGAGGGTCGTTGAAGGATGGCTACAACTCGTCGATGAGAACCAGATGTTACAGTCGAAGTCCGGACTGTCGGAGCGGAGAGGGTTCTGGACGTCTATCCATACCGGGTCATCGAAGAACGGGGCATCGGTGAACGTCACAGAACCCGGAATCGAGGCGAACTGACGGGACCCGAGCGGATTCGAGCTCAAAGATGAAAGCTTGCTCGGGTGTTGGTCCGCTTCGCTCGGAGTGACCGCCGCGGTGGGGATAAGCGTAACGGTTAAAGAGCTTTTCCGAACCGCGGCTTTTTGAGAGCTCCTTGAGGGGGGGTGCACGATAAAATAACAGTCTCGGATCAATCGATGGACTAGGTAACGTTTGTCGTGTAATGTCATGGTGAACTTTACTTTACTTTTGGTATATCGTAAAAGGTATGCGCTCGGGTCTCGAAACATGTCGTACCATACTGGCAGGACGGCTTCGGAGGCTAGACGTTCTGCATAAGAGAGGTATGAAAAGATTTGGAGGTGGAGCTCTACTGGGAGCGACCATATGCCGGTCGGTTCAGACGGGTCCATGTTATATGCAGTGGCTACCAGACTGTGGCCGGTGACGAAAGATGGCTAGCAGTCCAGTGCGGGCAAACAAGTACAAGAGTAATTAGCAAGGTAGCTAGCAGGTTATCAGAGTCCGAGTCTTGAGGACCCGAAGACGATTCAGTTGGTCGCGATTCCCTCGGAGTTTCCTTTGAACGACACCGCTTACTAAGGTCTGGATGCATTGCATCCTTCACGCAGTGTTAGCTTGGCATGCTCCACCTGTGTAGAGAAGGTGGGTTTGTCTTAGGTCAGATCTCAGCCTTGCGAATTATATAACCTTCACGCAGCCGCTGACCACCAGCTCGAGTTACATACAGTACTCGGTAACATTTACGTACTCTCTGCCTGTCGAGCAAGTAGCGTAGTTTCAATCTTCTGCGATTTCTTCCCAGCTTTCCCCAGGGCAAACGGTCAATTTGATTTTACCGGCCTCCCTCCCAATCTCGTTCTCTCTGATTATCACGCCAAATCTCCTACACTGTTGGGCGAATTCATCATATCCTGACTTTTCCCATGCTCCGAGGTCCCAATTTTCGGCTTCTACCACTCCTCCAGGTTCTCCAACCATGGAGGGAGCCCCGGAACTAATTTTCCGCTCTCGCTTCGCTTCGAAATTCCTCGCACAGCTGCTGCAGCTAAATTCAAAGCACTCGGTATATTTTTCTAGAATCGTATCCAACAGTTTCCCAAGGTTCTGGTAACTTCCGTCGTATTGCATGGCCGCCAACTTTGTGTTACCGCACATCCTCTTGAACTCTACCATGACCCTGGTCTTCTCTACTAACGGTCGGAGATCAACCACGACGGGGCTGGACAGCAAGGACATGTAGTGAAGGTCGTAAAACCGAGGCTCCACCGTGCTGTTGGAAAAGTAGGTGAGGGCGTGTTTATCGTAGAATCCCATGTCCTTGCTGGGGTTGATTTTTATTTGCACCGTACCGCTGTTCGGACATCGACGGTAGGCAACGGTGCATTCGTGAAGGAGAAAGTGACGTCCGTGGTCATATTGAAGAGGAGTATTCGGATGTTTGGAATGATTGTTTGTCTGAGGACCGGTATTTGAGAGGTCACCGAAGAAGACGCGTTGGAACCGGTCGTAGTCACCGTAAGACTTCTGAATGGGAGCCAATACGTGTGTGGACCGGTAGAGAGAAGAAAGCCGAAGGCGTTTCTTGCTAAGCCGGCGCCATGATTGACAGACTTGGGAGGCTGTCAAGAAGTGCACCCAGTGGTCCAAAGACTCGAGTATTTCGGCGTGTAATTCTAGAGGTAGACTCGAGATATCGGTCCTGCGCAATATGGTGGAGTCGCGAACAGTGCTCACACGATGCGCCATCTTTTTGGCATCAAAAAAGAGTAGCGTTGGAGCGGTGAAACCTTCTTCCGAGATTGATAGCCGTAGGAATTTTGATAATTACTTTTACGATGAGTTCACTGGTTACATTTTCGCGATGGCAGGATAGCCAATCCTTCAAAGACCTTCACGTGGAAGTTCGAATTCGCAGCCTTGTGTTCCGCAAACTGAAACGGGTGAGACACGGCCTGCAAGCCCTCAGCCCTTGCTTTCCGCATTTGTGTTGTGGAACGGTTGGCTGATATCATCATGTACGAAGCAAGTAAGTATGTACATGTATGTAAAGTAAGTAGGTAGGTACATACAATCGAGGCTCGAATGATGAAATCGGACGTTGTTTCGTGTCTCATTCAGCGGAATTAGATGTCATTGCCCTCGATGTTTGAGTGTCGTGAAAGTTGGCAATGCATCGAGATCGCGCCGGTACGCATACTCTGCTTGAGGATTGGGCGCATGGTGTCGCAGCCTTCTGGCCAGGACCGAATCCAACAGAAAGAGATGTCGCAGTTGGCTGCAGGGAACATGTCCCTTAATCATATTTCCGGTGATCCTCTCATATGCTCATGGCATGGCATCTCGACCGCTCGAGGACGTTTACGGGAATGTCCGGTAGGATCGAATGCTCGCTTACCACCTGCTGCATTAGCCCGCTGCCCTCTGCCCTCTGCCATCGGATTAACAGAACCGGAAAAATGCTTGACAGTTGACAGCTGGCGACCAGTGAGGAGAACGAGGCGAGTCTTGTTGAATTGATCGAGGGAGACTTGTTTCGAAGAGGAAGGTTAAACAAAGGCTGAATTCAATTCACTAATCCCGAATTCGCGACACCGTGAAAATAGGTGTGGTAAGCTAGTTACTGCTTCTCACGGCCTGCATTTCCTCCAGCTTGTACTTGTAGACGACTGGAGAACTCGACCGTCATGTTGTGACGAGGGCTGCAGAACTAAATTCTGCAGGTCGCTTCACAGCATTCTCGACCAATAGAAGGTCCGGTAGAGTCAACAATCGTATTGTTCGAGTCTTTTAATGTCGTCAGCTTGTACCCTTCACCAAATTTTTCTGCTAATTGCTTTACAAATAGCTACATCGACTGAGAAGAGTGTGACATGTTGTGTTCTGAACTAGGGAATAGTTATATGGGCCAAATGTACCCTCCGAATTTCTTTTTCGGCAGGGAAACGAGCGAGCAAGCCCAGATACGGATATCCTTCCGACCACAGACAGCTATTGCCCTTTGCAAGGGTGGGGACAGGGTGCGTGTGTGAGTTATCAGAAGGAAGCCCTGACGAAAGTACGGCTGGATGACACTGGTTTTCCTTTCTTCTTTTTCTGATTGCTAGTTGCGTCGACGGGCCTTTGTAATCGAACCTGACGCCTTATCTTCGAGGGCGACTATTCCATTTGCGGGGAAGCGCAGCCAATGGCGATTGCCTGATCCAAAAATTCCCCAATCTGCCCATGTCTGCCAGTGCTCATTCTCGCCCCCAGAAGGATTTTGCGTGAAGAGATGGAGCGACAAGAGGGTATTGACCGGATGCTGCGTGTCTTCATATGCGGACCGTCTGAGGATATGCTGGTTTCCCTGCAGGCCCGTCCGGCGCCCTCGCATGAAAAATGATTGCAAGACATTTCAGCAGGTAGAGTAATGCTAGGATTCTGGGATCAATAGATTGGGGTTTCCGGTGAGAAGCCAGCCAGCCAGCCAGCCAACTGCTAGCTAAGTTGGGGGAGATTTGAATTCCCGTCCGTGCTTCCGCTAGTGACCAGACGACTGTCTTTTTTATATCGTCGGGAGCCGCTGCACACTAATTAGCTAAGTCACCGAATTGGCAATTCCAGCACTGTACTTCGTACTCCGTACTGTCTTCTCTCATCAGAGGGAACCTTAAATGACCGTTTTTCTCCACTCTCTCGAGACCGCTACGAACCTATCGACCCGTCCCGTGCAAAAACTCTGCTGCATCCTGTTCACCCTGCGGAATTTCGTTTATTTCGGCGCCGGTCCCCTCCTTAACCAAACCATCGGGATTTGGGGGTTTTGAGGTCTGACGCCGGCTTCCTCCATTCCTTTCGCGCCGCCCTTTTTGATTTTCCCTTTGTTTCTGCGGTGTTCCTTCAAAACGGAAGGGCCACCTGCTCTACCAATCTGTCGGGTCAGTAACCACAACTCACATATCCATCCCGATCCCGATACTCTGGGTCTCGCAAAATCCCGTCTTCGCGTAGTTCCAGGTTCTCGAGGCCCTCTGGCGGTCTGCGGGCCAATTTGCGAAGATGTCGAGCCCTGCTGCTTCCATCTATCATGATGCAATCCTCGCCGATGTAAGCGTCCTTCTCCTGTTCACAAAATCGTACCAAATACGCCCCACAACACCGCTGCTGGAATCATCGCCCTGCAAGATTCTAGGGACCGTAGATTGGAGCTGCTATTATCGTCCTGGGCCCGGATATCGCCTTGGAATTTCTTGGAAAGCTTGCTGACCCGGTTTTTCCGACCCTTCGCGGCCATATTAGAGCGACGACACCGAATACGACACCTACTACAATGACGGTGGCATGTAAGGCAAACCCTCTCCACGGACCAACACCTCACGTATGAAATTGAGAACAATTGGATTGTATTGCTTGTGCCTGCGAACGCGGGTTCTGTTCCCATGGGGTGCAGTATCTGCGATTATGCCATATATGCACACACACACACACAACAGTATAACATCTGACGTGCGCACCCGTCGCCAATTGGGTGTGGAATGTTGGACAGACCACGCTGACAAGCCTTGCGTCTCCGTGGCGTTGATTAGCACGAGCACCGCTGCCTCGCTAGCATCTCAAGTTACAGGTAGGTTTTGAAATCACCGTGCGAAAGCTGGACCTTGTGATATTGCATACTGCGGGTCGAAGGGACCGCCTCGTGCCTGGTTTTACGATCATTCCCAAACCCCGTCAACTGGCCCCACAAGTCTGAGCCCCACAGACTAATTTTTGCGTTTTTTTCCCTCTCCACCGCAGAACTCCCGTCCACCGCGCTTTGGTATTGTTTCTGAATGCTCACTAACGGTACGCGTGTTTTTGATCCCAATTGGAACGTATACAGATTACAGATTCGAAAACGGACGCAGGTATCATGCTTACCACGGCCATGGCTCTGCCGACTACTGGGCGCCAAACGATGAGGTATGATTTGCTCGGATCGAAGCTTCTTTTGTGAACCAGAGAAACATGCCACTTGGAATGTTTTGGCGAACACTGCCCTGTTACTCGACGTCGGTTCGTTCGGTTAGCCCAGACGGCCGGGTTTTCTGGTTCAGCCTTATCCGCTGGGTTGTTGGCTAACGTTGGAACCCTCGAAATTTTAGGCTCAAATCAACCAAGAAGAATTATTGTAAGTAGAAGAAATACGGGACCAACCGGTGAACGCCTGGGTCGCAATCTGGGATGTATCCTTCATATCCCAGCAGATGGAAGCATGTTAGTGCCAAATCCAAACGGCTAACTCTGGGCTTGCGTTATCCAGTCACCACGTCTACATGCTAAGACTGAGAGGCAAACTATACCTCGCGCCTATCGACCAAGATGGACCACCAGAGGTATTTTAAGACCATACGGCACAAGTCTCAAAGCCGTGCTTCGGCATGCTAATTTTGTATATTCTAGCGAATACTGGATCTCGGAACGGGTAGCGGCAACTGGTGCATTGATATGGCCGAGTAAGTCCTCAGATGGTCTTCTAATTATCACTTCAAATAATTGTGTTTTACGAACCGTTTGAAAAACCCTCTAGTCAGTTCCCAACGTCGAGAATCATAGGAAACGACCTTTCGCCAGTCCAGCCTCACTGGTAAGTCTATTTTCTTGAACAAATACGTTCAAAAAATACTCTTAAATGAAATGACGTTAAATTCTAAGTTTTCTTTTTCGCAATTCAGGGTCCCGCCGAATGTCACATTTGAAGTAGATGATTTTAATGCGGAGTGGGTTTACCATGCGGACCACTTTGATTTTGTTCACGCGAGAGCGCTGTACGGTAGCGTGGAGAACTGGACCAATCTCCTTAAAAGTGCTTTCAGGTATATATTCTTACAAAATCCGTTTTCCCCTGATTTCTGGTAACTTGAAGAATAATTTTGGTGCTGTGAATAGAGTCTTGAAACCCGGTGGCTGGTTCGAATCCGTTGAAACAGTGGTTGAGGTTGTCTGTGACGACGGTAGTATACCTGCTGGTGCACCTGTCACATACTGGGTTGACATCATGAAGGAAGCTGGCGAAGAAACCGGCAAGACGTTTCTCGTTTCCGGCAATGTGGAGAAATGGTGTAAAGAACTCGGTTTCGTCGAGGTCACACAGAAAATGTTCAAAATTCCCATTGGACCCTGGCCGAAAGATAAATACGAAAAGACTGTCGGCAGCTTTAACCTCGCAAATATGTTAAGTGCAGCAGAGGGTTTCAGTCTACATCTCTTGACTAAATTCCATACCGTATGTTCCGCCTTAGTTGGGGTTTTGAGCTTACAGGGAAATCTATTTCTAATGTTGATTGATGTTAGCAGCTAAGCATTGCCGAGGTCCAAGAATTGCTGCAAGGAGTCAAAGCGGATCTAAAGAATAGGAAGCACAACTCTTATTTCCGACTGTGAGTAACAAGTTCTTCCTCATCTCTGTTTTATCGTAGCGAGTACTAATTTGTGCAGTCATGTGTGCTATGCGCGCAAGCCTTCACCATCGGAGGACGATGAACAACGCCCCTCGAGTCGGGGTTCGACAATCCGCCCTTCCGGCAATGACTCTCATTCCGGTGGCGAAACAGATTGTGCATCAGTCGCTGAAGAATCCGAAGCTTAATATCAGCAAAACATGTTGACACTTCCAGTCATAATCACCCAGCGTCTTTCATTTTCAATCCTTTGGCTTTGCTAGCGTCGCGGACTACTAAGACGGCCCCCTTCATTGGATATTACCCTACAGATTTCGCTGAATGTCAATTGCGAATCTCGCATTACCAGTCAAAATTTAAAAGCGCGAGCATTTATGTTTGGGTACCTTCGCCCTGTATTTATTATTCGTTGGTCCTCAAAAGTAATATGGTGATATTCTACTTTTTTCTTCTGTTTGTCATAGGGAGCTGCTCATGAGACGGCGTGCAGTAATACTAGATAACATAAATCATATGTATCAAATCGTATCCATAGAATTAACGCCTTCCATATTACATATTACAATACTTTTGAAGCAGAGACAATAAAATCAGCGGACGGACTCGCTACATTGTGCCATATACTGCGAGGTGCACACATGTTTTCATCAGTCTTCACTTGCTCTCTGACTACAAAATAACAATCCAACGCACAAAACTGCCTTGATCCGTGAAGCTCTGGTCAATGAGACAAGCAAAAAGTATCTACGCTGTAACAAGTCGAGCGAGTATCTCATCGCATGCTCATAAATCCGTCTTGACTGTACTAGATACCGGTACACGTACAGTGCGATGTTGGCAAACATCAACATCAATATACAGCAGCGTGTCAAAAATGTGTTGAAAGAGCGTTCCGACGCAGTGGTCTGCCCCGGCGAGCGACGGAGCGAGGGGCCAATTTAAAAGGGTCGTAATCACAGCTTCCGAACCGCTGCTTCTCATCTCTTCTCCTCACTTTCTCTCCTCTTCATCCGGCTTGGATTCGTCGAGTATTCATCACCATCGTGTAAGTCGTCCTCTAAAGTTGCAATTGTTGCTTTGCATCTGATCTGAATTGCTGCGCTTGAGGCCAAGGACTTTACATAAGCCACCATTTGAGCCAATCACTGACCAGCGGAGACGTGCATCAACCTAGGCGCGCAATATAATCTAATCTGATCCGTCTACATCTCAACGGTACGGTAACCCCCAATCATCCACAACATGCATCAAGCGTGGGATCTCAAAGGTTAGGTAGGATGAAAGCTAATTTGATGTAACGTCGTAGCAAGCTTAACTTTGGATCGTTCAGGATGGCCGAAGAAATCAAGCCTGCCCAACCCCCAGTTGCAGCTGCAACGGATTTTGAGCCGACCAAGCTCGAAAAGGTCGAGTCTCCTCCTCCCGAACAGCCAATCGCGACCGCCGTTGCACCAGCTCCAGTTTCCGAGGAAACCGCTGCTGCTTCAAAGCCTGAGGAGAACACGGAGACGCCTGTTCCCACCGAACCAGCTCTCCCGGAGCTTACGAATGCTCAATGGGGCGCGATCTCTCCAAATCTCGCCGCCCTCTATCGCAAACTTGCTGAAATTCTCGAGAAGGGTGCATACGCCGAGGTCTTTGGTGTTACGCTTGTGCACGATGCCGTCTCTACCGAGCCAGCT
The DNA here is from genome assembly GCA_036971385.1 of Dactylellina parvicollis. NCBI lineage: Eukaryota > Fungi > Ascomycota > Orbiliomycetes > Orbiliales > Orbiliaceae > Dactylellina > Dactylellina parvicollis. Next base: position 177,165 of record JAJTUD010000022.1, on the reverse strand, counting down.
TTCACTACCCTTCTCATCCTTCAGAAGTTCCTTCGTGCCAATAGCGATGACGTTGAAAAGGCCGAGGCTCAATTGATCGCTACCTTGAAATGGCGGCTGGAAAATACCCCATTGGAATCTTTGGCTGCGGAGCATGACCGCTCTGCTTTCGAAGGACTTGGATACGTTCAGGTCATCGATGACGGCGAAGTTTTGACTTGGAATATTTACGGCTCTGTCAAGGACTACAAGAAGACGTTTGAAAACCTCAACAGGTAGGTTACAATTCAAGATTAGGCAATCGAGATTACTCTGACATAAATCAAATGGTAATAGCTTCCTCAAGTGGCGGGTCGCTCTCATGGAGGCTGCCATTGCCAAACTCAACCTTCCAACCGCCACCAAGCCAATCCCAGACTTTGGGAAAGGCGCTGACCCATATCAGATCGTTCAGGTTCACGACTACCTCGATGTCTCCTTCCTTCGCATGGATCCATTTGCCAAGGCTGCCTCCAAGGCCACTATCGCTACGTTTAGGGACTTCTATCCAGAAATGCTTAGTCGCAAGTTCTTTGTTAACGTCCCTGTTCTCATGGGCTGGCTATACAAGGCTACTACACTAGTCTTGCCGGAGGCTACCGTCAAGAAGTTTAGAGTTCTTAGCTACGGCAAAGAGTTGCATACCGAGTTGGGGGAGCAGATCCCAGAGCCTTACGGCGGGAAGGGAGTCAAGGAGTTGAAGGAGCTTGGAGACCCCGTCAAGTTGACGGCTGTTGAGGAACCTCCTACTGCGCCTGTCCCAACTGAGACTGAGGCCGCCGCTCCTGTTCCAGACGCTGCTCCGGCCACGACCGCCTAAATTGATCTTTATTTGAGCTCCCATCATGCTTTTTTTGCGATGGATTATTGAAGGGCTGTTTTATTTTGGTGTCTCTCACTCTAATGTTACTCACGAAGGATGAATTTTGATAACCTGCTCTGCTCTCCCCTCAAGTTGTATGTGCTCTTGTTTGTAGCGGTGATTTTTACTGCGCTTCGTTCAGCACAGCGAGTTTCTGATTTCTCCATTCATGAATCTGGGTCTAGCAGATTGTCAGCTTCGACTTTTTGAAACACCCGGACGGCCGGTCATCCATGGCATTAGGCCGTTAATTTAATACAATTATTCGGATTTTATGCATGCACTTGCTCTTTCACGAGTCGTAGCCACTGAGACCCTAGTCAAAAGTATAGCTCGCCAAGGATTGATACGTTGGCACAGCCACATCAGGGTCTGAAGGGTTCAAGCCCTGCGTGGCAGGTAGTGTGGCTGGTGAATTGTGTTGCTTGAATCTTTTGTGTGGGATGACAAACAAAATTTTGGTGCTAAGAAGCTGGCTCGCACATATCGACAGACCTCCAACCCTCGACGACTTCACGATTTCACGACGACCCCTCCCATCATCCGACCTGTCGACCAAATCCGACTCTTACTTTCGTCTTATAAACCGTCGATAGCAAAGTTCTCCGCCTAAGGTACGATGCTGCTCCAATTCGATTCCTATCGACATCGACATTCACAAGCCTTCAACCCTGGCTGATCCGATCCATTGAAAAAGAAAAATCATCACTAACACCTGCGTCTCTTTCTTACTCTCCAGAATCCTGCAAAATGGGTATTTCTCGCGACTCCCGTCACAAACGCGCCGCCACCGGTGCGAAGCGCGCCCAATTCCGCAAGAAGCGTGCTTTCGAGCTCGGTCGTCAGTACACCAACACCCGTATCGGAGCCAAGCGTATCCATCTCGTCCGCACCCGTGGAGGAAACAGGAAGTACCGTGCCATCCGTCTCGAATCCGGCAACTTCTCCTGGCCATCCGAGGCTATCTCCAAGAAGACCCGTGTCATCGGTGTCGTGTACCACCCGTCGAACAACGAACTCGTCCGTACCAACACTTTGACCAAGTCCGCCATCGTCCAGATCGATGCCGCCCCGTTCAGACAGTGGTACGAAGCCCACTACGGTCAGACCGTCGGCAAGAAGAAGGGTGCTCCGGCCAAGACTGAGGAGGAGCCAGTTGCCAAGAGCAAGTCTGTTGAGAGGAAATTGGCTGCCAGACAGAAGTCCGCCAAGGTTGAGACCGCCCTTGAGAGCCAGTTCGCTGCCGGTAGACTGTTCGCTGCCGTCTCGTCGAGACCGGGACAGAGCGGCAGAGTTGACGGATACATCCTGGAAGGAGACGAGTTGGCTTTCTACCAGAAGGCGTTGAGGAAGTAGAGGAAGAAAAAGAACGTTACAGCAAGTGGGGCGTTTTATGTGCTATACCTTTTTTTGTGTTCTCATTTGGCGGAGATGTTCTTTTTTCGATATCTCAATACAACAACCTTTTAACTCGACGATGAACGACGAATCCCTCCTTCTCCTTTGGGTGGTAGATGTGGTGGATTCTGTATAGAAAAGGATTCGACATGTCTGCCGCAAGAAAATGGAGCCTCTCTACTTTCTCCTCGGCGCTGCCTTCAGTTTCTCACGACCTCCCTGCTATATAAAGCACCTCTTCCAACCCCCGTCATATAATATAAAGAAGCAGCACTCGAAGGAAAAATCCCTTTCCTCCTCCACCTCTTTTACCTCTTTCCCGACCTGTCATATAATCAATATCCCTTTCCTTGTATCCACCTTTTTTTCAGTTTTTTATTTTTTTTTCACCGGTTCATTCATCATCATCATTGCTTATATGTGTCATGCAGGTTACTCATCAGGGAAAGACTAAATACAACTGCTTATTTCTGTCGGTGAACGCTTCGAAAATATGGAACGTAATGGTATAATATCTCATAGTGCTTAAAGATCTGGTTTCTGAAATGTATACCTCAATTTACCAAATCCCTCCAATCAAAGTCCGTAGCACCCTCCGGCCGCTCTCCATCTTTGAGCCATACCGCTTTATCCTTCACAAACACCGAGAGCTGAAGTATACCCATCCCAGCCCCCAAGTAATCATCCCAATGGTGAAACATCGCATCCTGTCGTTCCTCCGTTTTCAAGCCCCATATTCTCAAATCCCGTTGTATACCCCGTACGATAGATTCCGTAAACTGCCTCACCGTGATCCTCGCGTTCGCATCATCCGGATTTGAAGACGGTGTCCAACGGGTCGGCGGGCCCGTTTGCACGTAATGTGTCATGCCGTCGGTGAGGGATAGACCACATATGAACCCGTCCGGTGGATCGTAAACTTTCCCCCTGACCACTTCGTACACCCTAGGCTCCATTCTCGCGCTCGAATAGATTGGCGAGAATAGAGGTTCGTCCAAAATCTCGGAGTCCGAGATATCGATCCCAGGAATATTGCTCAGAAGATCTGTTGTTGTTGTCGTCGGTGGCGCCAGCTCGAGGTTCTTGTCCTCGTCAAAGTATTTGTACTCCTGTACCTCCCCGTTCTGAAACGCGCAGCCCAGGCGGCAGAATATGAGCCAGCCGAAAGGGTCGAGGAGTTTGTGGGTGTAGGGGATCATGCCGGCGGGTTTCAATCCCTCGCTAGGATGGAAATAGCGACTTCGGACAAAACGGGGGGTTCGGAGGATCGAGCGCCATAATTTGCAGGTTTTGAAGATGGCTATTTGATCTCTGAGGGAGGGGAGAAAATAGGAGAGGATCTGGGTCTGGAGTTCAACGGGGAGAGATGTGATTATGAGGGATTCGGTTGACATTGTTGAAGTTTTTCTTGATATTGATTGATACGATTTGGGTTGTAGGTATATGTAGGAGTGCACTACACTACGCAGCTTTGAAATTCGGCCTGTCCGATACTGTGACTTTTTATGCAGCTATGAAGACTGCAGGTACTAAAATAGAATATGAATTTCGATGCGGGCTGCGAAAAAGAGGCTCTATACATTAATTAGGGTAGGATGGGTGGATGGCTACGGGTTCCTGGATGGCTTGGTGTGGCGTCAACGGTCGTTACCAGCCGTTCGACCTCCACCACACATTAACGCTATGACGGCATGACGAAGATGTCCAAAATCCAACCTCTCCCGAGATATCCGCTCCCCTCGCAAAAGTATATTTTATAGTTCCCTTGCGGATCCACACTTTGTTCCTGAAGGTTGCGCTTGACTCCTTCAAAAATCGCATCGACCCATTCCTTTATCGACGAGGTTCTCGCCAGCGCCATCCGTTCCCACCCTATTGACGGCTGTTGGTTCACATCCTTGAAAACTCTTATTTTAAACCAGACCGTAGGATCTATATCGCCCGCTTCCTCCACGATACCCGATAGTCTATGGTTTCCCGAGTCCCTCGCATCCTCTGCGGTGATGGAGGCGAAAGAGCCGCAGAACCCCGAAAACGGCGAGAACAGGGGATCTTCAATCAACGCCGTGACATCCACCAACCCACGCCCGTGGGTGCTCAGTCGATAGTTTGAGAGGAAGCCGTTGATGGCGTCGCAGCAGACTGTACCGGCGCCTATATCGAATATCTTGTGGACCGACGGCGAGAAGGGTCCTCTGTCGGTGTGATACCTGGAGTTTTGGAGGTGTTTGTCGCAAACGAGGTCGCTCCATAGAGCGCAGGTCCGGTTCACGCAGGCTTGGTCTACTATATCTGAGAGGTACGATAGGATTTGAGACTGTATTTCTATCGGGAGCGAAGTGAGGACCGGGGTAGGGTATGCCATTGTTACAGGGAAAAACTTGAAGAGAAAACATGGGAGAATCGAACGAATACGAAGATTGACCGGGGATCTGAGATATTTGTAGCTTTGCTCTGCATCGTGAAAAAGCAGATCGGATTTGAACGCATGAAATTGCTAATCTGAATGGGGAATAGTGCACCACAGAGGAGCTCTAAGCTGCAAGACGTCGAAAATCGAAAGAGTGAGTGTTACATCCAGTATCGAATATTGATGCAAGTCTTACTCGAATGTTATACATAATAAGGTCTCCCCCTCCCAACTAACCTCCCCAATTCAAAATATTTTTTCTATATTTTAACGGCAAGGCGGTATTAACTGCGAAGCCCCATTTCCCCTTCGTTGCACCATATGCATTCCGTACTCCCCGCGGAACCCCTTGCGTTGCGACTACCACCCTCTATAGCCCGCCCTCGCCACCACCAGAAGACCTTTTCGACCGCACGGAATTTCACTTCGATATATCATTGTCCCTTAATACCTTCCAACTTGAGCCGAACTTTCACTACTTCAAACAAGAGCTTCAACCTACTCTCTAACCGTCGCATTTTTCAGCCTTATATTTGCGTCCCATTGTTTGAAAAGTGTAGTACCATTCTCATATTCAATCCTGAAATATAGACATACAAAAGGCGTCGGATCGTATACGTTCGATCACGTGGTGGGGCGTATACTCGATTTCCCTTGCTTTCTTATTTGCGAACATTCGAGCAGTTGGGATGCCTTTGAGAATGTGGCAACGCAGTCTGGGCCATACCTGGACGGATGGCGATAGGTCGGACCGTGCTTGATACGAGTGAGAAATAACCATTTGAATCTGACGAGAAAAAGGCACTCATCCGCGAATTCGGCTTCGTTGAAAAGCCAGCGGAGACGTAGTGGTGAACAAGTTTTATAACCCTATTTAATTCTTGTGCCAATCGAGAAGGTAGCGGGCTGCCGGGAGGCTGATGACGTTGTTCGGACCGCAGTGTCTTGCTTTAGTGTGCAACGATATCGGGCCATAAATGGCAGGTTTGGCACCAAGATTTGGGCTTGGAGAATTGGTAGATATTTGAGTATTTGCATTTGAAGTTCGATAGAAAGAATTGACAACGACTAGGAACGGTAAAAGTCATTCCTATTTGGAGAAGATAAATGATAGGGAAGAACGATGAAAGTAAATGTTCCTACTACCAATTATACGCAGGTGGCAATATGTGGTAAAGGAAAATAATAATGACAATCAACATATACGAAATCAAGAATGCTCCAAATATCATCCAAATAAACACTTTTGCCAGGAATTCCCATAAGATCACCCAACTATAACCCAAGGCTTATAGTCTTATCACCATCACCTCTGTCAGGGAGCACCAGAGCGTTGTAGACGATACTCAAAGCCTGGTTATCCCGATTCTTTGTAAAATGCAAGTCCTCGACTACAATCGTTGCGTTCTCGATTTCTCTTTTCCTTTTGTCTCGAGCCGCCTTATCTTGAAGCCTAGATGCCTCAGATCCAGATGTTGAAGGCGTATTCGATTCATCGAACCCTTCTTCTCTGAAAACATCATCTACCAAATTCCGGTGGATACTGAGGAGAAGACCACCGAGCGTAAGTCGGAAATACGACTCCTCCGTATCATTGTATACCTCGGATGTGAAGCTACCGTCTGATACCTTGATACGAGAAGGACGTGGGGTAGCATTTTCTGAGGCTGGGTCGGTGGTATCTGCGTCAGTGGCTGTAGATTCCGTAGCAGTAGGCGAGATGGTGCTGTTTTCAGTGGCTTCAGCTTGTTCCCCCTCAGTTGTAACCGGACCGCTAGTGCTACCGATGTTTTGGGGTTCTGGAACCTGGCGGGTGAAACTACAGTAAAGCTTTAAAATCTCGTCTTCGTACACATAAGCGGGATAAACGACCATGTCATTCAGGAGGGACAGGTTCGCAATCGGTTTGGTGGCCGTGGTGGCGTTTTCCCCTTCACCAGTCTTTTCGATAATGTTGAGTGAGGAAACACATTGGACGACACCGATATGATCTTCAGAGATACCCCCACCGAGCTCCTCGAGCATGTCATCTCTAATAATGCCAGGAATTTGGAAGAATCTATGACCTTTGTGGCATTTGAAGCTAAAAGCTTTACCGTCCACGAGAAGGCTGTGAATCTGAAGCGGCCCGTAATAGGCGAGATCGTAACTTTGGGCTGGGAGCCACGGTGCGACGGAGTGACGACCGTCGGAGAAACGACGACGGATGACGTCGTGCCAGAACCGGCAGACGTGCTCGCAGTTGACGCGATCCCGCCAAGGTAGGTAAGAGATGATTTGCTCGTGAAGCTCGACTGGGAGGTCGCCTATAGACGCGGTAGCCGGCATATTTGGGGTATTCGCTGTGGCTGTAGTAGCAGCCATATTGACAACCTTTTTTTATTGATGCTTCGTTGCAAATCGTTTAGCGGCAGCAAAAGTATCGCCGCACGTGTATAAGAATGAAATGAGAGGATTTGAGCTGCTAGAAGGACACAGCAGTTCAAAGTGTCTATCGACAGACACCGTGGAAAGCGAAGTGAATAAAGTGAAAGAAACCGAAGGAAGGGTCAGATATCTTTCGTTGTTATCAGTTGCAAGCTGGAAGGCTGATAAACCGGCTGGATGAAGGGCTATTTCGGTGCCTTTGGACAATCCCGCGCCAAAAATAACAAACGAGGCTGATCGTGGGAAAGCACTCGAAGTGAGCTAATATTCAGAATAGATGCTTAATTTCGATCGTGCTTCTCCTTACGATAAAAACCGAAGTGGACTTTGTTGCGCTTTCCCCGAAAGCTATCCATGACGAATGACTCTTCATATCTGAAGACAATATCACTCTAGGACGCGTAGTAGGAGATGCCCCGCAAAGGTATTAAAGTCCCGCTCGGATTGGACCCGGCGAAGGCCACGGCTAGATGCAGGAAGAAAGTTGAGCGGATCCTTTGCAGCCTCGTCGACACGGGCTAATCATGCAGCAGGAAGGAAGCGAGCTGGTGCGGGCCAAGGAAGGAAGCCTGCCTGTAGCACCGCAGGATCCTTCGTTAGCTGTCTGTCTGGGAGGTTGCACGTTTGCATGTTTGCGCGGGCCGAAATGTGTTGCGTGGTGGTGCGTGGTGTTGCGCTTTTGGCAGCTGTGCCGCGGATGGCAGCCCAATGAGCAGCTGCCATGGCGATGGACCTCAACCTCATCATCAACCTCAAGCTCAAGTCGCCTCCACCGTTGGCATGACGGCTCCCCTGCACCAATCGACGGCCGCTGAGAACGGGGAGAAGAACCCATTCGATCTCTCCAGTGCTATAGAGCTCTTACGCTCGCTATCATCCTTCCACCCTTCACACGCTCCAGACAGCTTTGTCACTCCTCCCAACCTTGAATCCACTCTCGCGTTCGATTTCTGGCAACCGCTAGCAACCACCGCCCCGGTAGCTCCCGATCCCTCTCGACAGAACCCTTTCAGAGACTTGCTCAAAGACGTCCAGACCCCCAAAATTGCACTCGGGGAACCAGTCGTTCCAGTTATCGACATACGCAAATCGCCTCCCACAAGATCGGTTTCTGTTCCTGCAACAGAGTTCGAACGGCCGGACCGTGTTGCTCGCAATCCGGCATCACCCAAAAAACCTAGTCTCATCAAACCAGACCCCGATAAAAAACCCACCTATAAAAATCTCCCCGTCTTGCAGAAAAAAGGCGACCTGCTCGACCGCCTGCGGGATCTCGATCTTGATATTAACAAGGATATCACGGCAACCCCGAAAAAGACCAAGGCGTCCAAAAAAGGCCCCATCCATGTATTTGTGGATTATTCTAATGTAATGGCTAGACTTCAAGCTTGACTGAATAATGCATTTTCTTACTAACCACCTTTAATATCTAGATATCCATTGGATTTTACGAAAGTGTCAAAAAGTTGATCGATTACAAACGACCTCATGGCATTCCGGGCTTGCACATTTCATTTCAAGCGCTCGCCACCATTCTCGAACGTGGGCGTCATGCTGAAAAGAAGGTTCTCGTCGGCTCGACTAAGAACAAGGACTTGATATCTGAAGCTCGCGATTTAGAGTACGAAATTAGCATTCTGCGAAGAGTCCCAAAGGACGACGGACCGCAGGATCTCATGAAGACGAGTCGTGGCTATCGGTCGGATCCCTCAAACGAATCATCAACGAAACGGATAGGAGAACAGGCTGTTGATGAAGTTATCATTCTTAAGATCCTCGAATCACTGATAGACTACCCTCCCTCCACCATCGTCCTGGCTACCGGCGACGGAAATGTTACCGAATTCTCCGATGGGTTTTACAAAGCGGTAGAGAGGTGTTTGGCAGGCGGTTGGAACATCGAGCTGGTCGCTTTTAAGCGTACCCTGAGTCGGTCATGGAAAAAGCTCGCATGCCCTCGACTCAAAGTTATTCTCCTTGACGCGTACCTTTTGGACTTACTCAAGTGAGACGAATCAACTTTCTACCTTTGGTATATACGATAGGTCCGACTGGCATTTACGCATTTCTTTCTTTTTTGTTTCACGGGGTTTCGAGCACACACTGGCGGGGAACAACCCAAAGTTTGCATATATTGGACATTCTGCGTGCTTTGATTCTCTATTTTTTGTTTTTCGTCGCGGGAAGAGGGGCTGCATGGTTTTCATTTCTAATATGCTGGAAGAGCTTTGATCGAGAGTCAAAGCTTTCGTCACACACTCCGCATTTGTTCTGAGGCTTTGAGGCGTGTCGCATGTTAGCGCATAAAAATACTGAAACGGAGTCGGTTTGTGTTTTCTATATACCTCTACTTGTGCCTTTGCTTGTTTCGCTCTTCGTTTTGCCTTTTTCGTGGGTTTAGCTTGTTGCGGTGATGATGTCTTTTCGTCGTTTTCAGAAGCGTCATTGTTGCTTATATTATCAGCTTCGTCGATTTCTGGTGTTTCTGCATTTTCTTTGAGGTTTATCTTTTGAGCTTCTTTTGATAGCGACTCGTCCGACTCATTATCTTCAACGTCGTCCAGCTCTTCACTGAGGATATCGTCATCGTCATCGTCCTCCTCCTCAGACTCTACATTTGCAGCTTGAGCGCTTTTGTTCGATCTCCCCTTAGATGGCAACTCTGCATCCAAACTTAAAGCCGCGGCATCCTTTTTCATTTGCCATTTTATCGCCTGCACCGACTTGATGTGCTTTTTGCTCTTTTCGTGCATCTCCATCTGCTTTTCTGTTTTGAACGTCTTGTTGCAAGCGACACACTCAAATTCTACAGCAGGTTCGGCATCTTCCTCATCTTCTTCGTCCGTTTCATCTCCACTCCACTTGTTTTCCGTTTTAGACCATGCGGCTTCCGTGTAACTAGCCAGTTTTGCTGCATTTTCTGCTCTTGCGCGACGGGATTGGTCCTTTGACAGATCTCTCGCAGTGGCATTGCGCTCTTCTTCCGATTGGAAGTTTGGTAGGTACCTTGGGTCCCGTTTACGGATGAATAGAACGAATTGCTTGGTACCGGCGCAGGATGAGCGGGTTTGCCCCTACCAGTTGTGAACAGGGACAAAGAGAGAGTTGGGGCATACCTTCACAGTGTCATTAAACTCTCTGATTGCCGCCTCTCTGAGTTTTCTATTTTCCTTTTCCATGAGTCTCTTCACCCTTCGGTCTGGGGCATCCCTATATCGATATTTATCCTCCCACGCAAACGACTTCATGGTTGAGAAGCCCGCCCACGCCGTATAAAACGGTCGAACGAAATCCTGATAGTCCGACTTGGAATTCCCGAATGCGGGATAGAAAATTGGGTCCTCGTCGGCTCTTGATGCAGCGGCTTCCTCTTCCCGCGCGATAGTCTCGAAGATCTTGCTGGCGGTGGCGTAAAACCCCTTCTGATTGCTGTCTTGCATGTCCATTCGGCTGGAGAAGAGGGCGAACTGCTTGAGCAGCTCGGCAGTCGTTACAGTAACATTCTCAGCTCTAGCGGCAGCAGCAATGGATTCGTCGCCGTCGCCATCCTCTCGGAGTATCTGTTCACGGTGCGAATCGTACCAAGCACGCTGTAAATAGTAAAGAAATTAGACAAAAGAATAAGCCGAGATGTGGCTCATTGGATACCGACTTCTTGCGGGTCACTGAGAACTTCGTATGCCGCTTGAACCTCAGAAAAGAGTGCTGTCGCCGCATCCGGATTGTTCACATTCTTATCAGGGTGCAATTCGAGCGCCTTTCTCCGATACGCCTTTTTAATTCTGTGATCACCGACTTTGATTAGACCATCGTGTCATGTCGGTTCAGCACAGAAATACCGACTAACTCATCCTGGTCGGCATTGCGATCCACCCCTAGTAGCGTATAAAAGTCTTGTTTCATCGCACTGTCGTTTTGACCGCTACCGCTATTGGCTTGGTTCTCGGAGTCCTGGGTTGATTGCTGCGCGCCCATCTAGTTTTATGCTATTATACACTCGAGCGGAGATTAGGTTGCGCGAACGACTATTCGGAGGCCGGTCATTCAGCGATATACGAGCTCTGGATCGGGCGAATGGTGTAGAACTACTGTTGGGCGTGCTATTTCGGCAATACGGTGGAGAAGTAGGATGATGAGGTAGAGGAGAATTGAGCTTTTGGTTTTTGTTGGTATGACTCTTTGACCATTTCTGTGTGACTTTGATGTCTTCGAAAGGTGTTTGCCTGGGTGCAGTCGAAAACTGCCTCTTTCGTAAATCCAACGCAACACTAAAATGTCAAGATGCCATTTGATGTGTCTTGTATCATAACGAGCCATCTGCAGCTGTGCACCAGCAATGTGTAAATATTTTCTCCTTTCTCCTCATCTATAGCTTATTAAATTTAAAGTTCATGCTGGATCTAAAGCCAAAATAGGGCCATAATTTTACAGGTTAATTACTGAAGTTAATCAAAAATATATACTCAATTAAGTTTCAGAGCGCTGTGGATAACATGACGGAATTACTGCATCTCCTGCTACCGCAATGACTTTATTATATCCGTCCTTAAATAAAAGGACTGCACTCGTTCGATATGATTTATAAGGTATCGACTTTGATCCTGTCGTTTATTAACTATCTCACCCCTTTTTTCCAGCCACCACTTCCAAGCCTTCCAGCTCCAGAACCCTGGCAGAACCCTACTCAGGATACAACACAACTTGTGGCTGTCGTAGTCACTGTAGCTTGGGCCAATCTTTGAAGATAGACCATGATTCGTAAAGTACCCCCGCAGAGTACCGCATTATTGCCTTGTCAAGAATACTTTATTAGCAAAAACCTAAAGCCAGAGTTACGGATTCGTATTTACCTGGACAAAGCGTGTTACACTCAGTCCCTGGCCTAGATGATGGATTGTTAAGAATTTGATTCCCACACCAACACTCGCTAAATCATTTTGTCAGCGTCACCAGGAAGAAAAGTGGTGGGTGCGGTCACGGAGAGATTTGGCACTCACTTTCCTGCCTCAACGCCAGCATATGCGTAGTTCCTGCTGAAACATGCATCGAGGCACATTGTAACACTGTTCGAACCGATACTGTAGGAGTATCCGTTTAAAATCCTGTTGTTGGCGTCATCCGTATAACACCCGACTTGCTCAAAGTTTACAAGTTGCGTAGCAGTCGGACTGGGTGTAGCCGTCTCGGTGACGGTCAATGTTGTAGCACCACCGCCAGCAGCGATATTTTCGGCACCAAATTCACCCGGGAAAGGTTCGACCGAGCCGTCACAGGAGGAGGAAACCAAGTATGGTGAGGGTGTAAGAGATCGAACATAAAAGTTGCCGGCGCTATCGGTTATTTGAATGTCGTAATGTGCGGCCCCTGCTGAATTTCCAAACAGCAGTCTGATGGGGAGATACTCTCCAGCTGTCAGGGCGATCGAATAAGTCAAGTTGGTATAAGTTTGAGCAACAGCGTTCCAAATAGCTTCCCCATCGTCGTTTGCTCGTGTCCAGCCGTTCTTCGCGGTAGCCCCGTGCCAAAGAATCATAATATTATCCGTATTATACGCATTGATTATATAGGTGGTGGAGATTGGTGCAAAGAAGTAACCGCGGTAGTTCAAAGCGTAGGTCGAATTGTCAGCGTGCATGCCGTGAGGATTTAAGCCGGCCGTATTTACACCATCACCCGCCCAAAAGACACCGAGAGTATCCGTTTGTGTGGTATCGACTGGCTGGCGAGTCTTGAAGGTCTCAACGTTAAAATCATCATAGGCTGTTTGCACTGTGGTATGCCGGTAGGGATTCACATATAATGCCACTTCAAGCCCGGCGTTTGTTGAAGAGCTCTGTGTACAAATACTGGGAGTTACAGCGGATGGAGTTGCTGTAGTCGTAACGGTGATGGTGTTAGGTTCGGCTCCATCGCTGCCAGAAGGATAGTCATCCGGAGTGTAGACCCAAATCAACATGTATTCACTCCCTCCACATATTTCACCAGGGTTTCCGGGGCATGGATCGTTACAGTGCCCACCCGATGAGCCAGCGGTAGGAGGAGAAACAAGGGCTCCGCCGCATGTACAGGATCTGATTATTATTTACTATTAGCAAAGGGGTATCTAGTGGGTAGGTGAACGATAGGGAGTTACTTACGTTCCCTCGACACCGGCAAATGTTTCGTGCCGACTAAAGCAGAAGTCCCTGCACAGTTGCTGAGTCATCGCGCCGTTCGACATTGAGTTCCCGACCAGTGGCACTCTGCCACCACGATAATAGCATCCTGTAAACCGCGGAACATAGGTCGGGCACGCAGGGTATATTGTAGATATGGAGGTTAGGTTCTGGGTCAGGGTGGTCGTCGAAACTGGAGCGCTGGTGCATACTGCAGCTGGGGGGTCGCCTGCTAGAAAAATATTGACCCGATTGGTAGCGCCACAGGAAGTCTGCGTCGCATTTCCAGGACAGGCCTGCTGGCAGCTAGCCGCTGCCGCTGGGAGGGAAGTACCCGAAATTGAGGTACCGCACTCGCAAGCACTATAGGTATTTATCAGTATACAATCAGATATTCCAGGCTTATTAAGGTTAGTATGTCACCTACTTTCCAGCTGTAAGGCCTGCGTATATGAATCCGCCACCCCAGCAGAACTTTTGACAGGCTTCATAATCCATCGCTCCCTCGGAGACGAATCTGTCGCCGGTCAGTGCCCTCGCAGCGGCTGTCTCGGTAAAGCATCCAACCGTAGACCAGCTAGGGTTACGAGCACAATCGGGAATGCTCAATACTGAAGAGTTATAGATGGTCAGATACCAGTGATTACCACAGAACTGGTTGCTGTTGCCTGTGCATGGGAGGACATTGCAGCTTGCAACGGGGGCCGTGGTCGCGTTATTTCGGCTGGCAAAGAGATGTCAGTCCGCATACAAAAAATATTGAAAAATGACGATGGCCTACACTTGATTGCCGCAAAAGCATTGGCTGAAAATAAAAGGCTCAAGTTAGCAAGCTCCTCAATTAAAAAACATAGAACAAAGTTGAACTCACTTTCCATTCTCAACGCCTGCCAATACATGTCCTGCACCCCAGCAATATTGTTGACAGTTCTCGATAGTCATCTGAGACTCGCTCGAAATGGAATCAAGTCCGAGCGCTCGCCGCGGTGTCGGCTCCGCCCAACAACCGGCATTGACCCACGTCGGGGTAGGAGTGTCGCAAGGACAGCTGGACTCGCTAGCAGAGGCGGTGAGAGTCTCCGTTGTGATAACAGTCGTCATCTCAGTGTCGGTTACTGTGCTGGTCATCGTGAAGTTTTGCCCGCTAGATATTACAGTTTGCGTGGAAATTGAAGTCGATACGGTTGTAGACGTAGAAATGCTTGTAGACGTTGATACTCTAGTGGAGATCGATACGCTTGTGGCAGTCGATACAATGGTGGCAGTCGATACACTTACGGCAGTCGATATACTTGTAGAAATTGATACACTCGTCGCAGTGGCAGTAGTAACACTAGTCGCCGTCATCACAGCTGTCGCGGTGATTGTTGATCGAACCGTCACGTTAATTGTTGATCGAATAGTAACGTTGATTTTCCACATGGATGTATAGCCAGGTAGCACAATAGTAGTTTCGTTAGCTGTAATACTAGCGGGAGAGGGACCTGGGAAAGTGACCTCGCTATCTGAGAGTGCTAATTGAATGCCGGCGACCCGCAAAACTGGAGATGCCTGCAATAAGGTAATCACATTGCCGGAAGCGACAGCAATTGTCCCTGGCATGGTCACCACAGTATCGGGTAGCGTAATTGTGGAACCAGCATTTGTAATCACATCGCTCTGTAGTGTTAATACGCTCGACGCAAAGGTGAGGGTTGTCGATGGGCGGATCGTTCGTATGATCGTGTTGCCCGTTCCTGGTAGAATTGATGTGTATCCTGGTAGTACAATCGTGGTAGAATCAGCAGTAATGCGGGCTGAGGGACTTGGTAAAGTGATTTTAGGGTCCAACAGTGGGATCTGTAAGCCTGCCACCCGCAAAATTGGAGATGTCTGCAGCAAAGTGATAACATTCCCAGATGCACCAACGACCGAGCTAGGGATTGTTATCGTAGAATCGGGTAGGGTCATTGTTGATCCCCCATTGGTTATCACGTCTGTAGGCAGGGTGATGACATTTGAAGCAAAAGTCAGAGTTGTTGATGGCGTTGTTAAGACTATTGAAACCGTAGCGCTGGTAATAACTGCAGTAGATATCGATTCCAAGGTCACAGTTTGTGCGACCCCAGGTAGTGTGATCTTGGAGCTTCCAACTTGGAGAGTCGGTTTGTGCAGTAGTATTATCGTAGATCCGGTCAATCTAATTGTGCTGCTGCCTGCAATCAAGGCCGGTTTGGAACCCGAGGTAGGCAGTATCAAAGTTGAATCAAAACCCGCCAATTTTGTATCTGCAAAAGTTACAACAGACTGAGGCAAAATGACTGTGCTGCCCCCATTCATAATAGTATTGTCTGGAAGAGTAACAACACTAGCGGGCAAGTCGATTGGTTGGCCATTTATTGTAACTGTCTCTGTTGAACTTGGACCTGAAATTGTAATGGTGGTTTTGCCATCCGCGAATACTGTAACAGTACCTGACGATTGAGTTATAGTCCTTGTGGCAACCGCGCTCCCAGGTTGAGTAACAGTTCTTGTCATGGTCGCAGGCCGTGAGGTGACAGTTTTGATAAGAATCTGGGTGGACGTCTTTGTCACAGGGGCTCCAGGGGCTCCAGGAAGCGTAAATTTCCTTCCTCCATCTTCAATCACAGATCCTTCAATTGTGATTGTGGGGTTCGATAGTCGAACCGTTTGTCCAGCAACCTGAAAAGTAGGATTTGGTAGTACGATTTCATTTGGTCCAGCGGCTAAAATTGTACGTGCCGCAATTGTGATACGAGAGTCAGGTAGTGTCGTAGCGATACCACCGTTGGTTATCACTCTGTTCGGCAAAGTTACTGTCATCCAAGGCAAAGAAATCGCATACCCTGTTACCGTTTTCCCATTTACAGAAACCGTCTTGGTATTGGAGTATTTCGTAACTGTCTTTGTTGATGTTTTGACAGATTTCTTTGTAGTAGTTTTCGTGCATTTGCTGGCCGTTAGGGTTTTCTTCAGCGTCAAAGTTTTCGAATATTTGGTCGTCGTTCGTGTCAAGGTCACATATTTGGTGACGGTGTCGGCGGAACCACCTCCATCTAAAGCAACTTCAAGTTAGCAAAAGCTTTATTTTCGATCTACATAGCTACTGAGATTAAATACTATAGCCGCGCTCTTGTAATCCCCAGTGATTTTCATTTAGAACTGCAGAGGCTACTATAGCGTATGTGGCCAATGCTAACAGGAAGCCTCTGAGGGTCGGCAGAACATGCATATTGAAAATAATCAATATGCGATCAAAGAACGACTCTGGTTGAAGCCGCCAAAATGGTCGGGCAGAGGTATACGAGAATTTCGGATGACAATTCAGCCAAAACCTGGAACTCTCCTTCCAGTTTTAAGGAACCCGGGTTTTCGTTTTAGAGGTTGGCATTAATTGTGTGTGGCAGCTGAGTTTCCGCCCCAAGCCGGTATCGAAGGACTAGGAATTGACAAAGCTTTTAGCCATGCCTATCGATATCTAGATTGGCTTTTTTGGCCTGCTATGGTGGCATGCAGGTGAAGAGCAGAGACAGTTCTGGATGGCGGGAAGCGACGCTTAGTGGAATTGACTAATTAGGTCGACTGCTTCAAGCGACGCAGGAACAGTATCAATCCTACTAGCCTGCGCCTCGGCCATTCGGATCATCTTATGGCGCTTTGCGCATCCTCGCAGGCGATTCAGATCAGATGGTTGATTCGACGGGGAAACGTTATTTCGCACCGATTAGCAAGACGAGGATGATTGTTCTGGAGTTGCATTGGTACAGTGGTCTCCTGTTCGAGTAATGATATTGGGGGGCATCATAGCATGCTTGTCTGATCGTAATTCTTTAATAATCAATGGTATTTCACAGCATTTCAGATTTGCTCAGATTTGCTCCTGAACTCAGCCGAAATATACTAGAATATCTGAAGGCTTGCTGTCATATCAGCCTCGCTGCTGACAATTGAATATTGTCAGATTTGCGGTAGTCTTCTATAGACACTGCCTTTCGAGAGCTCATATGGCCGCGTACAGGAATATCCAAAAAAACACAACGTGAAACTGCGGGACTTAGCACGTACCTGGCTTAGTCTGTTGATAGCTGAAGCCCTCTATCAAATCGTATTTCCGTATTTGTGCAATCGCAAGCGATCTTGTCCGCTGGTTGGGATAGGCGGTAACCCTAGTACCGCCACGCAATGGGTCGAGCCCGGCGATAGCGGTCGCGGTGGGTTATTGCACTCCGAATATCCCAGGTAGGATTGCATCTTCCGCCACGAAAAAAAGGTCCGTCGAGATCAAACGTGGGACTAAACCAGATAGCTGGACGCCGTTCATACTCTCTCCGGCTGCCTACTCGTTGACCGTCCTCTTCTCCTGGTGAGTGTGGATGTTGCCGACTTTGTGTTGGCTTGTCCTCTGCTTCATCCGCTAGCTGCCAAGACCAACGATAAACATTGCATTGCATTGAATAGATGCACGAACGCATCTGTGCATGGTTTTTCACGTGCGTCGCGACCTCGGAATCGATGCGCCGGTATGCATGCCTGTCCGCGGTTTTTTTTTTAAAGATGCAGGTGCAGATGCAAAGTCGGCCATCATGCACAGAAACCCCATTTCTCCAATACCCCGTGCAACCTGGGAACTGTCACCCTTCTAGCAGCCACCCCTGCGAAAGGCCATGGAGCGTTTCCAGTCATCACGATCTAAATGTCTTCCAGCTAACCAGTTCGACACAGTCTCGGCAAGTTCGAGCATTGCACCAGCAGGCCTGGGCCACCATAATGTGGGTGCACTCGCTTCCTCGATGGAAGACATGCATGGCAACCTGTCTTGAAAATAACGAACTGTACAGCCGCTTATTCTTGTCTATTTATTTCTCGTAAAATTACAAGTCATGATCACTTTCTCAAAGCAAGGCACTCTCAAATCATTTCTGTTGCGCCACTCTCGGTAAGACTAGCGCGATGCCCCGCAGACGCAAATTTCCTGTTGATTGGGTAAATTAGATCTTGGTTTCGGTGCCACGGATCTTCTAATCCCTCTTCCAGTAGAGAGGTTAAACCCTGTTGAATTAATCCTCAAAGGGACTTCAATATACCGCGCGTCTGGTTTCCGGCAACTATGATCGGAGATTTTTATGCGGACGCATATGCATGTGCTCTACTCAATCCTTTGTTTCTCACCCAACCACGCGGCCGAGAAAGACGGCTTGACTCTCACCAATTACAACCAGTCTAAATATTTAAATTTGATGTTATGCATGATACAAGGTACATGAGTATGTTCTGGATCTATAGGTCACAGGCTTATGAGGGAGGTCCACATATCTCTCATACGTACCATAACATTTTATATCGAAATGCTTGTGAAAGATGGGTAGCTCGTAGCAGCAGGGGGCAAAGTTGGGTTTAGATCAGCTCATATACTCTAAACAGATGTGCAAGTTTCAAGACCCTTTTAAAGGTGAGCATCGTTGGGTCCACCAAGCACAAGCTGTCTAGTATATCAAATCCAATAAGGGTTGTGGGGCAGCTCAACACATCGAGCTTGTTGTAATTTCTTTGAGCTTTCCCCCTCAGTGTTCAGAAAACGTTCAGATATCAGGGCCAGCTTGATACCACAAAGATCGAACTACAGTATCGGCAAACTTTGCCCAATACATCACCACACAAACCGAGGCTCGCAAAAATGACGGTAACATCTCTTCCTGTCGAGCTTCAAGAACAAATACTCTCCTATGTCGATTGGACCGACCACTTCCGATGCACCCGAGTCTGCAAGCTCTGGAAATCCATCGTCCTCTCAAACTCAAGCATAAAGAATAGCTGGTATAAAAAATGTGCTACACCGGATGTCGAATCACATCTCCACAGAATTCTACAAACACCCAACGTACATTGCGTGTACACCTCTCGTGGCTTCCACGTTAGATTACCGCCATGCACATCGTCCTCAGTTTCATCAAAATCCGACCAAATGTGTATAGCGTCGGACTCTCCGCTTCTTGAGGAACCCCTTTTCAGACCGCTCCCGTCGGGTACCGATCCGAAGGTCAAGGAAATGCACTTTGATATACACCTACTAGGGGTTCCTATGTGTGGTGAGACTATGGTCAAGATGCCGTGGGATCATATCGAAGGAGTCTCGGTAGAGGAAAATTATGTCAGAGTATCTATCCGTATATTTCTCGGGTTTATGGAGGAGCTTATAACGCTTGAGCCTGAGGAAGGGGTACGATACAGGCTAGGGTTTTGGTGTAATTCTGATGTACCATGGGTAGTCGGGTTGAACGTTGAAACGGACCAGGAGTCTAGCTAGTATTGAACAATTATCTTAGTCTAAAAGCCAGGATTAAAGATATAAATGTAACCGCAGTATTCTTTCAATTGCGTCATTCTATCATAATATATTTCTTACCATTCGGTACTGTGGTCACATGGACTGATGACAGCGAGCTAGCCACTTGGGTCGATTTCACTGCGAGTTTCGCCATCTAGGTTATAAATCAATCTTCTCACTTTAAAACTATCATAATAATAAAAAATTTCAAACTTGTGAATGATACTGCAATACTATATATAGTACTACCTCAGGATATTTGGTACTAACAGATGATGTCACCACACGAATAGATAGTTATTAATTACAGATATTAATTGCCCGTGCGCTTTGCGCGAAGTTCGTATTTAACGGAAATTTTATTAGGTATAGTCTCAGGAAACCCTTGGCTAGTCTCAATGGTAGGGCGCCAGTAGACCAAGTTCGTAGCTACATGGATATAAAAGCCTCCACTCTGCGCAATCAAACGAGGAGCTCAAATGAGAAGCACACAAAATATCCAAACTGGAAACTTTCAAATCGTTCGTCTTTTAAATATATTCCGGCAGCAACTGTACCGACCCACAATTGCTCGGCAACGGCGTCTTATTCGCATAACTGTACCTCCAGAACAGCTGTGGAACCCCGTGCGCCCAGTCGCATACGATCCAACCACCCCACTGCTGAAAGGTGCTAACCAGTCCACTAGTATTGAACTTCCATCCATCCTGTCCTGGTCCTGGGCTAATAGTTACGGGAGACCATTGGTTGTAGGTCGTCTCGTAGGTGATGGATAGGCCCCAAGGGTAGTCATCCGATAGTTGAAAGATCACATTGGTGCCTGTTTTGTTGTAAAATGCAATGCCGTTACCGTTTGAGATTGGTGCCTTGTCGAAACAGGCATCGGAGAGACCGGCACCGGTGTGGTATGAGTACACTTAAATTTCATTATTAGTATACGCAATAATATGTTAAACTCCGTGGGTATTTAAGCATTTAAACTTACGGTATAACTTGTCAAATTTGGATGTTGCGTGAGTGGGCTTTGCGACCTTGGTTTTGAGATGGAACTCTCGGGTGGTGTTCTTGATCGCGGAAACGGCGGTGGTTAGGCACAGGAGGCCTGTAACTATGGTAGATAGGAACTTCATCGTGGGGTATTGGTATCCCAATTTTCTTGGCTGTGGCAAGAAGTTCTGGAATGCAGGTTGGTGCTTGATATGGGAAATCTGAAAACAATTCTTACAGGAAAGCCCAGCGCTTGACTCTTTATACTCAGGTTCTCGTTCTCAGGAATTATTACAACCTATCGAAAATTCGGACCACAAAATCGATCCCAGCTGATGACATGGGTCCGGTGTATTTTTGTGCTCTACCAAAATGCTACCTACCTTCTACGTCGGGTCCCCGGCCCAATAACTTCCTGCACTCAACCTAGTGGCATCGCTGCCATCCCCGCATCAAGCTAGTAACCTACCCGGTAGCTACCCGTTTTATCGCGCATTCCGTTCGCTTCCCTCGCACAATTGCCCATTTTTAGAAATCTAAGGTATCTTCAGCGTGGTATCGTGACGTGATTTCTGAAAATGCATGCATGCACAAGGCTAGAGAAAGTAGCGCTGAAAAAAAAAGCTCCGGGGTCGTTATGAGAGTTTGCCCCGTGAAAGCGCAAAAACACTGCGAAATTAGTACAGAAGTTAAGGTGGGCGAGTGGGAATGGAAAATCGGAGAACTCGAGTGTACGTAGCATCGCATTTGTCGGTTAAAAGCAAGGGAGAATTTTAGCAGCGGACTTCCTTGCTTTATGATGGGCGCACTAAAGGCATGGATCGCCAGTTAATATATTTACTCGGCAATTATAGCCCGAATGGGCACTTATTGTGTCGCTACAGAAGAGCGCCCACGATTGAATGAAGGCGACATGATGAGGGTTGCATCGCAGCTGTAAGTCTTTATATCGTGGCGCAGACTCTCAGCTCGATTAATTCAGTTGACAATAGTCAGCCCTTTTCGATGGATAAATTGTGTTGAAGACATTGAACCACCACCAATATATACGCCGATGAGGACTGACATATGCAAGAGGGCAAAGGTGATAAGGATTGAATGTGTGCTTTGTTGTTCATATTAACAGGAACGGTTCCTCTGATTTAGTATCATAGAGGTCCGTGGAGAAGAGTAGTGGTAACTTCCATTACCTAAAAATCCGCGAATACAAAGTTTTTCGTATCCCAATTTATGCGTTCTTTGTACCAGTGATCCTACCACGCCAATCCCATAACCATTTACAAAACAGAATTCCCAAAAAAAAAAGCAGTGAAACTAACCCATCCAAGAGCGAACTTAGTTATCCCACATGCAGATAACATCTTCTTCCTTATACTCTCCCTCAACATCATCAGGCTCAACCAGTCCTTCAAATCTTTCCACAAATTGTTCTACTGTCATGCCATAGGTATCCTCCATCTCTGCCTGCTCAGCAAAGGCCTCCTTGGCCTCCGCAGTTGAAAATCCCGCCGTTGGTGGCTTCTTCGGTGGAACCAAAATATTACCGACAACTTGAATAACACCGTCCTTTGCAACTCCGTCCTGTACCTTTACAGAGGAGACGCCGTTGATAACAATATTGATCAAGCCACCGAAGCGGGAGATATCGATGCTAAGATGTTTTCCGGTCAAGAGAGTTGGGAGGTCGACGTGATAGTGACCCTTCGGGAAGCGGTGATGAGGATAATCCGTCGACCCAGCGCCCGTAGGATGGTAATACGCATCCGAATATAACGTCTCGTTAAGAACGATATGGTATTTAAGGAGTGCTTTTAGGTACTTTCTACCCCACGGGGAGAAGAGGAAGGCATTGATCTTAGGGCCCAGTTTTTCAAATGCAGAGTTTGGAGGGGCGAAAACTGTTGCACCGGTGTAGTTACTCGGGATCTCAGAAGAAAGATTGGTGAGGTGGGAGGCAAGTGCTAAGGTGCTGAATTGAGTGGGGAAGAAGCTAAGGATTTTGCCGATCTTTGGAGGCGGCAGGATAATGGAGTCCACACCGTGGATGATGCCATTGCTAGCAAACTACAGATTTCAAGTTAGCAACCGCTCCGAAACCAGTATACACGAGATGGGGGGTGTACGTACGATATTTGCGGCGACGATATGGCTATAAAAGTTGACGGCAAGACCGTGAGGGCCAAGACCGACACGAAGTCTCTGGGGTCCACCCAAATTCGGGGTGTCCAAAGCAGATGGGATGGTGTGGGAAAGCAACAACTTGAAGGCCGGGAACGGTTCATTTGTAAGATGGTAGGTTAGAACCTGTTTGACAAAATCCTTTGAGGGCTTCCAGTCCTTAGGAGCCTTTTTGAACTTTTCAAAGGCCTTATTGGTTGGCACGAATAGCGTGTAGTTGGCGATCGTGCCATTAAGGATGGATACGATGTCTTCAAACTCAGAGACAACTTTGGCGAACTTTGTGGTAAAGTTGGACTTGGAAATCAGCTGCCAGATAGTCTCGTTGTGCTGGTGGTGCCAATGAGGAGGTGGGCCATGTGGTGGGCCATGAGGTGGACCATGAGGTGGATGCTGTGGATGTCCCGATGGCTTTGGAGGCCAGTTATGCGGTGGACCATGTGGGAGCTTTCCTCCTGGTGGTTTTGGCGGCCACTCTGGCGGATCCTCCGGACCATCGCCCGGTGGTTTGGGAGGCCATTTTGGCGGGCCTTCCGGTCGCTTTGGAGGCCAGGATGGAGGTTTAGGAGGCCAGTCCCCGCCATGCTCGGCTGACAGTTCCTCGTGGTGGTGATGGTGATGGTGATGCTCGCCAGGAGAATGATAGACGTCGTAGAAAGCCAGAGGCTCCAGTTCCTCATAGCTAGTCGCGTCCAAGGCGGTTGGATGGAATCCCTCAAGGCTGGCTAGGTCGACGTGAAGGTTGTTGGCGGGGCCATCGGCGCGATGAGACCGGCGAAGGACGAATTGGGGACGGAGACCGTTGCGAAACTTCTTGTGGCATGGCTCCCCGTGGCCGTGAGGTTTATCCGAGTCGACGGGATGGGCATCGGGCTTGGTCTTGTCGTCGGAAGTGATCGGGGCCTGGTGGTCGTTGAAGCCGACCTTCTGGACGTGGAGGCCGTTGGTGTCGTCAGGGATGGCGATAAAGGCGGCGGTCAACACCGCGACGGGCAAAAGAAGCGAGACCTTCATCTTTTTGACTCGCGTGTACCCGGTTACTCAACTAACTAATATAATTACTCTACTGCTATTTTGTAACGAAACCTGAAAGATCGAAAGCAAGCTCTCGATATTTAAAGTGTTTGCGTAAAAGAGGGTCGGAGGGCGGGAGATATTGGGGGCGGGCTGCGTAAGCTCTGGAGATGGTGGGTGGGTCCGCGGGCATATGTTGCCATCGAGCAATTGTGCTACACCGACATGAATGACGTGAAGACATTGATTACCACCGCCCCTATGTAAAACGCCGTCTCTATCACCGATTCTCTAGAGCCTGCCAAGATGCTAGCTGCACAAGGTGACTGGCTCCCGTACTCAAGCATCTCCAAGAAACCGCTGCCGTTCAAGCTCAGGCCAGGAGGGGACCACGTAAGCTCATCGCCAGTATTCAACAAGCACCGATCCTCCGAGCTTATCGATCGACGGGAAATTAATTGCCGTCCGCTGTTCCAGCTCAATTTTTGTAACCCGCAGTTCCGGTTTTTGTCTACGGCAGTGCTAATTCTCTGACTTCTGTTTTTTTTGCCGTATCTAATTATCTTCACCAAGGAATTTAATTGCCATGTATGGCTCACTCCATATGCACTTCATCGAAAAAGGTAAATTTTGTAGCCTGACTATCGATTCACCTAGCACTGTCGCGAGGGTGGAAATTTAAGGCAATCTCGGATATAACAATGCAGCCCAAAGGTGACGCGGCGGCATCGGCTAACCCGCTCTTCTACCAGCTAATCGCAATTAGGAATACAATATGAAACAGTAAAATAGTGAATATATTTGCATTTTATATACCTCCCTTTCGATTCGATAATTATTAGTATCACATTTTGTGTCAATCAACACCGGTGCACCTTTAAGCTTTGTTTATCACCGGCCGTCAGTCGCTTCCATCCCCACTTGTTCCTTTCCTCTTTTTGCCATCAAGGAGGCTATAAATTCTAAATTCATTCAAAACTGCCGTTAGTATGCTTATCCTTTAAACCCCGCAGAGTGTGCCCAACCACAAAATCGCTGCCAAAGGAACCTCAAGGATGCCATGCACAGATAGTAAACCAATCCAGACGCCTACCTCTTGCTCCTATCGATATCAAGCTACCTTGCAAAATTCCAACAGTAAGCAGTCATATTCGCGCAACAATTGCCTAATACCCTGACTCTCCTCTGGAAGTCCAACCGTCTAACCCCTGTCCTTATCGGGTGTGAACCCAAATCTAGTTTCGCACAACGGCTCACCTTCCAGGCTTCCTTTCGCACCTGTACCAACACCCAAAAAATCACACCGAGATATCCCTACGTCGCCGTGTTAATCCCAGATTCATGGAGTTTATACCTTGCACTTGGATTTCTGCTATTATATTGCAATAATCTCGTGGTGTACGTGCAGGTACATCTGCAGAAAACATGACCAGAAAAGCGCTAGCGATATATTTAAAGAACATTTCCACCGGGATGTGATGCACCTGCAGATGCCGCCTTTATAAAAAGCACCGCACATGGTCAAGTATTCTGATTCCAACGTCCAACAGTCTTGATAGCTAAAGGCTATAGGCATACCGTATACTGTTGAAGGGCCAACCACGCGGACGAAACGTCAAGGTGGCAAAATGTTTAAACGAATATCTCAGATACCGCCAGTTTGCACCTACGCACTACACTGATAATGTACCAAATGCGCTAGGCACATATCGCTATCAAGCTCTAGGCATCATATATTCGGTCCGTAACAGGAGTTTGCATACCGAGCTCATTTCATATCACAAAAAATCCCTTAAAGGATCCAATATAATTCTCTGATATATTCCATATTCCTCAGCATACTGCCTCTGTACCGACGTTTTCCTGACCTATTCGTGACCTCTTTGCAAGGGCTACCCGGCCGGGGACGATATCGGTTGGTTTTCGTGGAAATTATGGTGTTGGTGTTGAAGTTGGCTGTCAGGATAGTCGATCTGATGTGGTCAATATCGATTCTTTGCGGTTTTGTTCTCTTACAAGTGATCAGGGTACCGAGGCCTCAAGACTGGGCTTTCATCCAATACCTGTGCTAAGAGCGTCTCTTGGGGCTGAAAATGCAGATGCGAAAACAAGTTTAGCATCTCAGCCAATGGTTTCGGACAGGGATAGTATTTGAGGAAGCAAATCACGGGAGCGCGATCAAGGCATGGGGTGTGTAGTGAACGGGAACCTTCTCGCCCAGTATGAACCCGCTACAGATCGTTAACTGACTTTTCTCGGCCCGGACCTGGGGAAAGTAAGGACCGTGGTAAGAGTTTTGGTGCGCCTCCCTGGGCCTGACATGTACGTTATATAGATGCTGCCTTTTCGTAGATGAAAACTATTTACTACACTTTGCATTGGCTCGAGAGGTTACTGCAAATGATGTTAAATATGCAGATACAACATGTACGTAGAGCGGAATCCTTTCATCTAGGGCGTAAATCTAACGATAACAATCAACAGCTTATAGATAAATAACCCAGATCGTTTACGTGGCAATGGTTCAGCGAGACGTGGACCTGCTCGAAAAATGCAACAAATATTCCGACATGTTGTGTTGCCGTCGTACCCTAGAATCCAGGGCACTGTTGCCTCGTAAACCAAATGCTGACCGCAAAAGGGCACTGTGAGGTTAGTGAAGCAAATCTAGATAATTGATAAGATATTGCACTGTTTAGAGATACTGTTAAGCTTATAGCTTGTAACCTAGGATTATCTCTTACTCAAGTGACAAAAGTTATCTGGAGTCAAACATCATCAACCTCCTCAACAGATCTAGAATAGCTATTTCAAAATTCTTGTCTTAGAAATAGGTGGATCCTAGCCTCTACAGCTTAGAGCTCTTGCACCGACCTTGGTATCCTAAATCCACGCAACTGGCTTCAAAGAGTTCTTGTCTTTATCCGCACATCTTCTACTTCGCGCTTTTGCACGTGAAATACGATGTCTGTACCAAATTCCGTCTCCAGTCTGTCGATCACATCTTGAGTGGCAGCAAAACTATTAAAATAGAAAAAATATAGTAAAAACCAAATCTTTACTTGTTCTGGGATATTTTCGCGTTCCCTTCTTAAGCGCTTGTTTAGATTTATTAATTGACCCTTTGCTCTTTCGCTTTTTCCCAATTTACTGCCTGATTGTTGTTAAATAGATTTATAACCGGAAGAGGCTTACGAAATGACGAGAGCTAACATTAGACTGTGAGCATCCAGGAGAACTAAACTATGAAGGTGCAGCTGAATACTAAGAGAGAGTCGCAAGCTAACCTCGTAACTGATTTATCAATAAGAAATTAAAAAACACGACATATGCTTCGCATTTCTAGATCTTGAGCTATTTTAATCAAATCCAATAGTTTGACGACAGCCAAAAAAATTGTTCATTCGAATATTTAGGCGTTGATATGATTACTTTGTATCCATCAAAGGCCGAGTCCATAGCAATGATTCATATGATCATGTTGCCAATCGTGGAATGTCAACGGGAACGGGACCGATTCACGTTCGATGATCAAACCCGAAAGTTCATGCGAATAAGCGTGAAATCTTACCCCGCTTTTGAGTATCTATCTATCCCTCTAGTTGTATTTTTCTTTCAAGATATTTCGAATGATCTAGCGTCTCGTCCCAAATTTCATGTATCTGTGATATTGATCGAAGTTATCGGAATATTTTTTAAACACCCCCAGATAGTTCCCATTCATATGCAATTGACCATTCTGTATCGATATATATCACCGCCACATAACCACTTAAACCCTCCAGATTTTATCTACCATTAACATTGCATTAGTTCCACCCCCATCGCGCAACACTTCACAAGCTTATGTAAGAGAGGATACGGTCGTTGAGGTTTTTTCCATCCCAACTTACAGCAGAAGCCTAGATAAAAGGGATTTGTTTGTAGGGCGACCTTGGTTTTGATTAATCTAAGGTCTCTCATGTCATGTGCTTTGGCTGCAGTCCTTCAGTCGGGGTCACATACATGCATGAGGTCTCACAACCCAACATGCCAACTCTTTTGCATTCAACAATACAATGCGAGGCCGGTATATGTGGTCCGAAAAATTCTAGACTTAGAGCTTTGTTACAATGTGGAGATTACTCCGGATCTTGTTTTGCCCCCAGAATCATGCACCACAATAATCATGACTACTAATCTGTTCTCCACAGATTATACACCAAAGATGTGGGGTAGCTAAGCTTAATATTATAAATCACTTTTGAGACCTTTATTTGCTGTATTCACCAATTTACCATGGGGTTTCCTTCCCCCTGAAATGAAAACGCAGCTCCACACTCTAAGCTAAACTTATTTAAAACCGGTTATTTCTGAGCTATGTATACGAAATCAAATGGGTTCACTTACATTCGCGGACGGCTTAGCGGTCGCAATATCAACATGCACATCTTCAAACCCCAACTCCAAGTCCCGTTAACGAGAAAAAATCATAATCCCACGCTCGGTCCTCTACACTTTTCCGTTCTCCCCAGTTTTCACATCCGCACAGGGTGTATGTACACCTCCATTCTGCAGATGGAAGACAATATCCTGACTTTCTGGGTGAGTAAACTGCGCGGTTATTCGTTCACTAAAATCAGGTGACCAAAAAATCATGCGAAGGGATTATACAATAGGTTCTGCATGGATATGTGCTGGTTTACCAATAGCGGAACCGAGGCGAACCTATATAATGGCTATCACGTCGGCTAAAGTGGTGACGGGACGGGAGAGGGTAACCTACTGTGCCTACCAATATGCCTTGCACACTATATTGGATTTCCGACTGTTTATTAACGATGAAAGCTAGATATATAGATTGGAGTTTTTTCCGGTGCATGTCATGGCTCTTTGTTCTCCTTTCCATCCGCGGAGACCTTTGAATGCACCTCACCAGTATTTAGTCGAGCGATAAAACGATATCGGCTACACAGAGGACTTCCTCAACAATTCACCATCTTCTTCTTCTCAGCCAGCCGCAATTCTTGTTGAGCAGATGCAAGGGGCAGGCGGATGTTGCCCGGCATCGAAGGAGTTTCTTATAGTGTTAAGAAATCTGGCATATAGTAGTGGTGCGCTCCTAGTATTTGATGAGGTAATGACGAGTAGACTTCACCCGGACTGGTTGCAGCATTTAATATTTCCACGAGGTATCTGAGCGGCACTACAAGCTTTGAGTGCTTTGGAGGAAAGAGACGTTTGATCAAGAGTAAGGAGGCGGCAGCGACAGGGTTTTGAGACACCCAGTAACGGTTTAAAAAAATATTATTATTACCATGGTGACCGGATGCGCGGCACTAGAGGTATTGAAGAGTGGCCGCTTGGAAAGTACGAATGCTCTCGGGGAAAGCATGAGAAAAGAACTAAATAATCTATGTAAAATATATAGAACTCTAAAAAGGATGTGTGTTACGGGGATGGGGGGTTGATGATGGGGCATTTTGGAAAGCGGATGAATTCGAAGAATGGAAAAGAAGATTTAATAGACTATGTCAAGGTAAAAGATAAGGATGCTGAGAGTCTATTTGGGTTTGTCGAGAGGAGTATTTATCTTGCGAGTAAAGGGTTCACGGCACTGACATGGAGCATGGGGAGAACATTTGAAGGAGTTTGTGGCCGCCACAGAGGGATTCCTAAAGGAATGGGAGCATGTTTTTGAAAGAATAGAGACTGAAAACTCTGATGCGTAAAAGCAAGCTTCATGTTGACTATAATTTATCTATGAGCTTGCAAGCTTGCTTTACAGCAATTAATTAACTTTTCTATGGTATACAACCTTCATGAATCCAACTGCCATTTTTAGAAGTTTTCGCGATCATATACCTCTATATATTAGAATTTGATGCGAAGATATTATTTACTCAAAGTACGAAAAAACCTTTTGAGTGGGGATATCTTGTCTAAATAAACAGAAGTTCCAGGTGATCGAAGAGTTTGAATGACAGAAAATATCCATACGAGCCTAATGTTATAAAGGTTGCGGTAGGTTGATGACTACCTTTAAGCTGCTCATATCGGATTTCATGCTCTTGCATTGATATGGAAGGTTTTCTAAAGCCCACCCAGACCTCGCATTATTTTTTATCGACGCAATCTCTATATATTGGCCCACTGATATCATCACGATATCCTGAGTATTCCGATTTCTAGGTTGTCGGGTCGAGAAACGTCAAAGAGAACCAGATCAACAGATCAGCATAGAAAAATGTAAGAATATCTGTACTGAATAGAGTAAACCGATTATTTGCTTTCCTGAGATAGCACAATTTTCGCGAGATCCATGTGGGAGTCGCTTTTAACCCTGAGTTCCGGGAAAGATCCTCTGTGCGGCTTCTGGGAATTAGCCTGACGTGCGAAATAGATGATCATTACGGTTTGGAGTTTTAACAATGAGGCAAGAGAATATCAAATACAATACAGTCCTTCGTATCGGGTTTAACCGCTTGCACACAATATCACAAAAGCTATATCGTGTATCAGAAATTCTTATAAGAAGCTTTGGCACGGCACAAAGGTTGGTGGGAGCCTCCTCCTCATGGGCACATGACCAGCAGAGATATCAAAGCGAGAGTATTGGCAACGCTGGGCATTTATTCCCCCCTTTGGTTATTCAAAATACAGTCGTGATGGTTTGGCACGCATCCAGTCAAAATCTAGGTTCATGTTGGAAAGAAAATATTCCCCTTTTCGGCGGGGAAAATTGACGGATGAGCGCCAAGACTGGGTTTTAAGGGCAATAGTCAAGGGCCGGGGTCCTTGTCAAACCCGACACCAACAAGCAATCACCAGAGTTTGCGTGTGCCGAACAGGAGGCTCGAGGGAGTTGAAAAGCAAGGAGTTCAAAGATCCGCTGCGGATAATAGTGGGCGATTACCGGTCTTTAGCTAAGGATATGGAGCTTTACAGCTGAAGCAGGGAGTAGCAATGAAGATCACAAATGGTTTTGTATTAGTGAAGTGCTATAAATGGGTTAATACCGTGTGATATAGGGCATTCAACGCATTTTGTGCCGTTGAAAAGTGATGGTTTTCCCACAGTCTTTTATTTCTGGATTATTGTTTCGAGATCTATAGCATTTAGGGTTTGCCTTGATATATGGATATGTGACGATAAGAGCTGTAGCTATAGCTTTCTCTTCCTCCTATGGAATTTAATCTCATCATTATCGATTTCCGCAACGGCACGGAATTGTCTTTGCCGCTTCCGCGATCGTGAACTGATTTTTGGTAGCTCGCAGTTGAGTGGCCAGTGCTGTGGAGAAAGTTTCACAAAGGGGCTTTTTTACTCAGTGCGCGTGCGGTCGCTACTGCATTTTCTTCCGAAGAAAAACACCTCGAATATTCGAATCAGCAAATTTTTGCTGTAATTCGCAAACCAGGTGCGTAGTTCACATAAGATTCCGGCTCTGTTCTTTGTCAAAGCTCTTGCACATCTGGTTTCTGCGACACGCCGACGGCAACTCGGACGTATCGCTGAAAGTATGCAGAATGCATGGTTGCTTTTTTGGGATACAACAAAAAAGGGAGCGGGGAATGGATTTTGTCGTTTGCCCCACTTTGCGGGGAGGCGTTGTTGCCTTCGGCGGGAGAAGACAAGATACGAATGTGTACACAAAAAGGGATTTAACGGGCTGACAAATTTGTAAGGGGGATTTCACGGGACTGGTCGGACTGGACCCCAATAAAGTGATTCAGTGCGGCGAGGCCACGTCGTGGACAGTTGTGTAAAGGCCCATCGCACAAGCAGTAACATGTACAAAGTACACCTTTTATCAATGGATAATTTCGAGCCGTGGTCGAGCCGTGGTCGAGCCTCGAGTCAGTTTAAAACGGGGCATACCGGGAGGTGAATATCGAACAGTTGGTGCAGGTCACAAATAAACTCAAACGGAGCAGGTCTGAATGCAGCAACAGATTGATTCTTGTTGGCGAAGGAAGTATATACGAAGAGACTTGACAATGTATCGTCTGTGTTAGTTAGGATATAAGCTTCCAACAAGCTGTCGCCGTGAGAAGAATCCGATCATATGACACCGTAAAGGGTGAGGTAGAGAAACTGATTCTTTATGTGCCGTGCCAAATCGAATTGTTTTTTTTGGAATGCGACGCTGAACCGATAGTTTTGGTTGAGGACCTAGACCCGAACCTGGTCGACGGTCAGACCACGCGACTCGGTTGTGCTTTGGCGATACGGAGACAGCTTAGGCAGCCCGGGTGTCGGCTTTTTTTCCACACGCAGTTACGCCCATATATATCGTCATTTTGAGGCCACCGCCAGATGCCAACCGTCACTTCCAGAACCTTGCTATCGAGCTCCCTGGTTCCTGTGATGCGCACAGGCTCCTTCTGCTCAACTGATGCGGTGCAAGCTGCTGGCTACCCTTATGAGGAATAATTTAATTCCGAGATGACAAGACTTGCGCGTAATGAGTAAACATGTCTGAAAATTCGAAAGTTCTTCCCATAGGTTAATGCGATATTGATCGATCTTTTGAGGATAAGGTAGACGATTAAGTACCTGACCTGGGCGGCAACCTTAGGCTCGCTTTCAATGACGATATCGAAAAATTTTGTATTGCATTGAAAGCATTCGCACTTATAACAAGACCGCTTAGTTCTGAGGTAAGCGGAGCCTTGAGATTGAATCTCGCTCCTGCCTATATTACTGCTGGTTCTAACATGATATATCATGCACGGATCGAATATTATCTTCGCGAGGTTTTTTTTAATTTTTTTTTATTTATCTCGCTCAAGTTTCCCGGATTTGCTCTCCAACCAAACACCAAGGTGGCATAACTCTTCCATTTACCCATGTATCGAAGCCGCGAGGCACAGCCGGGTGGAGACAATATTCTGGGAGGCAGATGCCCAAAGTTTTGTTCGACCAGCCGGCTGGGTCCTTCATCCGGGTTTTGCATCACTCAATGCATGCTTTCTTTTTCATGGCGCATGTCACCCTCGGTACATAACACCAGGAAACTCTGAGCCAAAAAAACGAACTAAGAGCGAACGTTGTCCTGACACACCAATGAAGGGGTTTTGTCATGCTCCACCTCAATGGGGTCAACCTGGGGTACCCCGACGCTTTCACGAGATGGCACGGGTTCCAAAAAACATCTCAGATTTTCTGGCGGATCGAGTGTGGAGGGGCTGGGTTCAAGGAGCTTATTGAACAAGGTGAAAGCTTTGATGTTTCTTTCTCGTATAAAATAGAGAGCATCGGTCATACCCTTGACGAGGGGTAAGGTCCTGCTTTTTTGGTCAGCTCCAGATTTTTGACGGGTCCGTTTCCTAAGATCTGAGATATCGAACCGTGGGTTGCGCTTGGGTTCGAAAAAACCATTCAAACAGACAGGAAAGCAAAAAAGAATTAAAGCAGCCAACGATTCAAACTCGGTCAATCTAGCTTTACCCTGGTTCTGTCTATTAATCCAAGTAGATATACCGGCGGTACAAACAATCAGCAACATTCGCCTCCCAGTTGATTCAATTTATTTTTTGTTTTCTTCGCTCCTTTGGGTGGTGTTACGTTATAAATTTCTTGGCCGAACAAAAAAGCAACCAGTTTCCGAGAGATTTGCACAAGGACTGAACAGGTTGAAAACCGTGCATGCAGCCGTGGGTTTGCGAGCCTTAACCCAAGCCTGGAAAAATTGCAGACGATTATGCGACTGGTGAATCGGTCCTGCCCAAAACTGATCTGACGGCATACAACCTTTAAGAAATAATAAAAGCGACTTAAATGTCCCGCCTGTCCGGGTGTGTATCTTTCAAATCTTGATCGCAGGCTGATTTTTTGTTTTATCATCATCCCGATAACATCGTCGTCTAACGTTACGAAGACCTCGATTGGCAACTCAACGGAACCGATAGCCTCGATTTGCGAACTCGAAGTTGACGATATATATCCCGGGACTTCCGACTTTTTTTCGGTTATCACGACATGATTTGATCAATATACACACTTCGAGGAATTCTTTACGACCCGTTGTTCCCGTGGAGGAATTCAATTCTACCTCTCAACGAAGCTGAAATACCTTCGCAACTTCAGATTCATTTACGATATTTATTCATTTACGCTTGCACGTTTCCAAAAAAGCCGAGCCGCAATTGCGCACTTGTTTTTCTTTCGACAGGCATCTTTTCCATCCCTCGCTCGCAGAACAGGAATCTATAAGCATTTCAGCCATCCGGTGTAATAAAACAGCTGAACAGCATTGGAATTCCTGCCATTTGTGTTGTTTACAACCAGCCAGACCTGTCTCAGGTCTTCAATTACTAGTTGGAAGCTGCAAGGGCGACATTCGCTTCGACATTCTAGGAGCGGCTGGCAAGACCCGAACAGAGTGATAGCTGCAGATATCGAATTGCCCTGAAGACCCTGAAGGGACCGCGGAGCTGTAAGACGCATGCAAAGCATAAAACGGTTTACGGCAGACCCGAATTATTTTGTTTTAGGGAGCAAAGGTCGCAGGTGCAGGGTTCTCCCATCAAAGGACTGTTTGGAGGACTGGCGCATAAGCGTTTGTTAGGATTGCTCTATGCTTGCCTGTGGAAATTCTTAGACAGTACTTTATTTGCCTGGGTCCCCAATATCTTGCGTTTGTTTATCATTGCGATAATTCCTTGGGGTCGATACCACCGCCTTACCATTCCCAGAAGTTTCTATTCTGAAATTGGGTTGAATCCAGGAGGAGGTGGTGATAAGTTGGACCGCACACTGCATTGGAATCCTGGGAGCAAAGGGATATAATAATCTAGGTTCTATCGAGTGGCAGAAGCCAGGGAACCGGGACCGTATTAAACAGTTTGGGACTTCACAGGACAATTCTTTGCCAGTTCGGGCCTCTTAAAATCCTTTGTTTACTTGCTCATCGGGTTTTCGATCTCCGATTTTTTCGATCTACTGCAACCAGCTGCGACTAAAAGTGCGATCCTCTGCGGGGTCTTGAAATTGCAGTTTTCTTTATGAACCTCTCTCCGACCTGATATCGCAAAGTTCCGGCGTGTTGAATCGAAAAAGTCCGAAGTTGTCTCGACGCCCTCAGCAACACACAACGCATCCCTTTCGACACCTCCTCGACATCCAGCTGGTGTTCATCTTTACCTCCATCGCTACTACACGTCTATAGTTTCGTCCTGGGGAGAACGCTGTCTCTAGAAGGCAGCGGAGGACTGAATCCTTTTTCTGCTGGAACTCGCATCTGACCGACCTACTCGCAACAATGTGGTGGATAAGTTTCCAAGAAGGCTCGGTTATACCGGGCATCATTATCGGATGCTTTGTCGCGATAGGTTGGTATCCTCATGTTCGTATTTCATCGAAAATCCCGGAGGCTAACTTTCATGATTAGGTGGTTTAATTTTCGGGTATGACTTCGATATTGCTCCTGAGGAGTTTTAGAAAACTTCCCAGCTAACTTCGATCACGTTGATTACACGTAGGTGGGATACTGGTAACATAAACGGCATACTGGCAATGGATTCTTTCATTCGTGATTATGCCACAAATTATGATGATAATGGAAAACCCTACATCACCCCGAGCCAATCGAGCTTGATTGTTTCGATACTATCGGCCGGTACGGTTATTGGTAAGTTCACCTGGTTCTGAACGAATCGAATTTCTGCTGACAGATATATCGCTGTAGGGGCTTTAACCGCAAACTTTTTCGCTGATTGGATTGGTCGAAGGTGGGGACTTATCGTAGCTTCTACTCTATTCACGGTAAAGCTTTTTGGCCCCTTCGCTAGTATGTAATGGATCGAGGCTCATATGTTGCTTACAGGTCGGAGTCATCCTTCAAGTGCTTTCCACCGCACTCCCTCTTTTCATAATTGGAAGGATGGTCACTGGTATGGGAGTTGGTCTGATATCAGTTATGGGTATGTTTGTTCATTGTGCCTCAAATATCTGTCTTGCTGAGGGAAACTAAACCCGGAGATATATAGTTCCACTTTATCAAGCAGAATCCGCACCGAAATGGATCAGAGGTTCCATCATCGGTTGTTATCAGCTCTCCATTACCCTCGGGCTGCTCTTCACCACAATCATATCCAACGCAACCCACAATCGGACGGACACTGGTGCCTATCGAATTCCGATCTCATTGCAGGCAATTCTTTCTATCACTCTCGCTGTCGGCATGCTTTTCCTCCCAGAGTCCCCTCGTTTTCTGGTCAAAAGAGGCCACCCAGAAGCAGCTACACTCGCCCTGGCTAAGTTGAGAGCTCTACCCCGAGACCATCCTACCTTGCAAGAAGAACTTCTTGAGATTGAACTGTTCCACGAAATGGAATGCGATTTGGGGAAAGCGACATGGAAGGATTGTTTTAGAGGTAACCTAGGCGCACGATTATGGACCGGTTGTGGTCTTCAAGCTTTGCAACAGTTGACAGGGTTCGTTTTTTCTCTCACTCTTCCCCTGCCCCGTATCGAGCTGGTATCCGGAATATTTGTGCTAATATTGGAATTCAGAATTAATTTCATTTTCTACTACGGTACTACGTATTTTAAATCAACTGGTGTTTCTCGACCATTCATCATCTCGCTTATTGCCAACATCGTCAACGTTGTCGCCACCATACCTGGTCTGTATCTCGTGGAAAGAGCCGGTAGAGCACCGTTGCTCTTTATCGGAGCACTCGGAATGGGATTCTGCCAGCTCGTCATTGGTGTTGTCGGTCTCACCACAAGTACCGATGTATCCAATAAGGTTCTAATCGCTTTGACTTGCATCTACATCGCCTTCTTTGCTATGACATGGGGGCTAGGTGGCTGGATTGTGACGGGTGAAATCTTCCCCTTAAGGGTGAGAGCGAAAAGCATGAGTATGACGGCGGCGACGAATTGGATTGTGAACTGGGCCTTGGTAAGCTACCCTTTTCTTCAAGTTTTCTCAAAAAGCATTCGACAGCCTGTCCAGCGTTGGCTTGTGTTTCGTTTCACCGCCTGGGATATGTTGTCCTCAGGTTTTGCCCACAAATTTAGGCATCCTACTTCCATAGCGGTGCCTGTGGCATTGCCCTGCTCATATCGCCAATCAGATATCTCGAATCTGGAGTACCCATGCACAGAAATCCCGAGAACTCCACTTCCAGTACAAAGGAAGCGAAAAAATACTACAAAGCAAGCGGCTGTATATTTGCACACTGTTGCACTGATTGGCGCACATCTTTCAACCACTACCCTACCATTTCCATCTTTAAACCCGAGTCTCAATATAACTTGAAGAGAATTACTGGCTAATATTGACCCTCATTCAACTTGGTAGAGCTACTCCACGCCATACCTCGTGGACCAAAGTCCAAATTCCGCTCGACTTGGTTCGAAGATCTGCTTCATGTGGGCAGGGTTCTGTTTTCTAAGCGTTTGGTTTGTGCAAAGGGTAAGCAACTTGCGCCTTTATCTATCTCCGTTGATGGCTCGGCGAAATACTTCCCGAGGTTTCACAGACCATCCACGATTCAAAGCCCCTCAAGTTTTTCTACTTTTCATTATGCTAATAAATTAAATCAATCTATCCAGTTTATCCACGAAACTAAAGGCATATCCCTCGAACAAGTCGACGGAGTTTATCACGGCAGCACCGCTGCCAAAATTCGCAACCGTCTCTCCAGCGTTACCAGCTCCTCGCTCCGAAAAAGAGATACAATGCACGTCAACGAGATTATTCCTCTCCATATCGCAGCAGCAGGTGGCATGCCATCTTCTCACCCTCATCGCTCTCATTTAGTCCCGCTATCTCCGGTCCATAGTCTCGACCGGGTCAGCGTTCGCAACAGCGATGTTAATACCATTAATCTCGAACGGGGGCACGGGATCCAGAGAGTTGATACCAGTGGCTCGTAATCTACCAGTCTTATGCTTTCCATAATTATTCTTTCTTTTGTTTTTTTTTCAATCTGCCTTTGCGATCGAGCCTCGATGCTCTCGTTGGATACCCCCCACGCAACAAACAAAATTTTATGCTGGCGTTCTCTCGGTTTGCTTTTGGGTTTTTCATCATTTTCTTTTACTTTCTAATAATTGATGCTTCTTAAATTCTGGTCTTGAGAAGTGAGAGGATTCATTTCTTTTGATTTCATGTGGGGCACATTTTATCATGACTTTTGGGTTTCTTTTTTCCTAACGAACCGACACAAATAACGGCCTTTCTTCTTCTTTATTCAACGGGGACCTGGCGTCGTACATATTGTTATGTGGCATATGGTGGTGTTGACTCACTTGGTCCTTGAACTTTCTTTTGCTCTTTTTTCTCCTTTCTTGTATACACTTTGTATTATACACCTTTTTATTCGACAGACAAAAGTGGAAATTATATACCAAAAGAAAGAGACTTTTGTTATAAACTATCAAGCATACATACATACATACATACATATATACCTATAGACTGACTAGACGAATATATTCTAGTCAGGACAATTGAATGGTGATTGTAGGTCTTGTTACATACATGTTTATTTTCCCTTATTGGTATTACAAATATTTAAATCAGTCAAGATTACTCTCAGAGCGTCACCTGAAAATCCACAAAAACTAAAAAACCCTTTCTGCGCCAGAGGTTACCTAACCAACTTTTTCTTCTGTGAGACTCGCCCATTGAATACATTCATAGAACACAAAAACCAACATTCCTAATCGCGGGGTAGATTCATGAATCCAAAGGGGTATGGCACTTCGCAACAAACAAACAAAATAAAATAAAAAATACCTCCCACTTCGTAACATTAATCTTTTCTTTGTCAAGAATGGTTCGAAAATTTGCGAGTCAGCTCCTTGTTCGCTCCCTTGACAATATACATTATCACAATCTTTTTAAGCAGTTCAGTTGTAGAAACCCCCATAGTTTACTTTGAAGGCTCCTGTGAAGCCCAACAGATCCGAATTCTGTAGGAGATTTTCCCACTCGGACCAGTTTATTGGGGTGACTCCAGCTGAGCTCGAAAGCCCGTTGGATGACGAGGCCGAAGCCGCGTTCTCGTTTCTATCGGTTGGTGGCGACATGTCTATCGGGTCTGGACCGTTACCACCCATGGCGCCGGTATTTGACTGCATCATGCTCATCCCGCCAGCGTTATTACCCATGACGTTGTCCTTTGGCATATATTGTATATTGCCCTGCTGTTGTATCGGTGCAGCGGCCGGTAGCGAAAACTTGTCCGGGCAAAGGCTGAAAGTTTTGAACGGCATCGCGGACGCGGTGATCTCCCCGCCGCTACCGGTGTACATGGCCCTCAGAGTCTGGACGAAAACGGGTATGGCCAGGGTTTCCAACCTGTCCATCCTTTTCAGGAGACTCTCCCTGCACTCCCAAGCTTTCAGAGCCAGCGCGATGATGGCGGCGTGCAACTCGTCCTTTTTCTCCAGCCATTCGTA
Source organism: Dactylellina parvicollis (assembly GCA_036971385.1). NCBI lineage: Eukaryota > Fungi > Ascomycota > Orbiliomycetes > Orbiliales > Orbiliaceae > Dactylellina > Dactylellina parvicollis. The sequence continues at coordinate 137,989 of JAJTUD010000022.1, read as the reverse complement.
GTGGTGTTCGAAAACCTCGTCCACCTGTGCCCACGCCTTCTCGACTTCCACGCCCTGAGCCCGGACGCGGAGTTCTCCGAGGAGGTATATGAAGGCGTGCCATTGGAAAAAGGACTTTGTGTGCCACAGGAACTTTTGGATCGATCGGGTGGAGTGGCAGAGGTTGTCGTATTCCATGATTTTGATCGAGTAGGAGAAGAGCGTATCCTTTTCTTCCGCCGACATGCCCGCCCCGCCGTCCGGGCGCCTTATCGGGTGGTGGGTCATTAGTCGCAGGTTCGCCAGAGCGGACCTGCAGACTATTGAAGTGAACAGCTGTAACGGGTTCACAGGATCGACGTGACGGATGTACTTGTCCTCGAGCCTTTGAGAGATTTTGAGGAGCTGTTCGTCACTGTCGCAGGCCTTGTAGTAGTTTGCAAACTCGGCCTCATCACCGTCATCGCCGGTGGGGTTGAGGTCGTACATTTTTTGGGACATATTTCTACGGTGCATGCGACGCCAGCGTTCGACGAAGAGGTTGCCGAGCTCGCCCCGGAGTTGACACCACATGTTCTCCGTGGGACCCTCACGCTCCTTGGGGGGCTCCGTCATGCCGGGCCAGATATCCGATTCGTTGAGGGAGCCCGGCCAGTGGGAGTCCCAAGCGTTTTCGTCCATGGCCATGGTGTACAGGCCGGCACCGGAGAGCTCGGCGGTGCGGAAGTCGAGGATGAGGATTTCGCGCCAGATGCGGCGGCGCATTTCGGTTTCGAAAGGTGGGAGGCTTAGTTTTAGGCCATCGCGGTGGATGCCCATCCTTTGGGCGATACGAACCGCCATGCCGGTGATAACCCAAAGGGAGGGGTAGTCGTAGTAGGAGCGAAGGTCGAGCTGTAAGGTTTGGATGTTAGCGGATATCATTCTCCACGTTATACTCTGTCATGTCGTCGTGGCTAGTGGTAAATATTCAAGGCTACTTACAAGGAAGAGCACGAAGGCTTGAACGACGACCATGTCGGTCGTTTTCAGCACTCCTGCGTTTTTCAGTGCGAACTGCCCGGCGTATCTGTACCTTGCGAGCAGATCTGCACGAGTCTCTCCGAAAAGAGCCTGGCATTGTCTATTTTCCAAAGACGAGACGGTCAAAGCATATATGGCAAACATGAGGGCCTCCATGTTGCGAGGCATTGTGTTAGGTTTGTCTTTGTACTCCATGATGCTCACTTGGAGGGAAGGATGGTGAACGACGAGGGTCAGGGGGTTGACGTTCTCGAGGTAGCAGTTCCAGAGCATGACACAGTGAGCTGCAGAGGGATGAAAGCCCGACAGGTCCGATCTGGCGTGAGTGGGGCCGAATAGGATGCTGGTTCCCAAGTTCGGGTTGGCGGTGAAGTGGTGGAACGACCAGTCATCCGTTTTGTCTTCATCAACGGTAGATAGAATTGTCTCCTTTAGTTCTTGGAGTTCTTCATTCAGGGAGTTCCAGAGATTGCTGCACCCATAATTACGTATGTTAGTCTTTCCGTGGAAACAAGGTGTTTGGTGGGTTCTACCGGTCGGAGGGTCTTACTTTTCAAAATATCTCGACCTGCCGGTCGACGACAGCAGACCGCCTTTCTTGGTCATGCACATATGCTCAATGGTGGCCGGCTTGTCCAGTCGTGCCTTTTTGGTGGATCGTTCCGGACTTTCGTCCGGTTGCCAAGCTACAGCGGTGCTGGATGGCTTCTTATTCTTCTTCTCGGGGGGTGGGAGGTCGACCCCGTCCAAGAGCTTGACATTGGACTCGACCTGCTTTAGCAGCTCTTCATACCTGTTTAGTCTTTGAACGAGGTTCTCATGCTTGCTCGAGGACTTGCGTTTCTTGCGAGGCCCGGGTTCCACGTATTGGCATTCCACGTTCAGCTTTGAGCAAGTGGCGCAGGGCAACTGGCGGTCGCATTTGACCTTCCTATTCTTGCATACCACGCAATTGAAAGAGGGAAACTTTGAAGAAGCGGAGGCGGATGCAGATGCGGATGCAGATGCAGATGCAGATACCTCGTCCGGGGAAGCCTGATCGGGTGGCGATCCCGAAAACTCGGGGGCTGGATCCATTTTGGGGATGCAAACGTCAGGCCCGCCGACGGAAGATGTGTAACTGATACACGGCAGGTAGCTAGAGTATAATTAGTAATACGGCACTATTGTACTATTGGTCTTTGTATTGTGACAAGAACAATACACTGGGGAACGGAGGCGGGAAAACGTGTTGGTGTTGTTGTTGTTTTGCTTCGGTCGTTTCGCTCGTCGAGAGGGCCGAAGGTCTTTAATACTAGTTCCAAGGCCCCGAAACCACGGACAGAGCTTTATCTTTATAACCCGCGAGCGAAATAAAAATTGCAAATGGACAGGATGACTCGAACGACAGAAACTAAAGTCTGATAGTCGCGAAATACGTCAGAAGAAAGGACGGTCGTGATGTCGAACGGGGCAGTTTCGGCCCTTGGCGTGAGACGTAGGGGCCGAAGAGGAGACTTTTAGGGCCCGACGGGCTTCTTGGCCGCCTTAATCAGCGGAGGCTCTACGAAAGCGGACCTACCAGAAAGCTTAACTCCAGCAGACCAGGGCCACATGGCGCCCTGCAGCCTATCAGAGGAGGACTTGGAGGGCGAGTGGGGCCGGCTTCGCCCTTGGCCGAATGGCCGATGTCCGACTCCCCTAACAAATTTCATTTCAGGCCGGAGCTTGCGACGAGGAGCGCCGCTATCTGGGAGGATGCAGATTGCTGTATATATACTGAGTGCCTGACAAGGCCAAAGAACGAAATAAAATATCAACCACCTCGCCCGGTGTACATGTAGACCTCCAGTCCTACATCCTCAATCGATTGTCCAGCTGTGTGATTAAATCTGCACATTGGTGTCTAATATTAATCGCAGCTGCCCCTTTCAGCACCCCCAACACAACGACAACACATTTCCAACATGGCTTCGACGTTCTCGAGCCACTCCGACACCACCGTGGCCGACCCGGCGGGCACTGCTGAATCCCACAAGCAGTCCGTCGAGCTCGCACGTGCTGCCGCTACCGCCCCGGTCGCGTTAGCAGCTCCCATCCTGACAGATGAGAAGGAAGACGGTGAAGCCAAGGTTGCTCCCCTTGATGATGCCGAGCCCGATCACGTCTACCCAACGGGTAGTGCCCTCGCCTCCATAACCATCGCCTTGGTTCTGGCAATCTTCCTCGTTGCCCTCGATCGTACCATCATCTCCACAGCCATCCCTCAGATCACAAACGAGTTCAACTCGCTTGGAGATGTCGGTTGGTACGGTTCCGCGTATCTAATCACAGGCTGGTACGTCTCTCCCCCTGTGCTCTTTCCGTGGTTTCGATTTTGGATATATATATATAGTCAATAAATGTTCTCTTTGCTAACCTGTCAAATGCAGTGGCTTCATGCCCCTTTCCGGAAAGATTTACACCTTCTACCCTACCAAATGGGTCTTTCTCGCTCAAATCTTCATCTTCGAAATCGGCTCCGCCCTCTGCGGCTGGGCTCCAAACTCCACCTCTTTCATCGTCGGACGTGCCATCGCCGGTGCCGGGAGCTCTGGCCTCTTCACCGGTGCCATCGTCTTACTCACCGATGCGGTTCCTTTGCACAAACGAAGTACCTTCATGGGTGCCTTTGGCGGCGTCTTTGGTGTCTCCGGTGTCGTCGGTCCCATCATGGGCGGAGCCTTCGCCCAGCACGCTACCTGGAGATGGAGCTTCTGGATCAATCTCCCGATCGGTGCCATCGCCTTTCTCGTCATCTTTCTCATCACCAAGGTCAACGAACCCGTGAGGAAGTTCACGACGATTGAAAAGATCAAACATCTGGATCCCATCGGCACCGCCATCTTCCTTCCTAGCATGATCTGTCTTCTCCTTGCTCTTCAGTGGGGCGGAACCGAATACCCTTGGAGTGACGGTCGCATCATTGCCCTTCTTGTCATCTTTGGCGTCACAATCATCATCTTCATCGGCGTTCAGATCTGGAAGAAGGATGAAGCCACCATGCCCCCTCGTATCGTTTCCCAAAGATCCATCGCCTTTGGCATGTGGTTCACCTTCTGCGCTGGTGGCGCTATGATGTTGTTCATCTACTACCTTCCCATCTGGTTCCAGGCCATCCAAGGTGTCAACGCTACCGCTTCCGGTATCCATCTCATCCCGACGGTCTTGAGTCTCGTCCTTGGAACCATGATTGCCGGTGTCGTCGTCCGCCTCACCGGGTTCTACACTCCTTTCATGATCGTTTCTAGCGTTCTCATGTCTATTGGTGCCGGGTTGCTCACCACTCTCTCTCCCGGCGACGGTACCGGAAAGTGGCTCGGTTTTCAGATCCTCTACGGTCTCGGTCTCGGTCTCGGCATGCAACAGGCCGCTATTGCCGCTCAGACCGTCCTGGAAAGGAAAGATGTCCCCATCGGAACTTCCATGGTCATGTTCACCCAGATTCTCGGTGGTGCCATCTTTATCGCGGTCGGTCAATCCAATTTTGCCAACAAACTTGTCAGCGGTATCATCAGCATCAACGGCAACGGTTTTGACGCGATGACGGTTATTCACACCGGTGCGACAAATATCAACAAGGTGGTCAGCCCGGAGTTCTTGCCCCTGGTGCGGGACGCCTATAATAATGCTGTCAGGAACGTCTTCTATGTCGCGGTGGCACTCTCTGCTGCCAGCATCTTTGGAGCTTTGGGTATGGAATGGGTCAGCACGAGAAAAGACGTGGATAAGAAGCCAGAAGTAGTCGAGGAGAAGGCATAGACGACAACGGGGTCGAATCGTAAGTATAAGAGTTTGATACAACGGTAATTGTTTGATTGAAGAGCGATAAGCATGCGACGGCGTTGTCGGCGTTCATTGTTCCGAGTTTTTGATAGCCAGCTTTCTTGTACAGATAGAATAGGACGGACGGATAGAATCACACCCCTCTTTTGTATATAGCATAAAAAGCCGTCTCTCCAATATAACACCAGAGTAGTTAATGTATAATGTCTAGTGCTTTACCTTGAGATATCGCTCCGTGATCGATGATGCAATACCCACCGGATCTTCATTACAACAAATATCTGATCGTCATATCCGATCTCCTAGATGCATGCTTCTAGGCCGGCCGCGCAATAGCACCGTAGTCAGAATCGAGGCCGCTAGCCGCGGATCGATTCTTCGTTTCCCATTCAACAACACAAAAACTACAACAAGACTCTAACGAATGGCATGCGGGTGATTGGCCAGGGATCATGGGTCGCATGAGTTCTCCGTAATTGGGTGCTTGGACTCCTTTCAACTTCGGCTATGCCAGTTCGCTCGGAGGCATTCGCATGCTGCGATGCCCCCAATCGTTCGGTGATCTGACTCGGTACTGGGGTCTAGTCGCGACGTTGCAACGCTACAGCACTCTTGGTCCGTCCACTTGGCGCGAGTGCACTTGATTCAAAATGGGCTGAACGAAAAGAAACCCACATGACGGAATAAACGGATTCCTTGAATTCGCTCTCGCATTCCTCCTTCTCCGCATCAGTTTCATTTCGTAGGAATATCTTTGCGCGCCGCGACGGTATTTTATAATATTCGGTAAACGGCATCGGATGCCAGCGGTGGATATATAAAGGTCTAGGTTACGACGATTAGTGATAACGAAAGCTGACCCTGTAGAAGTTGCATAGTACTCCTTTTAATGATAATTCACCTGAAAGATCACTGCAACAGGATATCGATCTGAATCTAGCGATCGAAGCTTCAAGAGTACGGGATATCCCGTCGTCTATTCTGAAAGCCTCCCTTCACAGAGGAAACACCGAACACAAAGTACGCGTCAGCAAACGATCGGATTCCAGCAGGAACGCCTTTTTCTTCGCAATCTCCAAAACAGCCCCTGCTGACGACTCCCTCCGCCAGATTCGCCCGTAAAATTAGCCATATCCCATTGGCCAATTGGCAAAACTCCTGCGCGCCCCACCACATCCCGTCGGCAAAACTTAACACAACTCCTTTCACGTTTTGGAGCTTTGCAACACAAACGACGGCTTTTCCACTCATTGCATAGCATATATCACGAGGGTATGGTCTCAGCTTCATATACTTGATTACGTCTGCAGGTGGCGGATTATTCCTTGGCTGTATTCTTGGCGCATATTTAACGCTTCAATTGTAACCCCGCGTTCGAGCAAGGACATGCACAAAGATCTCAACAAAGATATGGGAATCCCAATTATAGCCCTTGGAAGAAAGCTTGAACTGTGCATCCCTGGTATACATGGACTTGCTGGCTGACATGACTCAGGGAATACTGCAGAGCATCGAGCATCGAGACGAGACGAGACGGCTTGCACTCGCATTCTTGGCGAAATCCGGGGATCAATCTCGATTCGGAACTCGCTGAAGATTTTATTATATTTTCGAAGGATCGCTGGCTGCAGGGTCTTGGACTTAGTTATAGTTTTTCTGGCGGCTAGGCGTCCCCGCTGATTTTAAGAGTACTTACTGGAACAAAGGCAATCAGTGTTGCTTTAAATTGTTTCCCTGAGCGGGTTTCGAGGAGCTAATATCTCGGTCTATATAAACTCCATCGTATTCTTCTTGCTCTCCTCATTCCCCAATTGAACACCTAATCGACAATCGACTCTCATACTGTTTACGACATGCGATACTCTACGCTATCGACCCTCGCGGTCGCGAGTTTTCTCTGCATCACCTCGGTGTTCGCACATGGGGACGAAAGCCATGAGGCCATCCATAAGCGCAACGAGTTTATTAGCCGTCGATCTCTCGCGGCGTGCCGTGATAATGCAAAGGCAAAGGCTTTATTCCAGCGATCGTTTGAAAGACGAGAGGCTTTAGTCAACCGGATTAGAAAAGAAAAGGGGCTCGATGCACGTATGCAGATCTCTCCATTATATCCTACAACAATATGAGAAATAGAGACGTCCGGCTGATACATTAGCGGCTGTAGGAACACTCGGAGATTCCCACAGGGTTGCGAAGCGAAGTTTTGAAGATGTCGCGCGGATTGACCATAACAAGACGTTTGCAGGTGCTACATTTGACAGTGAATCCAGTGTGCTATTTTCAGGGAATACTTCCTGCTTGTTGGTGCCAGAAGTTACAGAGGGACCGTACTGTACGCTTTGATACCCCTTCTCGAGCGAAGAAGTAGATGATTGGAAATTCTAATCAGGGCTATAGTTGTTTCTGGAGAGTATATCCGAAGCGACATCACGGACGGACAAGCTGGTGTAGCTCTCTACTTGGATATTCAAGTCATCGATACCAATACCTGCGAACCGGTCTCCAGCGCCTACTTTGACGCATGGCACAGTAAGTCCTCTCATCCCATCAGATCGCTAGTGTTTCACTTACTGACATGTCCTTCTATCTACAGCCAACGCCACGGGTGTCTACTCCGGCATCGTCGCTAATGGCAACGGAGCCGGTGATGTTGACCCTACCAATCTCGACAATACATTCTGTCGCGGGGTCCAGTTCACCGACTCTGATGGCGTCATCAAGTTCAAAACTATCTTTCCAGGCCACTACGGCGGCCGCACCACGCATATCCATATCATGTCTCACAAAGGCGGTACCGCCCACCCCAATGGCACGTATTCTGGTCACGGCCGCGTAACCCATGTCGGCCAGCTCTTCTTTGACGAGGACCTCAGAGGTGCCGTGGAGGCTTTGGCGCCGTACAATACAAACACGCAGAACGAAATCACGAACGCTGCCGATCAGATTGCGCATCAACAGGCGGATAACGATTACGATCCGTTCGTCAAGTACGCGTATCTGGGCGATAGCGCCGCGGACGGATTATTGGCGTGGATTACTGTTGGCGTGGATCCCAAGGCTGAATACGATCCTTACGTTGCTGCGGAATTGACAGAAGATGGCGGGGAGACGGTGGGACACAGGGGCGTGGTCGGAACGGGAGAGGAAGCCGATGAGTCGCCGAGTGTGCAGCCGGAGCAACCTACGGGTGCCGGTGGGTCAGCAAGTTCTACGGGAACAGGTAGGGGAGAGTTTCCGTTGCTGCCTGTCCGTATCCTTACGAGATCGAGACGTCGAACTTCCTCTCTTTTGAAAAGGAATTGATCCCCTCTCCTCTCTTGACTTTTATTACTTTCAACTGTGTTGTGTTTCATCATGTTATCTATCTGGTCTTATCGTTTTCGGCTTGCGATTATTAAGGTTTGTATACGCTGACCGGTTTTAACCCATGAACAGCAGCCACTAGGACAAGTACAGTTACAGGAATTTCGGTGGAAACGAGTCGTCCAGGGACATCTCGTAGCGCGGCGGCAACCACCAGTGCAACGACAACTCCGAGCGAAGGTTCACAAAGTGTACCATCGTTTGCAGTTGTGGTCTTACTGGCTATAGGGAGTGCAATTTGGATTTTATGATTGTAGTTCTGGGGATGTCATCAGAGTACCACTCTGCTGGAAGTAGGATATTGTTTTTAGCGTGTTGATAATTATGTACTGCGAACGCAAATTTGATGCTCCGTTGCCATCAATTGTTTGATTTATACATAACCAGAGCTCAAGTTTCTCTAGCTTGCAATGTTTTTGCATTTTTCCCATATAAATGCATGGGTAGCTGTAAAAATGAAATATTTTGCACCCCTCATTACAGTTGGTTCAGATAAGCAAATGGGTAGTATCCCAAATCTAAAGAAGAATTTCAAAACGTGAAAAAGGTAAGCGGCGTGCTAGTTACAGTCGATTTCCCCACTACGGGCTTGGTTCCGGGGCTTCATAAAAATTTGTCGGTGTGGCATATGGAGAATGATATTCTACAACGAATTCCCCCATGTCCGGACAATCCTCCCTCTACAGAAGTCGAGTGAGTTATCAGGACTTATAATACTAGTTATCGTTAGCGATGTTACTGGAACTCATATGATGGTACCGAAAGTCAGACATCTGCATGCTGGTGCTGCCGTCGTCCTCCAACTTGAAAGTTTCGAACCATTCCCACGTACAACCTTTTGAGTATCTCGACGAGGGGCTCCTTCGTAAGCTTTCTAAACTTTAGACCCCTGCAACAAGAGTTGCATCGGATATCCTGCAAAAAGCGTAACCTTTGCATTCTGTTGTCTCTGAAGTTACGAGTTTTATAACAGCCTTAACAGTATTGGCAACAGTGACGGCTGAGTTATCCATGTTCTCATGACGTTTGTCGACAACAATGGGGCACCACTGTCATAGCTTGACTGTGCATTTTGAGACCGGAGGATAAATTGCATTCTCATTCGTAGCGGGAAGTGCTGCGAGTCGCCATTCTCCAGAGCGAATCCCAACGGAGAAGCTAAAGAATGGATTAACTCGAAAATCCTCAAAAGCAACAATATGGTGGCGAGATATCTGATCTTTAGCAAAGATTAGATGCTGGCGAATCATGATAGACTTTAGATCAAACTTGGCATCTTTGGTGTTGGTTCTGAAGAGCGTTCGCTTCAGGATAGCTAATGGGGCAGCACCTATGAGACGATTGAAGTCTTTGCAAGTCAACTGAACTTTGGTCTTTAGTTCCGCATACTTGAGGCTCTCGAATATCTTGGTCTAGATCTTAGGACTAAACTTGTTGAGTTTGAAGGAATTTGCTAGGTGATAAAATTTATGGCAGACGGGCTTGATGCCGACTTGGAGGTCATGGTATGGGACCCGAGAAAAGATGTTGAGCCAGGTTTCGGCTGGGAATTTTCGGGTTGCACTGGACATGATGGCGGACCGCGGAAACGGGCCTATTATTCGGTCCTACGTACTTGACTTTGGCGTTAGCTGGCTAATCTGATAGGGAATCGCTCTTTGAAGGAACAAAAGCCTAACGAGTAGAAAGCATAGGGTAACTCACCGAAATAGATAGAAGGTAACGCTATCGGAATGAGAAGAGGCTGATCATGTCGACGTGGTCAGTATATGAGGAGGGTAAACGGGAACACGAAATGGTGACGGACAAGTAACATGTTGCCATGAACCTCTCATTACATGCAATTTCAACACTTGGCCGTTTATCCATACGCACGCCATACCTCCAACTGTGGATAGGTGGACTACCGAGACTGGCCTCCACATCTCTAGCGATACACCCCATCTTTTCTCAGTATCCTCTTACCAATAAGCCTGCAAACAGAACACAATTGCGCGGCGAACTAGTCCCTGCGACAAATGATAAGAGACCACCTTTGCTAAACTCCGGTTTCGAATCGGGCGTCAATTTAGGTCAGAACTATACACAAGCTAAACAACCTATGTGGGGAGCCATCTATCCGATATATATCCCCATGGATCCCCTGCTCACTAAGTGCGATCTCTCAATTGATGTCGGCTGGAGAATTTTTTGTATGTTGCCTGTTGTATTTTGAGACTGTTCCCCAGAGCAGTCCGATATCGCAATACTATGCGGGACGACCTAAGTAGTAGTAATGGAGGAAGAACAGTAGCAGGGGGAAATATATTGTTAGCAAATGTTAGTGGTCCGCCTAGAGAACCTCGTTGATAGGTCGTAGACTGTTTGCAAGCCCTGCTGTTACTACAACCACACAAAACATGTGTATGCACCTTAGTTTGACGGCTCTCAATCGATCAGACAAATTTCGTATAATATGGATGGGGTCTTAACATTATATTGTACAAAGATGTATGGTTAAACGATGAGGAAATGTATATGTTTTCGTATTTATATCCTTGAGTATCTACGATCCTAGATTCAAAAACAGGTCGCTAATGGAATGAATAGCCCTGTGTCTCCAGGCAAACGACTCAATTTAATAATATATATTTCCTCCTACCGTTGTTGCCTCCCGCCTCATCACTTCCTTACTTCGTCCCACACAGCCCGCCTGGTTCTCGAGGCTATTACGTTTGACAAGACCAGTTATTCCTAACTTTATGTTCACAAAACTTCTGGAGTTTCCTAACGGCTTTTTACAAAATTAAAGCTTGTACACATGTATTCAAAAGTTTCCGCAATTAAAAAGGCTAACCAATATTGATGCGGGGTAACTATGCCACTGAAACGGAGCAACCTAGTGTATCTTTCAATTCTCTTGTATTGAGCGGTTGCAAAATGCGTCCTAATCCAATTTGGAATATGTCTTGAGAAAACTACAACACAGCGAAAGCCAAACTTTATGATTGATAGCAAGGTTTTACTATCAAAGTAACCTTCATGAAAACCTTGCTCATAATACCCGACGGAGCTCTACATCTTTCTAAGGGAGTAGAAATGGATTTTGAGAGAGTTACCCTCCAGTGTAAGTAATGTAGCAATCAAGCTATTCTATCATGAGTGATACTGTGACTTGCTCTCGTTACACTAATGTAAAGAACGGTGGCAATGATATCATATTCCTAGAAATTTACTAGGAGTGTGTCTTATTGGAAAGATTAAAGTTTTTTTTTTTTGTCGGCCGCTTCGAACTGCTAAGAGTTTTCAGTTAGGTGTGCCAGACTGAACTTATATATAGTTCAACAAGTTTCGACCTTGCGAAAATATGTTTGGTCAGCACTCATACATTTCCATTGCCCGAGCATCCTTATCTTAAGATCTTAGGTCTACTCGGTCGAAATTTCACGGTTTCTTACTGTACACAAGCGGCAAGGAAGACTTCCACTATTGCATAATGCAGCTTCGACTCGCCAGTCTTGCCATATTTGCGCTGGGCTCTATTGCTGCCCCGACGCAGGGCTTCGTTCCAACAATTGGACCTTTTGGTCTTAAAGTTAGCGCCGCAAACCCAAGGTATTTCATATTGACCTGAGAAAGCCGTACTATCCATACTTATCCAGGCACATTGGACTAACATTCAATCATTTAGCATGAATGACAGATATGTGACACCAACTATCGCCGCCGAATCAACCGATACCGTCCTCGCATTGACCGACATGCCAGATCGTTCTTTCTATTGGGTCCCAAACAGTGCCAATCCTGTTCCGCCAAGTGGCCAACTTGCTCAAGGAACTTTGTTATATGAAGTCAAGTTTCATACTCAAGCCTATAATCTCACCCTTGATTTAGCTCCCTTCAGCACCAGCCAGGAGCTCTATACAACAGTGATCTTGAGAAACGAATCTACAGTTGGCACGCCTTTTGCCCACGCCGCAGCTTATACTAAGTCTCAAGTTCTATTTCTCAATGACACAAGCGAGTTCCTTGGGTGTCTCTCGGGAGTTCCTACAGATGAGACCTATACTCTCAAGTGGCAGACAAGCTTCGCTGCTGAGCACCAAGGCCAAATCGACCTAAAGTGCTCTCAGGTCATCGTTTCAATGCACAATTAAACAGGATTCTAAGTATGGGAATATAGGATCCTAGTCGTCTCGAGCTCATGAATTAAACCTTTCTTACACGGATTGCAGCATCCAAAAGTCCTAATCATACAGCCGCAAATCTTCCATATTTCTCATCGCTCGTAGCGAGTAATATTCATGTATTGTTAAACAACTATATACTTCTAAAATAGGTTCATAATCATGACAAGTTGCTATAGTGTTCTCTCATCTCCTCAAACATAAATGGCGTTGCTCCGAAGTTCACCTTACCTTTGATAGGTATATAGGAACCAATAACTGGATAAAGTCGGCCACAAACATCATCAAACGCTGTACCGAGGTACTCGCCATTGAGTGTATAAAATATCACTCCATCTTCCATACCGTAGCCACAACCTACTGTATCCCCTTGACCTAATTTGACAAACCCAAGTCTCGTAACATATATTCTGTTTTGTACTTTATGAGTCTCATACATAGAATCGCGGCTTGTCTGCAAATGACCTCCTCCCCAGAAACTATACGTATCACCATTAATTGAGCCGCTTCCGGGCGGTGCTCTCATAGTTGCTCCGTCGCCGTTGAAGCCGATTGAGATGTCCCTAAATTCAGCCATAAGCAAACGGAGTTTGAAGAATGAGAAGTATTATGCGGCTTACGGCTTCGGCGCACCCAACTCCAACAATGATATTTCCCAATAGAAAATAGAACGGTGTGCTGATGTCGGGCTATCAGTCTGGATACACATGGCTGGTGCGTCGTCATATGCTAGGAAAATATTGGAATTCGGTTAGCATGTTTATGAACAAATATCTTTCAGAGTGTGCGGGTGATGATAAAGAAGTTCAAATTAACATACTCAAGCCATATCCATCCACGAACCCCGGTTTAGTCTCAAAGCTAAGACCATCTTCTGATATGACAAACACATTTGGTGTTTCTTTGATAACTAGCCGGCACGGAACTTTGGTCTGCTCAGGCTTTCGATTCGGGTCTCGCCAACTAGAGAACCCAGGAAGTTCACGCATGGATTCTATACGATCTTCCGCGTATGCATATTCAAAAGCTGTCCAACCCCAGTCGTCGATATGCTCTATGCTTTGACCACATTCTATCAGCCTGTTGATCAGCTTCTCGTTGTACCTTTTGATTGCCCAGAGGATGCTGGTTTTTGACTCGCGCGCTAAATGTGGCGCCTTTTCTAGCAAATAAAAGACTGTCTCTTCAAGGTTCTTTTGCCGGCGGAGAAGCTTGTCGGAGTATTCTGCCATTTCCAGTTTTGACTTTGCCCATTGTAACACGGCGTGATCAAGTGCAGTTCCGATATTGCTCTTGATGTTGATATCTATACCTAGCTCTAGCAGAAGCTTAACCATCTCAACATTTCCACTTCCAGCAGCTACATGGATTGCGTTTTCTTTTTCCAAATTAACAACAAGAAACAGATCTTGGAGCTGCTCCTGGGTCCAATTCTTAACCAAGAATTTCAGAATAGCGATCCCGTCAATCTCATTTTGGGCCGCGCGTTGTAAATAGGTTGAGTTCTTCTTTCCAAACCTTTTTAATAGGAAGGACTTATCCGGGCCGTATTTCTTTTCGTATTCGTGAATCAAGATCATAAAAACCTTTTCATAGCCGTTCCCCGCAGCACGCAGAAGAGCTGGCTCGCCTTCTTTGCTCTCTTTTTCAAAGTCGATCCCATACATCAGCAACAATCTCACAATACTTTCAGCCGTTTCTGATCCTCTATTGGCTCGATTTCCTGCGGAGGCGGCAAAATGAAGAGCAGTGTTTCCCTGGTTATTATCATCATTTATATCGGCTCCATACTGTAGAAGTAGCTCGACCACGTCTTTGTCCTGCATCGCAACTGCAAATGACAAGGTGCCTCCACTGTTTTTATCTTGATTATTGGGGTCCGCCCCGGCTTCCAATAGTCCTTTTGTCATCGCTTTCGTGATTTCTAACGGATAGTCTAGATTAGGGGAGAAGTTCATCCAGCTCAAAGCGGTCATGTCCTGTATATCCTTTGCATCAATTTTGATACCTGGTCGGGCTATCACAAAATTGAATAGTTCTAAAGACTTTGAAGCGACGCTGGCATGGAGAATAGTCGCCATATCGTTAGGTCCCATGATTGGTATTGGTTGATTGATGTCAGTGCCACTTTCAATGAGCAGCTTACATATCTCCACTAGGTCTGGACGAGGTGGGATATTACCCTGAAGCCAACCGTCCAACAATATTTCGACGGCTATCGAAGCTAGGTAAGTCTTGTTGTCATATTTTATATCCGGAACTGCGCCGTTATTCAAAAGGAGCTTCATGATTTCCTTGTGCTTCGATGCAAAAATAAATGGTGGTCTCCCTCTGCTGTCCAGAATATTCGGGTCAACTTTCTCCGTCACGAGAAGGAACTCCACTAGCATTAATAACCCTTCTCCCGCAAAAATGTGAACGGGTTGGTAGTTGAATGACTCTTTCTCACTACGTTCAGGGGAGAAGCCGTTGCGATATTGAAGATAATGCGCTAACCAATGGCGGAAGCACCCAGGCGAAAGGAACCATTTCATGAGTTCCCAGAATCGATCCCATTGAGAACCTTGACGATCTTCTTTCACCCAAAGTGTCTCTAAACGCTGTAAATGCTCCACAAGGTATCGAGCTTCGTATCGGATTGTTTTCTGTTTTATTTCATAGGCTGCAAAGGAGAAAGCTCGCTGATGAGCTGGGGTTGGGCTCGGAACCAGGTTCACAGGAAATGACTTTGTAGGAGCTGGGGTAGGCCCATCCTGAGCATCAGCATTGGGCTCGTCGGCTTGAGTATCAGGCAGCTTTTGGTCACGATCGCTGTCGCTTGGAACATCAAGTTTCAGGTACCGTTCAATGAACCTCGGATTAGAAAGGGATGCAACTGAACCACAAGAAGCAGTCAGTATTAAGTTTCCAGCAAAATGTCACCGTGGAATCCAAACAGAAATAACTTACGCAAGCTGATTGTAATATCAAGATGTGCATCTCTTTCGCTTTGTAACTCGATTGAGACCCCTCGTCCACCGCTAATAAGACCGGCTGAAATCCGGGTTCAACTGTTAGCAGTGGTCTCACTTTATCTCCGTGTAAATTAGTACTCTAAGGGGTCCCACGCACGTGGTATCGGGAGAGTCAGGTTTAGCTCCCCTTTCTCGTTCACGGTCATTTTTGGCCGAACTGCCCCAGTAGTCTCATGCCATTTCTTTATATTTTCGGCCTCGTTCTGGACCCAGTCTCTGACAGTCTTGTGAACCACGTCGATATCCCTCTGGTTGTTGCTAAATTTGAAAAAATCACGCCCTGATTTTGTTAGGTGAAATATGGTCTCGGCTATCTCGGGATCCATCATAGGATCGTAATCTTTTTCAGGATCGTCATGAATGGAGGGCGGTGGTACATCTGCTTCTTTCGCATCAACTTTGGGCTCCTGCTCAACACTTTGCGAAGTTTGAGCGACCTCTGTTTGCACGTCATGTTCGTATACCATCTTAAACTGTTCCGCAATCTCCGCTGTTGTAATACTACCAAACCCCCATGCTATGAACTTCAAGGCCACGAGGATGAGTTTCTTCTCCTCGAAACTTAAATCCTCTAATCTTTGGCGGTATAGATTGTCCATCCCTTCCGGAAGATTTTTAAGTTTCTCCGCAAGTGTTAGCTGAGAGGGCTGTTCCAGGCTTGCGATTACAATTGCAGCATAAGTAAACATTCCATTTGCCTTCTGTTTGATGCTTTTGATGATACCCAAAGTTTCTGTCTCTGCCCTAGATTTTGAATGACGCCCGACCGTTCGATGAGCCATAATTCTCTGTAGAGAGATTCTGAGAAAATTTTCCATATCGGCAGAGTTTCGCTCCTCGGTAATGTTGAGAATCGTAGCATGCTTTGTGAGTATACAGGATGAGGGTTTATCATTATCCTGATTTTCGGATTTTGCTTCAGGTTCACTTCCCTCTTCTTCCTTGAACATATCCTCGAGGTCTTCGCTCTCCCGGCTTGATACCATCACCCTAAAATTCCCTAATTCGGCGAGATTTATGAGATAAGGAACAAAAGCCTCCACTTCGTGGTCGATGCATTCGTCAATCCCATCCACAACCACATAAATCCTTTTCTTGAGTGCGTTCCCGACGCTCTTGATTGTTTCTTTGAGCATATCGGACGTAAATACGACAGTATTTGTGGCATCATTTCCATCTGGACCATTTTCGGTAGGTGAGGCTTTACTTCTCATTTGCTCTAGTGCAGCTGTGAGTTTCATCAATTCTTCTTCAGATTTTGCGTGCTTGTCGTCAAATAGCTGAGTAGCAAGACTTGTGAGGGCTCGTAAACCTCTTTGGGTAGCGTCATCACCTTGTTTGAAGAAAAAGTAGCAGATGATGGAGTTTGGGTCGTGAGACAAATGCCGGATCACAGATGCAAGAGTAACGGACTTTCCAAAACCTGGGCGGGCTTGAATATAAAATAGATTGGGGATTTTTGTGAGGTTCTCTGGCCCTTCATAAGATTTGATGATTTCGTTACGCAGAATCTCTCTCTGCTCTGTATTACTATCTTCGAGCTCCCAGAGCTTGTAGTGAGGGTCAGTGAAGAGCCATTGACACATGTGGTCAGCATATCGTGAGACAGGGTCAAAAGTAGCTTCAAACTGCTGTGAATGTGTATCCGAGGGTCGAAGGTCTAGTCGCTTCAGTCTAAACTCATCACGCAGTTTTGACATTTCGACGGTAGATTTTACTGCTGATATTTCATTCAACTTTTCTCTAAACTCTATATGGTTCGTATAGCAAGCGATTAGTTCTGGTCGACAGTCCTTAGAAGGGTTATGAAGAGATATGTCTGATACCTACCATCAATTGCTGGGAAAATCAAGGAACGCAGCTCTTCCCTGTCTTGCTGTAATCCTAGTTACAAAGTTGAATAGAGATATATTAGCAAAGTTCATAGGCTAATTACTACTAGAGAGGTTTATGTTGCGTGTGCTTCAATATTTGCCTCCTCTATCCATGAACTTGAATAATAACATGTGAAGGCAATTGCAATTTATACCTTTTCGTAAATCTAAAAAGATTTTGAGTGTAAGGATGAATAAATGAAACTTTGAGATCAGAGAATAGGCCAATACGTACCTTCGACTGAGTCCATAATTCTTTCCTGGAAAGCATCACCGGCAATTTGTCTTAGACTTGTATACCCAGTTTCAATTAATTCAATCTTTTCTCTAATTTTCGGAGAAAGCACTTCTTTAAGGGCCCTAACTGAAATTCAAGTAGACGCATCAGTTGTCGTGATTGTGTTAGATCGGGAGTTCGCGTTGAACTTCAGTTTTGGAGGGTCCCTACCGAATTTATTTTTCTTGAACATCAGGCGAACATGCCACGAAAAGTCCAATATCGAGGCGATGATCTCAGGTATCCCACCAATGATTTTTTGTTCAACCTCCCTGCTCCCAATCTCGCGATCCAAGCCAATTTTCGGGGCATCTTGGTATCGGTTCTCGTAAAGCCTGCAAGTAAGAAGGATGTTTGCGATGTTATTGCAGGCTCCAAAAATGAGTTCGCAGTTCTCAACATCTGTAGCTCCGACCTAAACAAGCTCTATTAGTTTTATTTCAAAACAGGATCTGTCTGATTTCTGGGTATTGACAACCAAGGTCTTACCTGGATCAAAGAACTTATAGCAAACCAAGCTATGCTGACACTTTCCGGCGCGAATTCCAAGAATGGATCCGCAAGTTGTTTGATGATTGTCAGCGTTCTCAACAGCTTCCCCAAAAACCGTCCGCTAGATTTGTCTTTGTAAGACCCATCTGCAGATTTTTGAATTTTTTTGCAGTCTTCTATTGTACCATGCAAGTGAGCATTTTCCCTCATAAACTCATCTATTTCTGATCTAACGGGCGGTTTTTTTGATTCCAAAAGTGTCAAGAGAAATATTTCCTTGCCACGGGCCCAGCATGCGGAGGCTTGAATGGCGGTGCGGACCTTTGCCTGGTCTGTGGTTCCGTTCTGCTCCGTCGGGTTTGCGACCAACATTTCGTATTCGCGAGACATTGAACCCTAGCCTAGGTGTGCTTTGGTTGGCATGGATGGGATAGTCGTTTGGGTGGTTATAGGGCCGAATAGGTTTGGATGATTGTACAAGCTTCGGTCCGGGGAATTCGATCTAAGAATCTTCCATGTTCTATTGTAACGAAAGATGAGGAATACACTGAGCCCAGCGACCAAAGATTTTCACGGCTCGAATTTCATTTCTAGCAGACTAGACACGCCTGAAATCCCGTTCATTCAGCCGTTATAATATTTTCATGCTAAGCAATTTTAAGGCTCCTGAGGCCTTGATTCTGCTCTTTACATAAGCTTTTACTATATACGAATGCGAGTTTTCGGTTAGCTGGTGTTCAAGCCCCACATTATCGCCAGTCCAACGTTTTGAGAGGGGTAAGATTATACCCCACACAAGTTTGCGAATTCGAGAGATTTTAAATTTGCTGTGTGCACGTCTCGATCCGGCCATCCATCGTTGAGCTCTAGTACGCGCACGTGGGTGTATTACGCCCGTGCCTACTTATAATGCTATACAGTACCTGAGCTATTAGGAAATCTAATCAAGCCCATTCCTCCAGCCTAAAGAATAAATATTGCTCTTGAGAAACAAAATACTGCATCCCATATGGCCATATGCATATGTCCATCAACATGCAACACAAAACAGACTCTGATAGTTTGTGATTACTGATTCAATTCCGAAATGCTTACATCCAACATTGCAACACGCAACACCGGACCGAATGAGATGAAAATCTCGATCCAAAGAAAGTCCTGTATTAGAAAGTCCAAAAGCACTCGGATATGGTGCATTCCTGATCTAATATGTTAATAAACTCGCTAACTATGTCCAGCAAGTACAATTGAAATACAGACATTCCCAATCCCGCCTGATGAACAACTTTTGAGCAGATCCCGGATTGCCCATATTTAAGGCAGCTGATATAAACGAGCCCTGACCTCCCCCAGTCGGTAATGTCGAAGCGATCCTCCTTGTGGTACCTGTGAACAAAGCTTAACCCCCTGAAAAGATGCTCGGTTCCCCACATCTTGCATCGCGCTATCCGATATCTAGGAATACCATACTCCATGATCAACACGTTATCAGTTGTCGCGATAATACTCGTCACAGAGGCTTCCATCGGCATATATGACCCCTGTTCAAACGCTTCGGCTCTAAACCGGACCCGTTACTAGGTTGCCTCGTTAAGGCAGGTACTTGGAAACTGATCGCTGTCGTCTCGTTTCGTTGATATCGTGATATCCTTAGGCCTACCGTATATGTATCATAGATACCAAACCAGGGTCACGAAACCTTCGAAATACTAGGAGCTGCGATAAGAAAGTGGCCGTTCTTAAGTCTAAATTTGTATATATATCAAGTCTAAATGTGACAATACAATAAGTAACATGCGCTTTCCCACTTCCATGTCTCATCCCATATTTCGCGTATACATATAAGTTTAGGCCCAGTAGTTTGTCCACTACGAAAACCCTCATTACTTCCGAATATATTATTCCTTTTCCGAAACTTTGTTCCTCTCCATAAAATATTTCCACAACTATCATTTTTTTCAGATTTCAATCCTACCTCACCTGCACAATGAGATATGTAACAACCCTCGCTGTTATTTCCTTACTACTCGCGCCGGTAGCTTTGTCAAAGGTTCAAGGTGTCACCGAGATTGATTGTGAAGGCAAAACATGGAACATGGATTTGGTCCAGTCAGCTTCTGATGAGAGCCTTGGTCACATCAAAGATGGAACAACTGTAAGCGGCCTCTTGATACCCGTCCCAGTAGTAAGAAAATATTTTAACATAAAAAGGTCGGAAACAATGACTATCCTCACAAATTCAATAATCGCGAGGGCTTCGATTTCAATAAGGACTGCATAGAACCATTCTACGAGTTTCCCATAATTAGGGGAGGTGACTATGACGGTGGCCCACCAAACACCGATCGGGTTGTCATCGGCACTGTGAAGGGCGACAGCGCTTTCTTCTGTGGAGGTATGTCACGCGATTAGTCGTGCACGTGGACTATTCTGGGTACACTATCAAATATCAAATAAATATAACTGACAAAAATATTCATAGCCATTACTCACACAAATGCTGGAGGTAACAATTTCAAAGAATGCCATGACAAAGGCAACAAGACGGTTCCAAGAGTCGAAGGAAGGATGATGCGCCGCGGGGTTCGCCTTCCCACGAACTAGAGCTTTGAGGAGTGTATTACCGACGAGCTCGATAAAGCCAGTGGCTCAGTTACATACTATTCCGCCACAAATACCTAAAAATCGACGAGACGAGACGATACCCGCTTCGGCCAGGTTGAGAATATTCCCATATTTTTATTTGCTTTTATACCCACGGATACGATATGCTTACATATGATTTTGCGACGATACCCAATATACATCTAAATAGATTGAAGCTACAGGTTAGCTGGTGTTGATATCTATGAAATGACTATCTTAACAGCACTAAGAATTAAATTTTGCCTCAGAGATGGCAAATGTGAGAGCGAGAGTTTTGGACTGACTGGGTTGTACAGTATATGTAAAATATCACATCAATAGGCTCAGTTCACAATCAACACTTTCTACACTGGTTGCACATCGTTGCATGAAGGAAACCATGACAGGGGAATATTATATTATATACATAGTAGCAAACTACCGCCTCAAGGCAATATTGTCAAATGATATTTACCGCTGGCTTTAAGCTGGTGCTCCGAACAGTAGCAACCTCCAGTAATAATCTCTGAATCCAACATGCATAATTGAACATGAAATTATAGTAATACATAAGCAGCAGCTCGCTCAGGTCGTACCCAATTCGTAAAAATCAAGCCGCAATTGAAAATCTACCGGAACTGGTCATTTCCCCTCTATTTGTAGCCCGGTAAGATTCTATCTCTCTGAAATCCCTGTTTGCCAACCACATATTATACCCATTCTTTACCTTCAATACTGGCGCACGAAACTCATCCACTGACGAAATATGCGTTTTATCTGGCCAGGATCATAGGAGTGAGTTCGCGCCGGCATGACTCGTTGGAATAGTCCATAAAAATTATTAAAGGGTCCCCGGCCCGGCTTTCCCGGACAACTCTGTGGCGCTATTTCTGGACATCCACATGTTAATTTGGCTTGTGCTAGAGTATTGCTAATCATATCACCAGCTTCACAGCCACCTCGAAATTTTTAAAAGTGCCATGCTAGTATTCCACGTCATGGATGGCTAACTTGCCTACCTGCTCAGCAGAGTAGCCTGGGACGGCATTGGCCTGGATCTGACAGCCATCTAGGTTGAAGATCTCGGCTGTGGCGTTCCGAGTGAATCTGCACTGACTTAGATGCCCACATAAAAGGCTATTGATATCATTACGGGCTCTCATATGCACATAGAAATATACTGAAAGGTACGAACACCGTACCACTCCCTTCTCTAAGCAGGGGACGAAGTAGTGGTTCAATACAACATATGCATCTCGTCTTAATATTAGTTTCATGCCTCTCTCGTCCTTGATTGCAGGTGTACGGACCACAAAGTTTGTCCATGCCTTGCTAACGGTACGAGTGACACCCTTCAGTCATTACTTTATACTAGCTTGCACATAATTCTCATTAAGAGCTCCCATCGATTGTAGTTTAAAGCCGTGTCAACGCCTTTTGGAACCGAGATGTCAGAGAATAGAAGGGTTGGCTATCTATAGACTTACTTTTTAAAAAGCCTATCTTGTGAGATACTTTTCTTCTGTGGTTTCATTCAAAGAAGCGGCATGATTATAGGTATCAATAGTTAAGAACCCTTTAGGAGGAGATATCTAGATCGGAATGAAGCGTTGGTGTGTTTAGCGACAGTGTCTCTTGTATCCAAACGTCTGAAGATGGCAGCATCAGCCATAAAAACTTGTGGAATAGGTTCGTCCCAACATGGTATAACACATGTTTAACTTGGGCGCCGAAAGTGGATAACAGCAAAGAGAAAACCCTAATAAGTACTGCATTTTGGTATCAATTGAGTGAGAATAAATGCTGGGCAAATATACTATTATACTAGACTGAAGACCGCAAACTTTTACCCTGCGGATAATATTTGAGGAATTATGATTGATTTAGGCAAGTATTCTGTTTACATAACCTGGAACTCGATCGAAATAATATGCAGAAAATAAGAACCAATTCAATAAACACCTGGCGATGCATCGATACATTTTATACTTGAATAAACCTATGAGTATTCTTCAATGAGTGGTGAACATTAGTGCTATGCCATGAGCCATACATAAGGCTAGCTTTGACTATTTGAAAGTTGACCATCCGCCTAATCCAAGGCAGGATATTTAACCTTCATTTATTTGCCTTGTGCTACTACGGTGCGGGCTCTCTCTCTTATATTGACCGGATAATTTACCTTGAGAAAAATACTCTACGCATGATGGTAGATTTAACCACAAGGACAGTTGAGGCATCTCGAAGTACTTCGCATGTAGCCTGTGCTCGAAAGCAGCCTCACACAGAGCAAAACCCCAATAATTAGTTGTCTAGTGCAAATGAAATGTTGGCCGATATCCAATCTAAGGTAATCGTAGAGGTAGTCACCCTCCTTCTTTGCAACCTCTGCGTCTGACATACACGTCTGGGCGCCTGTGGGTTCATCTGATCAAAAATTGACTTGAAACTAAATTTTTAGCTACCGCTATCTCCAAATAAATGACATGCTCAAATTGACGCTTAAATCGTCTAATTAATTAATCTGAGCGAGACCTGTAGACATAGAAAATATTTTATGCTAGGGATTAATAATTTATCAAATTAATATATATCGTTCCGACTATTTTGTCAGCTGTGGAAGCAGGCACAGAACATGTGCGTGGGTTTCATTTTGTTCTGCTATTTTCGGCGTTAGAAATGTGGTCTCGAAGATATGCAAACTTTTCACGTCAGAGTATGGGATATACAGAGTTGCGGATTCTAGTCCGTATTCTACCTAGGCTAACCGTGGAGTGGTCGGCACGGTCGGAAGAGGTAAAGGCCTGTCCATTTCGGCAACCCCGGCCGCTTTTCGTAGCTGTTTCCTATACTCAAACAATTACAAAGCAAAGCGTCGGTCCCTGTTAGTTGTTGCTTGTGCCTTAATGGGTGGCATGTTCTCTAAAGGCAATCGGGATGCGCGATCGATGCGAAGACGAGTCTAGGTTACTCGCGAATGGCCAGGTCTAAATTGCAAGTTTTTATGGGGTTTGCATTCGATCCAGGTTCTTTTTCCGATTCCGAGCCCCGAATATGGAGATCGATTCTGACAAGCCCCTGTATAACTTTATTTCTATCACTTAACCAAACTGATTATTCTCGACTTCGTGCTCAGCATGTGTAATATTTTCATGATGGGAGTGCAACAGTACATTTCAAAATATATTCTATAATCACGCAGAAATTTCGGCTTTATTAAAAGCCTTATTATACAAGACCAAGATTAATCCGGAGCACTGTCACGTCACCGGCAAAACACAGCTCATTGTAACTAGTATCTACAATAGTATTAACTGCACCCCTTTCGAATGAAAAATGGATAGAATGAATTGTCCGCCAGGTTGGTTTTCTCGCGTCTCGCCCCGAGACTAGTTAGCTATACATGACGTTGATAGTGAGACCAAAGTTTTGAGACTATTAAATCCGGATTAATCCAGGCGCCAGAGGAACGTCTAGAATGAGATCCAGGAAACATGTTAACAGCAGACCGTTGGTTGCTCATGGTTCAGGCCATGGATCTCGCCTCCCCGGAATACATGAGATTTTAAATGATCCCTGCTTCTGCTGGGGGCGATGGAGATACGGCCCGATGGGAGCACTGACCCCGACTTATCCCTCGCTTTGGGCTATCAACTCAACACGATTGCTTCGGATATTATTCCAACAACCCGCTTCACTCCACGTGCTGCAGCAGGATACTGTTTTATTGCCAGGGAGGCGCATTTCTTCGCAAGTCTGAACCGAGAATTTGGTCCTCGTGAGTTTTGTACCTGATTCCTGGTCTCCAGACCAAGAGTCTTGTAAAATCTTAGATTGAGGTCTGTTGGCAATGCTCCAAATTATGTTCCAAGATAAGAATAATGCGAGCAATACAATTTCACAACAGACTCACCACATACACATTAACTATGAAACCGGAACCAGTATATAGCACACACCGATTTTTATTGTTCCAACTAAAGAGTAAATTATGATGCTGTGTCTATGCTGACGGACTGATCAAGCAACCACCGTCGGGCCGTGTCTGCTAAGACCGTGACCTAGAACTCCCCCCGCTAGTGCCCCATACACCTGCAGAAAGGCTACATTACGAGCGGAAACCAGTTTTGATACGAATCGAGATTTTGGATGAAACAATACGTCAAAAAACCTGTCATCTGATGGCACACTTCTTTGAAAAGGAGACTCTGTAACGGCTATTCGGAGTGTTTAATCATATATGATTAAACCTGGTCAATAGTTGGTGGGTTATAAAATGCGGCTGCTTTTCCTAAGCTGCTCCCCTTACCTCCACATTTTCTCTCCGATTCTTTCTATTTCTTTGAGGCGGCCGATATAAAATCCTGATATCTTCATAATTACTTGGGATTTCTCTTCGTTTCGACATACTAGGACCATAATTTTTTTTTTTTCTAAGTCCTTAGCCAGAATGAAGTACTTCGCAGCTGCGGCCTTGATGGCCTCGACCGTCAGTGCCCACGGTGGTGTGGTTTCTTACTCTTCCGGATCGACAAACTGGGCAGGGTATGATATATAACCCGTTATGGACAATAAGGTTATCATATTTAGACGCTGACAACATGTTATAAAGATGGCAACCCTACAACAGCCCGAGTGGCCAGAAGTCCGTCGAAAGACAGTACTCTTCCTTCGACCCTCTGTTGATCGCCGACTTAGGCGTAAGCTTCCAGCCCTCTTAACATGGCTTTTTCTTGATTTGCAACATACTTGGCGAGGCGTAGGCTAACCACAACCTTTCTAGAAAATCAACATCATTTGTAATAATGCAGGTGCAACGGGAACAGGCCTAACCGCAACTATCGCTGCAGGCTCGAGCATTACGGCCTACTGGTCTCAATGGACTCATGCCGAAGGATGCGTTATGGTGTACTTGGGGAAGTGTCCTTCCAGTGGATGCAACGGCTGGGACGGTACCGGGGCTTCTTGGGTAGGTCGCAAACATACTTGGTCCCAAAATTTCTATATATGCATGACTCTAACATCTTGATTCGTACAGTTCAAAATTAATCAGGTCGGCCTCATCAGCGGCACTATGGGCGCCGGAACATGGGGAGCAGGTCAAGTCTTGAACACCCTCAAGTGGACGGTTACTATCCCAGCTTCCATCCCCTCGGGAGAATATCTCATCCGTCATGAGCTTCTCGCTCTTCACCAAGCCAACAACCCGCAGTTCTATCCGGAATGCGCACAACTTACTATCACCGGCGGCGGTAATGGAACACCAGGTCCTTTGGTTGACCTCCGAAAGATTTACAGCGGCAGCGACCCGGCTGTTAATGTTGATATCTATATCACTTCCAAGGATCAGACATCTTACACCTGCCCAGGCCCCGCTGTTTGGTCCGGAGGTAGCGACGGTGGCAGCGGTACCACGACCACAACCACAACCACGTCCCGCACAACCACCCCAGGAACGACACTGAGGACAAGTACTACGACAACCGCTAGAACGACCACCCCCTCGACGACCACCTCGAGAACGACAACAACCACCTCCAGAACGACTACTACTACCTCGACAACTACCCCAGGGAACCCAGATAGCTGTACTGTCGGTGCTTGGGGACAGTGCGGTGGCCAAGGATGGACTGGCTGCACAACTTGCGTAAGTCTTTCATGATATCCGCCGCCACTAATGTGTGCTGAGATCTACGGTAATGATGGTGCTAACTGAGATATAGGCATCCGGTGTAACATGCAAAGTACTCAACGCTTATTATTCCCAGTGTTCTTAAGAGTATGAGCTTTGAATGCTATTGATCGAGACTGAAAAGATGCTACTGTTCGAACGTTGTGTTGATGTCCAATCTTTGGCCTCAAGTGTTCTAAAATGCTGGAATAACAAGCCCATGTCCACAAATAATGCTCGCTATACTTGTAAATATTCCTTTAAATTTATGATATGACCTATATGGCGGTTAAACCTTCTTCCAAATGACCATGAAATTTCCGTCACCGCCATAATTACGCGTTGTGGAGACACAAGATATATTTCGTGATTTAGAGTTCAATATCTCGCGAATCACTACAAAGTTTCAAGATATGCAATACATGTAGTTATAGGAATGACCTAGTAAGCACGGTGCGCGCGCTAAGACGCCGTATGTGCCTACTTTTCACTCTACCAAAACCACTTTGATACGACCCCAGTCTTAGATTGCTTGAGATGGATTAAATGTGCTCCACTTTCCAAGCCGTTTGCAACCCAGAACTTGGTTCTTCCATGTTGGATTCTCGGTTGGTCTCCACGTTGGAGAGGCGAACGTGTGAACTAGACCTTTCCAAAACTAGCTAGCAGGCGATGTTCATTTGCTGCTGTTTAACAGAAACTCAAATAGCCCCCACGGTACCCACGTGAGCCACGCGCGCAGAACGTACACACCGAACTGATGTTTCACACTTGATAGATACGAGGTAAGACGAAAAAGTGTCCGCTCAAGCTCGCTAAAGACAAAGGAAATTCAAGTGAACTCCTCCAAAGTGGCGTAACGACGACAATTTAGCGTTAGCGAACAACATTGGCGAATGAAATATTGCATTGGCAAAATAAAATAAAAAATAAAACTTGAGAATTGCAGATTAAATTCTCCAAAAGCCTGCGGAGTCATTTACTCATGATGTAGAACATCTAGACGTTGCTGATGCAGTCAGTGAAAGTGATTTCAATGGAACTTTCAGTTTATTTATGAATAGATTACATACCATTGTTAAAAGTAACATTCAAGAGAGATATACACATTCCCTTGAATGATCCCTTAACACAAGATAAATGCGATCCTCGGTGTCAACGCCATGAGTTTCCAACAGGCCTTCACATGGATGGGATCCGCTGTCTTGTGGTTTGGGGGCCAGCTGAGGTTGCGGCCTGAGCGAGTTTTGAAGAACCTGGTCCAGTGCTAAGACCTTTCGCACACCCCCCCGACCGGCCACTGCAAGTGGGAATGTGAGATTATCTCGCCAAATCTGGTCGAAAGTAGATTCGGGCCCGAGCGCGATAGAGTTGCCATTTTAGCGGTTAAAAGGTTATTAAATTCTTCCATTCCTCCTTCGAAACAAATCTCATGCAGGATGGAATAATTGGGCGTCGTTGCAACGGTTTCCCCAGCATTAAAAATATTCATCGCCGGCGTCGGTGAAAATCCACATTCTCGAAATCTTCCAACGTTTGTCGTCTTGACCTTGAAAGCATCGGATCAAATTGATTCGGTTTCGCAATCTCAGCTTCCTGATTCGACAGTACCCCTTTCTCAACAAACCACAGACAACACATCAGTTCGACAGTGTCACTCCCACCGAGCCAGAATGATCTTGACGGCGAAAAAGGATAGCATATCTTCGTAGCAACATGGCATCGGCGGCGACGGTCTTGTCGACTGGCCAGACGATACAGGATCTCATGCAACTTGATTACCTTCGCAATATATCTGGTGCTGCGTCAAATATTCCCGAAGGATGGTTGCCGCCAGCTCTGCTGGATCCAAACTATGTCCCGCCAGTTCGACTAAGAGGCGCGCATCTCTTTACGGGTACAATTTTCCTTGCGATGAGCGCCTTGACGGTTTCTTGGAAGGTTATAACGACTCAGAAAACCCGAACGACAAAATTACTGTTCTTGGAAGATTGGCTTCTACTTCTCGCGCTGGTTAGTAGCCGAATATGGTCGTGGATTGTTGTACATATCGAAGTGAAACAGCAGAACCCAGAAGCTAATACATTGGTGTTGAATCTTTCAGAGTGGGCAGGTCACATACGTAGCTCTCATGTGGGTAGCGCAACGGTACCAAGTCGGTTGGCATGTTTACGATGTCAAGTACCGTAGTGTCATCGAACTGTATAAGGTATGTTCCAGGCTCTCGACATCTGTTATGTTAAAGCTATTGTCTGACTTTTGGATTTAGTATACCGGTATCACAAACGTCGTTCTGATATGGATATACTGTACGAGCCGTGCTTCACTTCTCATCTCCATCAGACGAATGTATTCCCCTATCAGAACCCGAATGAAACTTCTTATCGACTTTCTCGCCGTCGGGAAATTCTTCACACTGGTTATCTGCGTCTTCGCCTTTATCTTCGCGGTACCTCAGCACCCGGAGGCACCCTTTGTTCTTGAATCAGCCCTCAAGAATGGAGCCGACATCTTGGAATCTGATATTCGATTAATGATCGTCCAGGCGTCGTTTGACACCATAATTCTACTCTCTCCGTTCCATCTGCTGTGGAAGCTGAAGAACCTGCCGAAACGGAGACTGTGGCAGCTTCTAGCTTTATGTGGATTTGGTATAGTGTGGGTCCCTTTGATATCGGCTCCTCCCTATCCCAGATGCAAATGCTAACCATAACGAATTTTTTAGAACTCTATTTGTAGGGTACGCTCGTCTTGCGGTTGTTATACAAATGCAACAAATCATCTGGAATGATTTTACATGTATGGAAATTACCCAACAAGACATTTAAGAAACACGGTTACTGATCTAAAGGCGCAGGGCACTTACCAGTTGTCGGAATCTCGAACAATGTTGAAATATTTCTCGTAATGATTACTGGTAAGCAGCATTCCGTTTGATTTTGACCAATGTGCAGATTAACGTTCATCGCTGATACATGTTTAATTTTTGAACAGCATGCGTGCCTACGGCCAATTTATTCTTCAAATGGGCCTACAACAAACCGAGGATCCCGGCTGCAACCCGTACCCTGACACGTCGAACCATCCAGAAATATCGCAAGAAGAAAAATCCCGACAGCACAATTGACACCGTTCAAACTGAATCTTCTTATGATGCCGACTGGCTCAAAGGCGACACCGTCCACTCCGATGTTAGCCGCGTGGACAATATGAAACCAATACTCAAAAAGGTTCGAACTATCGAAGAATATCCTTCCGTCGTCGAACCAGCGATCATCAAACCCAATTCTGCCGCATCAAGTTACGATAAGGACATTCTGCCACCAACTCGTTCGAGCATTGGACGTCCCTACGGAGAATACTCGTCTTCTTCTCGCAAGAGCATTGTAAGTCTACGGGAGACCGAGACTGGTGAGGAGGAGGAGGAGGATAATTTTTATGAAATGCTAGTTCCTAGCGATGCATTCTTCCCATCTGGTACAGGGCTCCGGCCGCGGCCCGTCGTTCGGATGTCTGGGGAACACCACGAGCTGCAGGACGTGTAGTTGTACCGGTTTTCGGGTTCTTTGCGATTCTTTTATGCGGTTTTGCTTGGAGTTTGGGAAGCTAGCTGGCTTGGTGTTATTACAAACAGTATTCTTTGGGGGCGCTTATGGAGCGTGTTTGTTGTAGATACATATATACCCACTTCTATAATTATGAGATACGAAATGAAATACAAACTATATATGTTGACGGAGACTGAGAAAGTCTGCTATCCGAATCCATTAATCTTTAGATTGGCTGCCACGATGATATATTCTCTAAAGTTCTCGCAACTCACCGAACAACAGGAGTACCCTTTCTTTGTCTCTGGAAAGAAACTCAAGCTCGTGTCAATGCACAAACTTGTCTCAAGTTCTGCAATATAGCCAATAGATTGTTTGTGTGACTCTTATGGTATTCGATAGGCGGTCATGATAACTAAAACCGTTGCTATCGAAGTGGCTTTCATCGTGTGAATCAACGCTATTCGCTTTTTTTGCCTGCTTTATAATTATCCAAGATAATGCTCCATGTCCTCCTAGTATTTTTGATGAGTATGCGCCGAAAGTATTTCCGATGCCCACAGAAGATAATATAATATTCGCGGGAGGATAGTATGAGGGCTTTGAAATCTTGGTAGTTGCTGAATAGTAGTGTTTGAAGGAGGATAAACTTGACATCAGCGGGAAGGGTGGTTAGAGTGGCCATTATCCACGCGTAGGATCTGCGGATGGCCTCGTCTTGGATCTATTCGATCGCAATCGATTGAGCGATTGAGGAGGGGTAACTCGTGGTATTTTGTTGCAAGTTGCATAATCGGTTGACGTGACACGTGTTGTGAGTAAGCGGCCGACTGAGGTACGACAGCAAATAATCTAACGTTTATATATAGTCTCTGCAGGCTTTGCTTATCAAAGAGATCACATCAAGTATTACTGCCTTGCAAATATTGATAATTACTTACCAACCTGGGCAGTGGGAAATGCGGTGCTAACTCAACCCCAAGGCATCACTTGTTCGCATTGAATTCATGAAGCTAGAACGACGCCGACAAATGATAGCTAGACCCTGAAACAAATATACATATACTAGCATTATGCTATTAAGAGGGTAGGCTCGAGCTCTCGTAGAAATTTCGTCAGGGAGAAGGAAAGAAATGGGTTCGTTTTGTTGTTAAATGGTTCAGTGATATAAAAACTATATGGGCTACGAGAGCACTGTACCTGATATTAATTATCAACTAGATTTACTAGTTGGATGACGTTCTGTATCTAAAGCTTGCAGGCAAATCATATGCTATCGAGGACTTGAAAGGTCACTTCCATCTTATTGTTTGCCAGAGAGTTAGCGGATTTGTAGGAGTGGTACTGTCACCAGGAAGATAGATATGTGCGGAATAACCAAAGTAGTATACGTATGGTCAACCAGCTCGAACTTGCTAATCTACGTGCTTTACTTGCGAATAGGAAATCCCTAAATCAATGATTCACCATAGAGTCCTAAGAATAAAGTTTGTTGCACGAATATACACCCCTATTTCTTTCATCGACTTCTCCGCGCGGTGTGTGGCTATATTCTTTCGATGCGTGCTGACGCTAGCTTTTTGTCCAAGTTGATGTAAATGTTTCAACAAGAATACTCTAGTAGGTGGCACTTTTAAAACTGAAAAGACGCCACAAGTAGCAATTAATTCCACAATATTCACGCCACGAACGCCTACGCACCAACCAGAATTTATTAGTGCGCTGTGTGAAGTTTGTAATTTTAAGCGAAGAGGCCAAAAAGGAGATCTTCGGCACCTGTTTGCGGTTGCGGCAGGTCGGTTACTAGCTTCAGGTCCAAACCAGCCCACGGCGCGGTTTTTGATTGCAGGACAGTTTGGCTGATCGGGGAACGTTCTCGGCTGCGGATTGGGCAGCGGAGGTTTTGTTTGTTCGTACGAGGTTGAGATGGCAAGGGCCAAGTGCCAGCCATGGAAAATTCAGAGGCGGGAAACGGAGTGTTTATCGGAAACCGAAGAAGTGCGAAAGCTTGGTGAGCTTGTTATTCCTCACCGCCAATGCGACCGACCTATTAGCACGCATGTTGCATTGGAAGGATAGTAAGAAACACTCGGTCTTCGGGTTGATGCGATTAAATTTAACTTTCAACATATACCCTTGGGAAGGTTTACTCCAACGGTCTGGATCAATGTTTAAATCATATCGTGGACCAAAATCGGACGGTAGAACCGAAATCATCAAGAAAGAATGTTCCACCTGAGCCGGCCTTACCCAGCTTATACACGCGACGTCCGATTTTCGGATGAATAATCGGAATACGAAGTGTGGGCTCGTCGCGATCAGCAGGAGATGTTTGTCAATGCCTTGGTTCCCCGGAAACAGCGGACATGCTCGAGCGCCATGTATATGTGCAAGAACGAAAAGGGGTGAGATTTTGTCGTCGAGCGAGTGGCGAAACGAACTGATGAAGGGGACGATAATAATGCCCCGTCATTCTGGGGTAAAATGCGAGACGTGCGAGACGGGATCACAGCATTCACAAATGATATCCCCAGCGCGATCACTCTGGGTTCGATTCGAACCAGAAAAAAAAAAAAAAAAAAGCTGGTGCGGTGCCTTTTCCCCACCAACGCATAACGGTAGAGAGACAATCTCGATGCGGAAACCCTGCTGGCGCAGGAGAACAGTTCGCTTCGATTCGACAGAGACATGGCTAAGAGACAGTCAAAGGGAAGGGAAGATGCAGGCCCCGGCCGAACTGAGTGCCTTTGCGGTTTGTGCGTGCGACGAATGTAACCTCAATATAAAAAATTTGCTGGACGAAAAACCATGCCAAGATGAGACATTCTTCCAGAGCACAGCCCACGAACAAAACGCTGGGAGGTTGGCCACGGGGAGGGAATCGAACCCTCGACGCCGCCAATGTCGTCACATCTACGGAGCTCGGGTGGTATTGCGGGAAAAGTGGTGGAAAAGTGGCCAAAGAATGGGACGGTACCTCACGACTGCGAGGAACGGCGGTGGCCGGCGAGGTATCACTAATCGATAATGTGGGAGACGGTTAGCTCAAAAATAGCATCACACCAGATGGGAATCATTCCGAATGCTACATCGGACATGCCTGCACCGCAACCAAACAGAGAGGGATTCGGATTGGTGGGTTGCAAAAGCGGCCTAGTGATCGGTTGGACCGGGGACGAGGCCCTCAAGACTGTTCCTAGTGCGCGAATCGCATGTTTGTATGCACAGAGTATGACGCTGCACGGTGAGACGCTGCATGGTGATAGTTGGAGGGCGGGAACCGTTAATTTCTGCTTGCTTGCATGCGCTATATCCCATCTGGTTACATCGCATCTGTCGCCCAACTGTCGCCGCTTCTATAAAAGCGTTCCACTCGCTCCTCCGCGTCTCTCTCCATCCTCTTCAAAAGTCACAGTCGTTTGAATCGAATATATTCGTCCACTCGCTCGAATAAACTAAACTAAAATAAAACGTACACTCGTTTTCTAACGTCGACAACACATTTTTGACCTCGTCCCAACACGCTCCTCCTCGAGACTCGTCTGCATCAAAAAAAACTCTGCTGCTTAAATTTTCCGACGTCTCTTCTTCCGGACCGCAGATTTCTTCTTCGCTCCATCGCATAAATATCACTATCCAGCATCTGCTCAATATCACCTCAATCCAATCCAATCCAGCAATCATGAAGTTCGCAATCGTTGCCCTCGCCGCGGCCTCTGCCGTCAGCGCTCAAGTCGTCTAGTAGGTCCAGTTGTCTCGTCATATTGATCACTGCCCTCAACATTGACTAACACATCCCGTCTAGTGAGAATGGAGAGTTCAAGTGTCTCGGCCCCGCCGCTGGCAAGAACTTCTGCGCGGGAGAGTCCCTTGATACCAACATCATCATCCGATGCACTGGCGAGAAAGGTCAGCCAGGAAACTGCAACGACAACCTCGCTGGTGTCCCACCCGTTGGTGTCAAGACCTTCGCTCCTTGCTATCAAACCTCCAACACTACCGGAGACGCTGCCTGCTCCTTCAACGGAATCGCTTACCCCGACAGTGGCAATTCCTTCCCTATCCCAGGAGCTTCTTCTTCATCTTCGTCCTCCTCTTCCGTTGCTTCCGCAACTTATGGATCTGTTGCCCCATCGTCTTCGTCGTCGTCTGTCCCTGCTCAAACCTACGGGTCTGTTTCCTCGTCTTCTGCACCTCCAGTTTACTACCCAACTGAGACCTCTACGACCGCTGTCGTCTATCCTACCGCCTCCTACAGCAATTCCACTCTATCTACCGTCACCGGCACGGTCACGCTCACAAGCTATGGTGTTACAACTTCCACCAGCGGGCCAACCTACGTCCCACCACCTGTGAGCAACGCCACCAGCTACACCACCAGCCTCCCAATCCCAACCCAGGCTCCAAGCAGCGCTGGTGCTCTATTCGCCAAGGATAGCTTCTTCCTCGGTGCCGTCGCCTTGATCGGTTTCATGTTCCTGTAAATTTGCAGAGACCTATCATGATTTGATGAAATGATACGAAGATGGAGCTCTTTATCACCACCTTGCGATTTGATATTCTAATTTGACCTTTCTTTGCTTTGATACTTTTCTGTCGTCGCAATAAGCATGGCATAAAGGATCACCTGTTTTCTTCTTACACGATGAATGCCCCTTTGAAGAATGTTTTTACATTCACGAGATACCAACTGCCCAGACAAGGGTTACCACCACCACCCCCTTTCAACAGCCTGTAATTTTTAATTAGTAAATACGTGCCTACAATAAATGAACACCTTAAGTGTTCTCAATACAAATCAATATTCGTAGTTAAACTACTATTTCTTTGTGAAAATAAATCGTGGCTCAAACAAAGTCTAGACGCTTCTCCCGATGAACAATCTCGCCTTCGCAGCTGGCTACCTGATTTCCGAACGGCCTGTTATATGTCAGTACGCCCTACCCCCTCCTCGAACTCTTTGCTTCTGACAAACTCCTCAACTTTGCAACGAAACACACAGACCCAGCACTTTCCGCCTTGGCTCCTCCCCATCCCCTTCACAATATCCTCCTTACACACCGCATTGGCGCATTTCTTATACTCGACCATGTACCCACTCTCGTCCAGCATTTTCGCATAGCATTTCGCGCAGCTCTCGTGGACGTGGAGGATTAGTCTCGATGGTAATAGTTCGCGAGGCAGAGAAAGGGAGGAAACCTGCGTTGGGGTTAAGGCCGTATGGTCCTCGCAGGTGGAGAATTGGAGGAGACAGGCCGGTTTCACGGGATTTGGATGGATTAGGAGGGAGGGTTGAGGCGTGGCCCAAGACATTGATGTTTGCTGTTATTTTGATGGCCGAATGTTGGGTTTTGATGCTACTCGTGGGAAGATGATTATCTAAGAAATCACCTACTCGTAGAACTCTAGGAGACTTTAAGAGATATATAGTGATCCAACTATGAATTGCTTGCGGGACGCAGATGGGCGAAAGAGTTTACAGGATATTTTTTCAAAGTGGTGTGAACAATTACATCTTGTACATCCAATTGGTGTCATAGTTCCGTCTTCGAATTAACATTTCAACAACCCTTCAACCTTAAAGACTTAGATGTTGTGTAAATACGTTTCGGAGATTGATGTATCTGCTAGGTAAGCAAGATTTCTCTTCCTTTTTTTCCAGAAATTATCGCTAAGGCAATCTTGCTTCGATAACTTTTCAATAATTGATTATAATAATTATGAAACTATTGATACATAATATAAAGAAATATGCTCGATGCTGTATAGGTTTATAAATACCCAATAAACAGATTAGGGAGCAGTAATAGGACCAAAAGCTACCAATGAGCTCGCCCTGATAATATCAAATGCAGCCGTATCGTCGTGACACATTATAAAACATGAATTATTGCCGCAATATGCAAACAGAAAAATTGACAGACCTACACCTCTTGAAAGATACTATAAAGGTAACTAGATGACATTCTCACTCTCCTTGGTGGTGTGCGAATCCATCGACCTGTGCCTGTTCACATCTTCAATATGTCGGGCATCCTCTCTCAATCCAGCATTAACATCCGCTCGCTCTTTCTCGTCTTCCGCAGCCTCCCTTCTGCTCGAGTACCCCTTTGGCACCCATGAGCCGCTCTTCCACGGCTTGGTGGCCGGGTCGGTATACATGTCATCGACCTGCTCGAGCGTAAGATTGCTG
The DNA here is from genome assembly GCA_036971385.1 of Dactylellina parvicollis. Lineage (NCBI taxonomy): Eukaryota > Fungi > Ascomycota > Orbiliomycetes > Orbiliales > Orbiliaceae > Dactylellina > Dactylellina parvicollis. The sequence continues at coordinate 101,960 of JAJTUD010000022.1, read as the reverse complement.
CTTTCGTAGTAGAAGAAGAAGACCAGGAGAACGCCCATTAGATTGCAGCCTGCAAAGACATAACCGTAGCGGTAACCGATCGAAGATGTAATGTAAGGTGTGAAGAAGGCGAGTAGGAAGTTCCAAGACCAGTTTCCGGCGGTGGCGAAGGATGCGGAGTGAGAACGGACACGGAGGGGGAAGATCTCGCCAATAGCGACCCAGACACCTGGTCCCCATGTTGAGGCGAAGCCAAAGATGAACATGCAAGCAGATAGAATGAGGATGGAGCCGACGGTGGAGCTGTTGGGGTCTCCTTGCGATCCGACGGCGGCAAAAACGATGAGCCAGGCGCATTGCCAGAGACCACCGATGATGAGGGGCTTGCGGCGGCCGTAGCGTTCGATAAACCACAGACCTGGGAAGGTAGAGACGACATTGACACCACCAAGAATGATTTGAGTGACGTAGGGGTTGGTAAGACCGACAGATTGGAAGATCGTAGTACCGTACTTGAATCATACTGTTAGGTTGAGCACTTTCAAAAGCTTTTTATCTGGAGAAACTTACGTAGAAAAAGTAATTTGCGCCTGTGAGCTGCTGGAACATCTGGAGCGCAAAGCCAAGTAACGTTCTATACAGGATCTTGTCTTTGGGAGCAAAGCTACTAAAGAACGAAGCTTTTGCGAAGGCCTTTTCTTGGTGGATAGCGGAAGACATTTCTTGGTATTGCGACTCGATAAGAGCGTTGTTGTTCTTGTTCTTCTTGCCAGCGATCCACTTGAGAGCCTTGATACAATCGTCTTTCTTTCCTTGGGAGAGCAAATAACGTGGTGTTTCCGGCAGAATGAACATCCCACCCATCAGGATGAGAGCCCAGAGGTATCCAACAATCAAAGCACCTCTCCAAGACCACGGAGTATCATCGACGTGGCTGGTTCCGAGATTGACACAATAAGAAGTCAAAATTCCCATTGTCACAAACAACTGGTAAGTGGCGACCAAGGCACCGCGAACCTGCTTTGGAACCGTTTCGGAAACGTAAACAGGAACGAGTACGGAGAGGCCACCGACTGAGAGACCGCAAATGAATCGACCGATTGCGACTTGATACCATTGCGAAACGGAGGAGATCTGGATCGTGTTTCCGATCAAGAAGACGCCACATAGGGAAATCATGGCCATTCGACGACCTAGGCGGTTGGACATTGGGGCAGCGATCAAAGCACCGATAAGACAGCCGATAGATAGGAGACCGACGACAAGACCTTCACGGACGTTGTCAAAGGCGAAGGGAACACCATTTTTCTCTTCTTCGTCGGGGTTAGATTGTGCGAAACGACTTAGAAAGTCCTAGATATTGCCCAATATATATTAGACGCGAAACATTTAACGATTTCAGTTTAATTCGAGCATAGAATCTTACCCGCATAATCAGAAACCCCGATATTTGACCAGTGTCGGCACCGAACAAGAAACCTGAAGATATTTTGTTAGGTTTGGTTCCTGGATTATTCGAGCAGAAAATTTCATGTACACACCTCCCATACTGGCCGTTAAGCCAATAGCTATGACCGGCCCGGAGGCGACGGCCTTGATGTCGCTGAACCTCTGGCTCTTGAAGAGACCCATGTTGAAAAATTATAACCTGCGACTGTGTTCAGGCTTGTTGGATGTCGTTGAAATTTGGAGCCCCTGTTTGCCGCAGAAAAAACATTCAACTATCAGCTTTCACATCTCTTGACGCTGTCCGTGGAGACCCAACGGGCTAAATACTGGAACTACTCAATAAACGGGTTATAAACTGACCTGATCGCTGGACTATCTTCCGACGGGTGGGTGCACCTGCAAAAGTCTTTTTGAGGGACACGAGGAACAAGGAGATGTTACACGCAGGGGGAGAACGTGCAGAATGAATAGAATTCTGAAATAGAGACATTCAAATAAACGGGGGAGGCGAAGGGAATTTATATCATCATCTTAGTATTTTACAACTAGAATTTGAACCGTAAGACCTGATCATTTATGACGCTATGCTGTCTCTGAAAAAGCCTGGTTCTCCTCGAAATCCTTCTAGCTTCAGCGTCCGCATTCGGATGTTCAAAAGTCAACTGGCAGCGAAAATTTGGGCGCAGGTGACATTGTGAGCTCTGAACTCGCTTCCTTCCGTGCTAAGAGGAGTACATTATCCAGTGTGGTTGCTGGACAAAAAAATCCGGGGTTCCCAGGATTATTTCATGTAGTCATGTCATGATGTTCACAGTGCATGAGATCCGCTGGTTTTTCTTGTGCGGCGCGTTGGTTCTGGTTGTTGGTAGTGCGGCTACGTCATTCTATGGTCATATACCCCGGACTTTTCGAAGGGCTCAAAACCGACTGGCAGAAACCCATCCAATCCCAGAGCCACGTTTGTCGAAGCTTCGCAGGGGACCCTCGATCGGTATTCTGGGTAAGGATCGTGCTGCTCTCCTGCCTTCTCTCGCCGTTTTTGAGCGAGGTCACGGAATATCGGCGTGTCGCAATGTGGTGTTTAAAGTCGAACCTGCAATATGTAACGGGGAGTCGCGTGAGCGTGTCCAAGGTAACGTCTTCTGATGGTACGGATGGCGTCGAAGCCGGATAGCATTTCCAATCGATTTCTAATTGGCAGCATCCGAGTTTGCCGGATCTTCATCCGATTGTTGGAGGCCGACGGGAGGTCTGTCGGCATGTCATCTGATGTGTGTTGAAGGAGGAATGACGTCACAGTCTCAGGAACAACAAGAAAAGAAAAAGCTTCTTCCTTCCCGTGCAGTCCATATTAAGAGAGATCGATTGAGCTAGTATCTCGAACACGGCGCCATATTAAATTCTTGCCATTAGGTAAAAAAAATTTCGCGTATTATTATTTGTATATCTACATCCTCGAGTGATAGCGATATATTTACTTAGGTAATTTGTATCTTATGAATGGAGATCTGGAGTGATCGTGAAAGTCCTAGTTAAGTGCTTCCTGAATAATCTCGATTGATATAATAGAGTACATCTAAAAGTACAAGTAAACGGTAGATATTAAATTCGCAAGAGATACGCGAGACCTGTGGTGCTGCAATGCATGGCCTTATTCGGTTGTTTTTCTGTTGACGAAACTATAACCCTATAATTTGAAAGGGTTCCTGAAAGGTACCGGAAAGAATGAAGAGCGTATCCAAATATATATGCGCACAAGCCAGTACAAGCCACAATAACGCTGGAGGAAGTGGCTTCAGCTAGTATTAGTAATACAGTACGATTTAGGGTCCGCGGGAGAAACTCTATAAACGTTATGGGATATCATCCAAAGATTGCTAAGACGAACACTGCTACTTTAAGGTATAATTGCTTTCGAGGAGCATTCAGCTGCGTAATCCCGTATCCTCAGGCTTGTTGGAAAGAGGGAAAACTGCCCAACGCACCCGAAATATCAAGCGCAAATGTGCAGTCCCAGGTAGTCTTCATGATTTTTTTTGTAAAAATAAAATAATAAAATAAATGGGTATTGTCTCGTTGACCAAAATAGTATTTAGAAAAGATAATGATGAGAGAATAAGTTGAGAATGGGAAAAAAGAAAGAAAATAACTCCAAGGAATAGTTCTACTCCAGCAAATGTGAACGCCCCCTGATTAAGTGGGACAAGTCAACCCCGAATGAAAAATAAATGTCTAGTGGGAATAGTAAAGGTGGCCGGTGGGAAGAAGAAAAAGAGGTAATTTGAAAAGGGCCAAGGTCGAGATGTAAGATACGGTCGGGGACAGAGGAACGATAGGAAACCGTCATTAAAAGAAGACACTACTGCAACGATTCCGCTTCGCTACCGTCACAATTCTTGTGCGCGGCATTAGCATCGCTCTTCCTTCGTTTCGCAGTCGCATCACTCTTCCTTCTTGGCTTCTTGGGATCTGTATCCATATCGTGCCTATTTCTCATGTGCGTCTTGAGGTTTTCTCGTCCGCGGGAACCTCTGTATGTCGCATTGCAATCTGGGAATTCACACATCATATCAGGCCACTGCGCTTCACCGTAATGAGCAGATCTTTTGTGGCGCAGCAAGTTGCTATTCGACATTGTGCTTCTCGATCCGCGGATGGCCGCCCCGCATCCTGGGAAATCGCAAATGAATACTCGACCCTCGGCTGGCTTTTTACCGCGTGGTGATTTGCGGAGGCGAGTATTTCTTGGGCGGTCGAGCAAGTCATCAGCTTGCCTGGATGTGTCCTCGGCAGGAGTCGATTGTCGGCGGTAGGCACCATTGGAAGCGATGGACCCCGGAGAGGAAGAGCTGTTGGAGAAAGGTGTAGTTAGCATCAAGATGTTTGCATGTGTGCTGTCGGAAAGGACGGCTAACCTCTCAGAAATGGGAAATATCTCTCCGGCTTCGTTCATCTCAAACATGTACTTTTTGTGTTCGGACCGGTCAAAAAATGCGGTCTGTTTCAACTTTGCCAGCTGGCCTAGCCCGACTTGACTCAACCACCCACCGGGGGGTGGGGTGGTATATTGATTGGTAGCGTCCTCTGTCTCTGTCGACTCCATGGATTCGCTGGTAGCACCTAAATCTGTATCCCAACCAACGGGAATTTCCGAATAGCCATCTTGGTAGGAAAGAGAGTTATAAGATTCGGCCGTAGATGCCCAGCTGTTTGATGTATCCCAGCTCTGGATTCCACCCATCATGTTCTGCGTGACACTATCACTCTGAAGGGGGTCAACTTGCATCATATCGGTAGTATCCAAAGGATCCTGTAACGACATTCCTGTGTTGGCTGATGAGATGCTCATGAACGAGAAGGGGGATTCTGCAATCTGCCTCTGGCGGATAATCTGGATCTCCTGTGTGAGACGAACGTTGGTGTATTCGGAGGAGTATGGGGTTTGGTCCGCACGGGTTGAGTGACCGCTAAACATGGGCGCGAGTTGTTCGCAAATGTGTAAAAAGCTGCCCGCAAAGTCTATTCTTCTGGGCGTTTCATCGCAATACTATCGAGAGAAATCATGGTTAGCTTTCAGCTGACAACAGTGCAACTACGGATCAGGCGGGCTTACTTTAAGCAGTCCGAGGACGTAATTCTCAAAATCTCGGAGGTACTCAATCACCCCGAATTGAACCATGTTTATTGCGGCTCGCATGATGTGGCTGACCCAGCTGAACTTTTTCGTCTTCCAAACTCGCCCGATGACTCCCCTCAAGATGAGAGTCTTGAAGTCATGGATCATCATTGGGGACTGACAACTAGGACGCCGCTTGTTCATCATGAACTGCTGAGATTCAGTGCGAGGAGATGGTGTGCCACGCAAGCTGGTAAACATTGACCCAAGAGAATCAAGACCTGAAGAAAAAGTGGAATAAATGTTAGCCACGACCTCTGGATTCGCTATCGGAGAGAAATAGTAAGACTTACTTTCTAGAAAGCCTATCAGATGACTGAACGTTGGGCCCTCAATAACAGCATTCCAGGTTGGCTGCGAAGCTCGCCGCTCAGGTGGAAGGCCCTTCTGGATCGCAGCAGGCGCGGGTACGTGATTGAAGACGACTCCCTTCCCGAAGTCACTGGACAAGTCGTTGCCAAAGTTGAGACGGGTGAAGTCAATCTCACTGATGGAAGAATTACGGCTTTGATGGAGAACATAGTTGAAGGTGGTGCTCTCTTCGTCCTCTTCCTCGAGGTTGGTCCACGTGGTCATGCAGGTTCGTGTCGATATCCAGTCCAGAGCAGCATCGATCTCTTGAGTCATGACAGCGAGCAGTTCGTCAAAGACGTGCTGCTCAGAAAACCCCAGACTGTTAGGTCCGGACTGGAGACACCTCTTCCAGTAAGTTTGGGCATCTTCGCGGAAAGTTTGAAGCGAAGGTGCGTCTGTATGCTGTGGAAGATTGTCCGAAGTGGTTTGAGATATAGCGTAGGCGACATGTAATACGCTATAGATGGGAACCAGAGAGGTTGGTGTTTGGCCGTCGAGAACCTTGTCTAGATTCTTGAAGCCGATTCTGGTAAGATTCTCAAAACTCTTGACGGATCTGAAGAAAACTTTGAAGCCCTGGCTGACGGCGTCCGACTGGGCCGCGGCCTCAAGTTTGTCATAAGCGCCACGAGCAGCGGCTGTGAACTTGGTGACAATTTCGACGGTCTTTTCTTTCGAAACCTCCTCTTCGCCGTAATACTTCATCTTTCTGTAAGACTGGAAGAGTTCTTGTTCCCACTCGGCCATGGATTCGTCGACATCGTTGTCGACCATGACCCTAGCGACGTCCGGCTTGTAACTGTAGTGACCGCTGGTGTCGAACCCAAAGCCAAGGCTGAAATGAGACGCATCTCCGGAAACGCCATCCGATCCAAGCCGAGGGGAGGATCTTGAAGATTGCGGAGGCTTGTCTCCGAACATGGGAAGGATCTCGAAGCCCGCCTGCAGGCCTCGAGCGTTGGTTTGAGCTCGCATAAGTTGCTCGGGAGTATAGAATGAAGACGGCGATGTGAATGGCTGATCTGTCTGAACAGCCGTGTTTCCACCCTGTATCATGTGAGAATGTAGCCCTTGCTGTTGGGCCATGGCCAACTGCTGCTGCTGCTGCTGCTGCTGTTGTGTCCACATGGAAGACATGTCGAATGGATTGGCGGCGCGAGCGGCACGGGCTTCGGTTGGAGCCACGCGAAGACCGTTACGTGGGATCTGGGCCATGGGATCCACGTTGTAAGGAAACAACATGTTTGTGGACTGCACCCGATGATGCATGTTTTTAGATGACTGCAGACGGCCAAACTGCGGGGTCAGATCGGGGATATCAACGACGTTGGGGTGTCTGGACATGTTGACGGGGGCCCTGGGATCACCACCCAACACTTTACTCGATGCGATTGACCCGTAAGACGTTGGAGCTGAAGGTTGATTTCGGGAAAAGGACGGTGGAGATTGAGCAGAAGGGTTTTGATTTTGAGAACGGGCTGATGGCGTATTGTGGGGACCCGGTCAGAGTTTGAGCGCTGTCCGTTACGGTTGATACCGCGAAGGGTGATGGTGAGATCTTAGGACGGTTAGAGAAGATTCAAGGTTAAAAAGTCGATGGGGCTAGTACCAGCCTACACCCTATAAGGCTTCTTCCTTTGAACTATTGAATGTCAGATCTATATTAGCTGTCATTCAAGGGCTTGGTTATAAAATAGAAATACGAGAGATCCCGTCAGTGAGAGGAAGAGGGTCGGCTGGGGCTGGCGGATCCGCTATATATGAAAGTCAACTCGGATGTGGAGGCTTAAACATACGAGAAGAGGTAGAGACTGGAGAATCCCGCGCTAGGAAAAAGCCGCAGGTAGGGCACGTAGGAAGGGAAGAGATGAGCTAGCTCGAGCTGCACATGCAGGGCTGATACGTCGATGCCGGGGCGGCCGTTCATGCAAGACCTGGCTATAGCGATTCCTGATATTGAATAGAGGTCGTCGATGTCTGACAGCTCTTTCGAATCCGAATTTTCGCAGTTTCAAGATGGGCAGCGAACCCGGACGACGTGCTGAACACTAAGCCGGAGGCAGTTAAGGGTCTGGTGTGCAGCAACGGTTAGCTTGGGAGTATGTAAGTAGTTGGTCGGTTCACCGTTCGGTCGGAGGATCAGGGCAGCCTGCGACAAGAAAACGGGCCTAAGGGGCTGCTACCACGGCCAGTAACTAACCTACGACTATATTCCACGGTCCGGTCAGGTCAGGGCATTGTTGTTGTCATCGGCGTGCGTGATTTCCGCCGTCTGCTGCTTTCGGGGTTGAGACGGCGGCCAATCGCGTGGGAAGCCTCGATTCACCTGCTTAGGATTCAGCCCGACTCGAACTGGTCCGGTCCAATGAGCACCCACCCAGCGGGCAGCGACAACACATCTCGACCGGAGCAGCACTCAAGAGAGCTCGAAACACCAATCGATAAGAGCTCGACCCGTCTACACTTATTCATACATACATACATACATACATACATACATATACAGACACAGTGGAAAGGCCGGTTTTACCAGGTTCCGCATTCAAACCCAGGTAACCAGATACCTGTAACCGTGCGACGGCCAGCCCTACCTAACGTTCTTCTCGTTTTGCGGTTCAAGGGGCCTGTCAAAACTCCAGAGCTACCCCAAGCGCGCAAACGGTTTCGCTTCGTTCGAGATGCGAACATTCCACTTTGTGATTGTTGCAACTGGAGGATGAAGAACCGGACGGAGAAGAAGACGACGATGAAGAAGAAGAAGAGGAGGAGGAGCTAAGTCTACAAAAGTCAAGTCAACGAGAAAGTGCCTACCCCGATCGGGCATGACCAGATCCGTCTCAAGTTTCACCACGGGCTCCCAGCTTTTCCTCCCACAGTCTATATTGGGAATAACCAAGCCAACGGCGGCGTGAATCTTGAGGCATGCCGAATTTCTGGATCGGTTCGGAAAAGACATGTCTCGATCCCTCGCTTGCCGACCTGCCCTCGTTGGCCTTCGCCTGGGAGCGTCCACACATGCACCAAGCACAAAGTGCATTTGTGAGTCCGTACGATCAATGTATGTATGTACGTTCAAGGATGTATACACACGCCCAATATCGACCGGTCTCATGGGCGTACAGGTACCGTCCCGGCTGTGTAGAGTGACAAAATTCATGCACACCAGACGATGGCCAGCGGAAGGATCGCACAGAGGCGGCTGTTGCTATTTTAATCCCCCCGAGAGCGGCTGAATCACATCGTCTCCCTCTTTCGACGTCGACCTCCCCTTCACATCTGCATTCCAAAAAAGCCACCGTCTTCGTCCTTCTTTAATCATCAAGCACAATTCGGATACTCGTCGCGAATCTCCAAAAGGTTGACCTCGATCGATTCCCGACTTCCATCTTTTCCCCCTTCCCCCCCGGTTCTCAAGAAAAGGTCTGGATCCTCCTGAAACCCGCCTACCGCGACATCTGCAACAATGCGCAACACATTCCGCCTGGCCCTCGCTCTCCTGCTTGGCAACATCTTCTTCGTCCACCACGCAGTCGCCAACGGATATGGGGGCGTCACACTGTCAGTCATCCCGTTACCATACTTTCCAGCGACGCTTGGTTTCTAGCTCCGAACTATACTTTCGGATCATTTCCCCCTCGTGCCGTAGAAAAGAACAAGAAAAAACACATCTAACAGGAACAAAACGATATGCTATTCATAGTGACCTCGACGGAACGCTCAACTGTCCCATGCAGGTCTCCAGAAGCTCCTTCTGCGCGGGAGACTCAAACTCAACCGAATTTATCATTCATTGTCATAACGGCGCCGGCAAACTCAGCGCCTGCTCGATAGCTCTGGTCGGTGTTCAGCCGGTCGGTGTCAAATTAGGGGCGATCTGTGAGTGGCCAAAAGAGTCTCCTTGACTTCCATGTCTTATATTACCGCACCTTTTTTTTGGGTTTACTTTTCTTTCCTCTCCCTCTCTCTCCTGTCGTTAGCCTTTTCGGTGTCTGGACGATATCGCTTGCGAGAGCGGAACACTGCCACGGGATCACCGCTCGCGAGCATGAAAAACAATCAGGTCAGATGGCCGCCATCAGCTGAAATGTTGTTTTCAAAAGAATTGGCATGGGTATCGGCGGCCCCGTTGCCACTGGATCTGCACTCGTCAGAAAAGCTCCCAGATCCGAAGAGCGATGATATCCACAATTCGGGTCTCCCTTTCATAGCCCGATCATTAGAGCTTAGAAGAGAAAAAGGATTCATATCAAATATTGTAGCAAAATCAACTAACGCCGTGGGCACCGACCGAGCAGGCTACGAAGAGTCAAAGACATCCGGCGACGCGGTTTGCGTCTATGACGGCAGAGAGTTCGACACCAGACCTTTCGGGTCGAATTCCGTATCCACAACCACTCGAGGCACAGGCACAGGCACGGCGGCAGGTGGAGCCGTGCCTACGCTTCCAACTGACGATCTTGCAGAGTACATTATGGAAGGCATTAGGCAGCACGGGTCCAACTAGCCAGGTTCTAGGGGGATATGTTTATATCCTATAGGTTTAGGAGATTTTTGTGCAAGGGTTTTTTTGTTCGGTTTTGGAACATTCTGGTTCACGGCAACGTTCCAGCAGGGATCTTAAACCTGGGGGTGGGCCTGGGAAAAGTTGGTTATGATTTTAGGATACTCGATTTGACATTGAAATGTTTGTGTGTATTTTTATCTTTATTTTTAGGCGGCACGCAACGGATACGAAGCACACCCGGCGCAGGCTCATTCAAGTGTCGATTTATTATCGCAATTTTACTGGTTATACCTGCACGCTCAGGTGACCGGAATGGCCGTTTAAAGGAAGAATTCCTAAGTTTATCATTGATGGTCTCACAGGAGCGAGACATCCTGATACAACGTAGGAGGATATGATTGATAAGAAAGAAATAAGTCTCCGTTGATAGCGACACTTGTGGTCAAATATACGGACTAACAACCCGCAGATCAATGAATCTTGCATTAATTTATTCCACTTATCGCTAAATAATACTGATAACATGACATAAAATGGCGACTTGGACGTCAAGTTTATAAAAGGGGACAAAAAAGGATAAATTTGGAACCCAGAGTACTACGGAGCAACACTATGCACCAAATGTACCAGAGCTTTGCGAATATTGTGAGACTCCGGATTGGACCCTCGAGTCATCATCGTCTCCTAACCGGTTCGACGATTGTCCCGATAGAAATGTATCATGGGCGCCGGGCCTGTTCCACGTAGCCTGGTTGGGTTGGGGAGATGCGGAGCTTCCTAGCATATGATGCATAGGAAAGAGTGGAGATGAAGGAATGCTCGGTAGTAGGGGGGAGCCAAAGTGAGACTGCGTGAGTATTGTCGGAGAAATTGTCGGTGGACCGCCGTGCGTATCGACGTGAATACGCGGTGCAGGGTAACTGTAGTCCGAGAGCATACTATGGTGGTTCTGGTTCGCGTAGGCGCCGCCGGGATGTGTTTGTTCGGTGAGTGTTGTGGAAGTGCTAGGGTGACTGGCATGATGGCTGCCACCACTGGGAGGACCACCAGGCCCGATGTTACCAGGTACGTCGGAGTAGTTGGCTTCTTCGTCTTTCGAATAGCCTTGGTGGGTGGTGATTACGTAGCCTTTCTTTTCCTTGTAACGGGAGTGGAGGTCTATCATCTCGGATTAGTGTCTGGCGATCTAAGTGGTGGTGGAGAAACGAAGACTCACAATCGATAATAATAGGAAGCCAGATCGTGACGGCGATAATCTGACCAAAACTCCACTGGAAGCCATCCACGATGCCCCAAAAGTTGTAGAGCATTACGAGCTGTAGGGCAAATATGGCCAGAAAACAAATCATAAATATGAGGATAAAAAGCCATAGGACGACCTGCCCCATGCGGGTCCTGATGAATCCGTGGGAAAACCTTTTATCCCACTCCAACATCCAAAAAACAGATCCCAGTTGAACGAGCGCGCAGAAAGCCCACGCTATATAAACTGTATAGCCGGGTAGCTTGGACACCAGGCTAACCCAATTGGTTATTTTCTTCGAGTTCCTGAGGTCGGATAATTGATTTTGGCAAAACAGCAAGGCTGGCTGGACGTCGTCGACTCTTTCTGTCCTCAGATAGTTGGCGTATAGAACAAAGGCGGAACACAGGCAAAATGTCACGCACGACATACCGTATACGTACCATGACTTGCGACCGAGAAGGAGTAGGGCGGCGTTCATGTAGCAAATTAGGACCACCCCGTTGAGTGATATCCCACCGAGGAAGAGGAAATCGGTAACCGAGATGCCACTAGTTTCCTGGGTGGGTCGGCTTCTTATGAATGCTGCGATGACGAGAGAGCCTATGAACCAGCTACAGTGATATATCGTCAGCGTTGCGGTACTACGGAAACACAACACGTTATATTCTGACCTCTGCAGCTTCTGGAACTCTTGCAAGGCCTCCGGAAAGGCCACAGACCCTGCAAACGGGCTGTGCGTGTCGCTTGGAATGATTCTTCTCTCGTGGAGTATATGTTTGAGCAGCACGTAAATTGTCATCATCAAAACCAGAACGATCTGAAGTATATATGAAATGAAGACCTGTGTAGCTTCACGTTAGCGTCCGCTTCCGCAACGATCTCAGCAAGAAACCACCGGAACGACATACCCCAATGCCGCCGATATCGGGGTCGTCTTTGACGTACGGCTGTAAAGTCGTACATATCGCTGCTGTGCACAAATTCACGCCATCCGTGGACAAGCCTTGCCCGTCGTTGATGGTGATGAGCTTCTGATCGCAGACAGCATCTTGATTCGCACTGATCTCATTGTTGCATTTGAGATCGCTACAGGTCCGCAAGAGGAAACTGAGGGTTTGCCTTGTGACGTCCTGGCTGATTTTGGGAATGTTTTGAATCGGTTGGATCCGATAGTTGGCCAATTCGTCGATGAAGGACCTGTTCGTATCAAAAGCGCCGCTGCTCAAGCCTTGCACGAGATCTGGGTATATCGTGCAGACGTTGAAGAATTGGAAATTGGGGTTTGGGTTGCTGTATTGGTCGTTCAGATTCTGACACTGATCGGGCCAGACGTAACCCCACCCCGGCTGCAACGCCGACGAGAGAACATTGTGGTAAAAGGTAATGTTGGTTGCCAATGAGCTGGAGCTGTTGAGCGACATGGTGGCGATACTCCAGAAGCCGACGCGACCCCGGGCAGTATAGAGTATCGTGCTTGGTTACTCGTACGACCGGAAGCTTTCGAACGAAAAGTACTGGATTCCAGCAAATCTTCGGAACGCCACAACGGTTCGTTATTGGTCCAGAGGACAGTACTGTTGTCCGTGTGCGCTCGGATGATATATATGTCGATTCCAAGTCGCGTGCGAGGACAGCGGGGGAAGCGATATCGATACAGCACGGATCCTCACACGGGCGGATCGTGAAGAGATGAAAGAAGCTCCATTGATGAAGCTACAGCGCTTTCATTGAGCGAACGGGACGGAATAGTAGCCCAGCTCTGGTCACAGGATGTGCCTTGGGGGTCAGTACTGGCATGCCTCAAGGCATGAGGCTGAGAGTGTGAGTGTGTTTGAATGCAGCCGCATGCACACCCCTCTTTTCAAGCGACGACCGTAGCAGCTCGGAAATACCCATGTTTCCAACTGGTGGGACGCCAACAGGTTAGGAATGTATACACAACAAAGGTAACATGCCGACTCGGTGGGTGAATGAAAGCGAGGGAGCGAGACTGGTGTGTGTCCTGGCAAGACCGATTCTGGACGAGAAGGTCTGCATTGGCAAGGCGAACGGTTGATGCTTGATGCTTGAGGCTAGACGGAGATGTCTGAGGCTGACAGATTCTTGTGCAAGCGTGATCGCTTCCAGTTCGGGGATGGGGTGAAGTCGAAGCAATCAGATCTCTTGGCCGGCCATGGCGTGAGGCAAGATCTGGAAAAGTCAGCAGAGGGCACGATGCCATCATGTATGTGCGTACAGACATATATTGATTGATGATTACTTATACTAGTAGGCATGCATTAGAGCACACCTGCAGGGGTGTTAAAAGGCCATGTTATATGTCGAATCGGCGAGAGCAGGACGATTTGACCGTATCGGACGTTCAATGTCTCCGAGAAAGGAACTGGGAGCGTGAAAGAAAGAAAGCGACCGACCGACCGACCGACCGAGGCACCTGCCAGATACGTTTGGATCCAACGGGCACATCGTGCGAAATGGCCTCGGTTCCGAGCAGGAGCCTGCCAACTAGCCATGTACTAGCCAGGGACCAACGTGGATGGCCGCGGTCCGATTCGAATTCTGCACCTCGCAACTTGGATCCAATGCAAAGTCGTAATTGCGATCATGCTGACTTGCATGGTCTGTAATTTGACGAAGGCCCTTCCGTGAAACCAGCGACCTTCCAGTCGAGGCGCAGTCGAGGCGCCGTCGACAACCTTCGGATCATTCAGGGTTCTTGCATATCGGGATCACTTATATTCCGCCCTTCTCGCCAGCGAGGTGGGTCAATGGTCTTATTTGCTGTATGTACATGTATGTGCTCACCCACCAACGACGGCACACTCTTCACCGACCGGACGACAAGCCAAATAGTACTTTTTTACTTAGTTGATAATCCGATCTCTGCTTTTGTCTGATGCTCCCTCTCAATTGAGCCTGCAGCTGAAGCTTTCCTTGTCAGCCCAAGCTTTCGCTCGTCCGTCTCAGCGCGTTCCGACCATGTCCGCCCAGACATCACCACTGCCACTGCCGACAAACAACGACAACAACAACAACACCAACTACGACTACAACAATGCCACGCCAAACGGCCCCGACGACGTGACCGAAAAGCACGACTCTCTCCTATCATCCCCAGCAGGCGGCACTACCACACACGACAGCAATGTCGCATCAATTGAACGCACCGGTACTGGCAATGGCTCCAGCAGCCCGGCATCCGGCAGGAAGAGCAGTAGACTCCCGGACTGGGTGATAGAACATCTGACCGTACGCGACCTCAAGATCCTGATACGATGCAGCCTGGCAGCCTGGGCGTCTTTCCTCTTCGTCGTCATCCATCCTGTCCTTCAAAACTTTGGCCAGGCGGCCTTCATGGGCATGTAAGTCGACGATACCGCGGGATCCCGATAGCTTGGAAGGAGGGGCTTACTAACGTGGTAAACAGGCTATGTCTCTTCATCAACCCCCCATCCACGATACTGCCGCTCTATCTGCTCGCCGCGACCACAATCCTACTGGGTATCTGTCTCGCCTGGGGCTGGGGAACGCTAGCGTATCTCGCTGCTCTGTCGCGGCGAGATGACGACCTCTACAACGCCACGTTCGCTCGGATCCGCCAGGAGGCCATCCAAAGTGGAGTACCAAACCCCACCCTCTACGTCCAGCGTCAGATATTCAATGGGGAGCTACTTCAGACCGGGCCGACCGTTGTGATGCTAGTCATGTGCTCGGTGTTCATCTATTTCATGGCGAGGCTTCAAGCAAAGTTCCCAAAACTCATCTTGGTCAGCATATTTGGAATAATCGTAATTGATCCATACGTCACGACTGCCCCACTGCTTGACAATTTTAGAGGCACTCTTCCCCTGATATTTGTGAAACCTCTTGCTGCCTCGGTAGGTATCGGTATCGTCTTGTCACTTTTGGTCTTCCCGGAATCCTGCTCTCATGCCACTCTAGCACTCCTCTCAAAGTCCCTCGGCCGGGTCCGCCAGGTTCTCGATATCACTCGAAGGACACTACAAGACATGGGACAAGATATTCCCGTGGAAGAAATCAACAAGCTTAAACTCAAGATAATTGAAGAAAATACCGAAATCGACCAAGGGTTCACATTTATGGGTCTGGAACCAAGCATCGGCAGGTGGTCAGGCGAAGATGTCAACTCTTTGAAATCCCCTTTCCAGCATTTGTTTATCAGGGCTACCGTCCTGTTGAACTTTCATTTGTTCCGACAAGAGTATCGCTCTAAAATACTCAACAGTGCTTCCAAAGGTACCCACAACACGGACGACGATTCCGATAATCATCACGACTTGGAACACTTGGAAGAACCGGCTGTGGAAAATACTCCAGGAAAACACGGCCATCGTCATCGTCACCACCAGCCCCGTCGTGTAGCCGTAACACAAACGTTTGCGACGATGACTGTCTACGAATTCCTCCGACCTGACCCAGAAGTCGCAAAACTTGGACAGGATGCTCTCAAGGCGGTCGAAGCAGTTTCTAACAACCTCCTTACCGCTTGTGAAGATGCCCTTTCGACGTCAGATGAGATCATGACCTCTATCAACAGCACTAGATGGTTTGGATGCCCGAAAAAAATCGAACTCGATGCCATGGTCGAGAAGCACGCCCAGGTTCTGCATAGACTCAAGCAGGAACATGAATATTTTTCTATCCACGCCGTGGACAAAATGACGGATCCGGTTAGCCATCTCTTTGACGAGAATGGAAAATTTCTCGAGTCTACCGATAAGGATAAGGGCATGAAACTACCTGGTGTGATGATTGGAATCAACTACAAACACCGGATATTGGCTGTTGCGACTGGCCTAATTGATCTTCTTGAAAGATTGGTAGATTTGGAAATGCGTAAGACCAAGTCGAGGCTTTGGATGCCGTTCGCCCTTCGGGCCCTCTTCTCGTGGGCTTTTAGTCCGGAACCGGTTCATGATGATAATGCGCTTGAGCGCACGGAAACTCGGCGTGAAAGAGAAGAGCGGAAATCCAGAAAGTCAAAGGCTCAGAAAAGAGCGGAAAACGAGAAAGGGAAAGCGGCGAAGAAGTCGAAAGCAGCCGAAGAACCGGTTACCCGACAGAGAAGCAAGTCAGCTGAAGCTGTCACTGACTTGTTTCATTGGCTTACAAATAATGATGGCGTGTTCGCGGCTCGCGTGGTAATCGTGACTTTAGCTCTCTCAATTCCCGCAGTTGTACGTAGTTCTGCAGGTTTCTGCTATGATAACAGAGGTAGGCTTACTCTTTCGGATCCGCGTCACTTGGAATTTTGCTAAATGACCTCTCTAGCTATATGGGCGGTGATCATGGCGCAACTAACCATCTCTCAATACCTTGGCGACTTCGTGTTTTCCGTCGCTATGAGAACGTTCGGCACGGTGGTTGGCGGTGTTATTGGATTGGTGGTGTGGTATATCGGAGCTGGGTCGGGCCCCGGCAATCCTTACGGCATCATGGCAATTCTTGCGCCTTTCGTCATTTTTGGTATCGCTATTCGTGTTTTTGCTCCACGCGAATGGATGATGCCAGCTGTCATGGGCGTGGCGACAATGATCTTGGTGGTTGGCTACTCTTGGGAGGGAAGGCAAGTAATGAGCCCCGCATCTGTAAAATGCAGACGATACTAACTGCATCTCAGCTATTTACCCCAACTTCTGTACGCGGAACCCGGATACGGTGTGTTTTACCGCCGACTTTTACTGGTAATGGTCGGTTTTGGTGTGGCAATTATAGTTCAGATTTTCCCCAGACCACCTTCAGCCACCCGTAGTGCTTCAAAATCGCTTGCCACCTTCCTGTCGGATCTTACCATCTTTTACTCAGACACCATGTCGCATTTTCTAACTTCCCATGACGATCTTGAAACGGCCCCCGAGAGACTGCAAGAGCGTATCGCCGAATTGTATGCTCAAATACTAGAACTTACCCCTCGCATCAAGATGGTCAAGTTTGAGCCCAGCTCGAGCCCTTTCACATCTGAAAATCTCCTCAGGATTTCAGAGTGTCTAGGGAAGATTCTGGAGAGTTTAAGCGTAATGGCCTTTTTGACATCTAGAGTAACTCCAACCTATAGGAAGAGATTGGAGCTACAAACCGATTTCGCAAAGACGGAGACCATTGCGAGTATCATGGCTGTTTTGGGGGTATTGGAGGGTAGTTTAAGGACAGGGCACCCGTTGGCTGAGGTTCTGCCGGTACCTTTGTTAGGAAGATTGAGGAAAGTGGCTGGCCCATCCGATGGGGTTGATAGTCTGTCGAGAGATATGATGAATGACGAAGAGGTGAGATTGGCCTTCTAATGCAGAAAGGTGGAAGATTCCAGGGCTAACAGATTGCTTTCAGTGGTCGACTTTTATTGTTATGTTGATGTCAGTGACTGGCTTGTACTCGGTAAGAATATCCCAGCCCCTTTCCATTGATTTAGAATCAAGCTTATATGTGATCTAGCGTATCGACGATCTTGTTATGACTGTGAAGGACGCAGTGGGAGAAAAATACTTTGTCAGGGGTCTTTCGCACCATAATTTTCATGCTCGCCCCGAGCAAATATTTGACGGGAATCACGCAAACAATGCTTAATTTCCAATATGAGTCTAAGAGTATGGGGAGCCTGCTTTTGTTGGGATTTCTTATGAATTACACAACTTATGTAACCGGACAAAAATTATTTCAGAACTAGGGCCCCCGCATCATACCCCGCATTCAGCATGTTGGGACTCAAGTTTGGGCATGTCATCTTGGCTATCTATGTAGTATAATCAGATAATCGAATAATTATATTCATCCCAAGAGAGTTGTGGCGCACCGCCACACTTCGCAAACCAGAGTGGCTTTAACGTTGAGCAGCTCCACCGTAATAATATTTCCCAACAAAGCCAAAGTATCGAAACTACTAAGGAAATATTGCGTGTCGTTCATCAAATTTAAGCCGATTAAAAGAGCCTAGATGGCTTCTTCGCGGTTGGATAGGTTTTAAAGAAACCAAAATGACCAAATTCTGACGTCTTGTAGCCTGCAAAAAACACACATATGCACATGGGTCGGAGGTAGCGGAAGACAGATCAATACAACAATATATAAAACTGCCACAATGGACTCTGTGATAGGACCCCGCCTTCATCTCTTCGAAATCGATGACCAGACGTGGTAAGAATCCTCCATGATATAACAAAGACTCTCAAACCGTTACTAACAATTGCAACTATATCCCAGGTTTCCGCAATACCTCCGTGAAAAGATCCAGGCCTGTCTCACGTTTTGCTGGACAGTCTCTTTTCCACGCCTCTCTTTACCCCAACTGAAGGATTCGAACGGTCCATCGGCATCATCCACTCTAGCCAAGGTTTTAAGGAGGGAGCTAGGTTCATCGCTATCTTCGTACACATTCATAGACTTTTGCGCTGGCGCTGGAGGTCCGACTCCTGTTGTTGAGAAACACCTGAACGCCCAACTCAGGAGAGAAGGACTGGAGCCAGTCCACTTTGTCCTGACCGATTTGTACCCGAACCCCGAGGCATGGAAGAAGATTCAAGAGCAGAGTCCGGCATTTACATATGTTGCTCAGCCGGTTGATGCCGGAAAGGCACCTAAGAAGGAGATCCTTCTCGGAGACGATGGGGTAAAGGAGAAGAAGGTTTTCAGAATGTTCAATTTGGCATTTCATCACTTCGACGACGATGGGGCGAAGAGGATATTGAGAGACGCAGTGAATGGGAGCGACGCAATCGGGTGAGTGTTCCGTTCCAAATCGACAGGTTTCTAAGTCATTGATACGGTTCTGACCCGCATCACCACCATAACTAGGATTTTTGAGATACAATCGAGAACTCTATCAGGTTTCCTTTCGGTAACTTCTATTGGGCCTTTGCTAGCATTCTTGAGCCCATTCCACAGCCCGTTCTTTAACTTTGGGCACTTGTTCTTCACCTACGTCATCCCCATATTACCTTTTGTTATGGTTTTTGACGGATACATGAGCGCTCTGAGAACCCGTACACCACAAGAAATTCTAGAATTGATAGATTCAATACCAGAGAAGGAGAGAGTCGGATGGGAATGGAAGTGGGGGAAACAGGGATTCGCAAAACCTTGGGGGGATATCAACTACTTTATGGGTGTGAAGAAATCGGGTGCAGAGTCTTAGGAAATTTAAGGCTCATGAAATTCTATGTACGCTAGTATATAAAGTCAACCTACACGTACCGATCGACCTATTTTCAAAAAAAAAAAGAACTTCTGATACTTGAACTTTGATTTGGAAATGGGAGGGTATAATAGGCTACAAATTTTATATTCCGAGAAAAGATCCCCGATTTCCGCAACATTCAGATATAATAGCAAATATTGATATAACACCTTTGTAAATAAACGGTTCAAGGAATGGGGTGGCACATATGTACATACGCATAGAGGTGTACATGCATAGAGGTGAGCTGACATCTAAACCACGCATATATACAGATCATTTTGATATCTTTGCAGGTAACACTTGTGTAGCTATTTGTCATTATACCATTTTAGCTAATATATAGAATAATAAACAAATTTAGTAAATAGAGGACATTTTTCATCCGTTTTGATCAAGTTATCTGATACTCGGTCTGACCGGTGAGAGTTCTCGACAACCAAGCAGACGTCTAGGCTGCCTAGACCTGCTAACCATACCGTGAAACTATATGTTGCAATTCTAATACTAGGGGTCCAGAGGGGAAATGAGGGGTAATTGTCAATAATCATTAAATATAGACGCGTGTGTATATAGCCACCTGAAAGGATATTGGATTCATCGATGACCAGATATCCACCTAGGGGAATGATCGCAGACCGTTATCTACATTCTTCATTTATACCATGCTCACTGGTGTTCAGTCGGCACGATATCTATCTACATACTGAAAGGAATTCCCAGTAAAAGCTGCATAGCCTCCATTCATGTGCAGACAAGGTTTTGTTCAAGCTTTCACAGGAGTTTTCCAAATAGAATACCAGTTCGGGTTAGCGGCGGCTGCACACTCCTGGGGCTGGCTGATATCCTGGAGGTAATCCGGACTATGCAGCTCATATATCCGTATCTGCTCTTTGTACCCTTACATCCATGTAGCATGCATGCATGAGCGAGGCTCAAGGCTCAAAGGAATTTCGATGCCTCGATTTCGCCTCTCGTTTGAGTTTCTGACCGTCTAAAAGCCTCTAGGCCCTTCTTAGCCACCGATATTCCAACTAGTCCAGTGCCAGACCGTCGATCCTCTGCGGCATATCGGCGGAAAGTTGTGTGTGTGTGCTCGACACTATACTGATCAGCTGCCCACTCCCTCCCCAGTTCCTGATCGCAAGGGCTAGACTTCCGGGGTAATGATTTGGTTGGTTCGATGGTGGGGGGTATATTTGTACCCTACCATCTTAGTTCATGGCGAATTTGACTGGGGGGACTCTGGAGGATAACTGGCTGAGTTATTGAAGAAACTTTTCCAAAGTGGCAATAAAAACGAAACGCCCAATCCCATTCCAATAGAAAGGATCCAATCTAGACACCCTTATCATTTGACCTTGTATAGGATTCTTTTGCAGTTAGTCGTATATCGCTCGGTTAAGAATGGAAGATCGAGGCTCCGAAAATCGTATTCGAGACTGGGAGCTCGAGCTGACGGCGGAGTCTTCGCCCTCAGAAATCTCCGTGGTGTCCCTAGAGTCTTGTCTTCCAGAACCAGCGATCACTTGTCACAAAGCTACAGTTCCTTTATCTAATATTTCCAAGGGTCTGTATGTTCCAAGTTCAAGGGTTCTGTATTTTTCGATCAAAATGTTGCTTCCTAATTTGCCCTCCCAATCTATCGGGTGCACGAATATTACCTTTGAAGACGGTTCCATCGAAATCGAATCAGGGTAAAATGGATAAAATGGGAGAGAACCGGGGAGTTGGAACCCTCCCAAATTCAAATCCAAATCCAACTTGTCGATAGGAACCGTTGATTAGGACGGACATGCACTAAGCATAAAGTCGTCTCGACGAACCCAGAGGACTAGGACCCAGAAACATTTATCTTCATGCACAATCTGCTAGACTGTCCGTACTAGCCATAATACTATATTCGTCAAATACATCCATGTCGACGGGTTGGGTAGGCGAACTTCAAGTCATGCATCACTGGTATGTGCCGATTTCCTCACAACGTGTCTGATGATTTCTCATGCCGGCTAAAGCAGACCGCGGGGAAATAATGCGCTGGGATAAATATCACGGCTAAAGTAAACGGTTACCGTGCCTAAAGTTTGACGTTCCGATATTTACAATATCTATGTAGTGGCCTCTGCTCGCTCGCTATTCCTTTAGTCTTCCCCTCAGGCAAATCTACAAGCCTTTTGCTCCTAAAAGGCCGGTACACCAAAACGTGGCGGGAGTTAAAATGAAGCACGCCATTAGCCAAATGTATCTACAAGGATAAATTCGCTACGGATTGATGATTATCGACTTGCAACGATCGTTTATTCTCGTGTATAAGGAATAAAAGATAATTGTTATTGAATACGAGGACGGCTAGCTAGCTATATATGCGCGCAAAAAGATGCACGCACGCCGCTTCTTATTTTAGTGTTTGTCATCCGATAAATCCAGGAACTTTTTGTCATGAGGTGCGGTAATTGAGAAGATATACGAAGTACGAGGTAGGCAAGTTACAAGACAAAGTTGGAAATATGTTGCGGACAATACCTAGTGCCTCCACTCGTATTTCCAAGTTGGTCATGCCAATGGAGGACTTTTATGGAGAAGAGAGAGCGAGTGAAAAGTGGAGAACTCGATGCTGCCATGCCGCGACTTCCGTGCCGCTTCTAGAAGACGCTCGCTGCTATCACAAATAGTGAAAATTGGGATAGGCATGCAGGTTGGGTTGGCATTGACCACCCCGCTGCGAATTCATTCTAGTGGTGTAGAGTCTGGAGTAGGTGCATGTTGCTGCGAGACCTTTGGATCGGTATATTATTGCGGGTCTAAGACAGCATTTGGAGTTGAGATCCACTACCCAGCAAATTATAGGCCAAGAGTCCAGGTTCCCCGGAACGGATCAGCTTCTCGTTCCAATGGGTCGGGGTGAGACTAAACGACAGTTCAAGGTGCCATATTTCCCCAAAGGCGGGCAACGGCTTGATGTGATCTCGTGAGCGTTGAAAGCACTCCGCGAATCACATCTGCAGTCACACACTGGTTTTGGTCGAAGGAAAAAGAGTCTGCTGAACCAAGTATGTACCACGATATCCTCGGATGAATTCAGGCTAAACTTTGTTCTTTTCACAATGGGGGGTACATACATGACAAGCAAGGGTGGCAAATATCATTCAAGGGTTTTTTTTCCTTCGCAGGGTGGTGACCCTGAGCTTTGAGTACCAGACTTGAATCTCTCGGTCTCAAACGGAAACTGAAGTCAGCTGAACATTGAAGTAGACGACCAGCCGAACATATCGATGGTCCAATACCAAATGAGAGCAAAAGAGTTCAAAGGCTTTGGCAACTTGAACGGCATCCCTTCAGGATACGAATCGATTGGTGATGGTGTTGTTGTTGGTATTGCTGCCCAGCCTTCGATTTGGACACTTCCCGAGATGTATGTACACAAAGGAGCTGTTCAACTCCCGATATCTGATGCCTGCATCTGGAACTCTTGACCTCAAGTGGGTGTTTTGCAGGATGCAGCGGGTAAATTCACAGACAGGGACCGGGGAAGATAAGCCTGATAGCTGCAGCCGCCGCGGGTTGTGGTTGGCTCAATTGCATGTGGCGTGTCTCGCTGTGGGGTTGCATTTTGCCAGCGAATGTTCCATAGACGTTCTATGTATTTTGCCTATCGCTCTGGACGCTTGCAAGGACTCGGCCCGTGGGTCCGTAGTAATTGGATAAAGTGAAAACGAGGCCTCGGATTCGTCGCAGAGCTCGTACCCTTACCCACTTGCCTGCCACATGATATTCTGGTCAGTGCTGCAGTCCTCAAAGTCCTTACCCGATTGGAGAATTAATCCGGTTGGCCGAGTGGACCCGTCTCCACAACGGTCAACGCCTTCGTCCAATGCGAGGCCGCAGGGTGGGAACAGCTGCACCACGTGCGTCAGAGGCTACCTGGAATGCTTCGGAGAACTTTGGTGGTGGAGAAGAGGTCGCAATTATTTTGTGAGAGCAGAGGAATTTGGTGTCTTGGACAGTCTTCGGGGTCCCCACACTACTCGCTCTCTGAGAAGATGGGGGGCATTATTGTCCAAGGGCGGAGTTCAAGACAAGAGAGTCAGCAACCCCAGAAGTCCAAATCTATTGCCCATGGTTCGTATCAATCTGCAAGCGGGTGACAGTTTCGACTGTTCGTAAGATGATGGCGAGCCCTCAAAATGTCTGAGCTGATAGCCCTCAAATTAATTTCGCCGTACGATTGTGCCATCGGTTGCCGGCTGTTAAGCAGACGTGAAATATTTTTTTTTCCCAAAAAAAATAAAAATAAAAAAGATTTTGCCTTATGTTCTCCAAGTTTATTAGCCGACTGTGTATCACATAATACCAACAACTCGCCATATCCCCGATGGTATAATAATTAAGAAACTAATAAACAGAGGCAAAAGAACTTTTAGTTTTAGGTACATGTAGTGGAGATAAATATTTCTTCTTCCACCGAACCGTGCCCACACTAGACCAGAACCAATAGCACAAGAGACAGACGATGCTAGTGTGACAATGTCAAAGAACCTCACTTCACCCTCGAGAATTTTGGACCATCACCGGCTAAAGTGATGTCTTCAAGAGGGATCCTGCACTTCGTATCGTGCACCTTTAACCGGGCGATCTTGATGTCTCTGCTTCATTGGCACCCCAGACCATGTGCGCGCCCTGGCAAAAGCATGAGAAATAAGTTTTTGACAAGACGCGGCAAAAGAGATACCTAGCAAGAGCGGAGATGCAACGAACCCTCCCCAGAATGCGGAGGGAGATCTCCTCCAGCCTGGGACGACGGCTGCGTATAAAGAGAACATCGTCGCTCCTCCTCTTCTCCCTGCTATCTCCATTCCCTTCTCCCAATCAGTCGGGTTTCTCTCCAACAGCCTGTGCAATACTCCTCCCTTCGGTGAAGAGGACTAAAGAGTATCGACACCCTAATACCTCAGACCAGATTCTGTGAATAGGTTTCTTCTCCTGCGTCTACGCAGCAGAACATCATCGCCCACCATGCCCGCCCTCGCAGCGCCAACGGTCAACCAAGGTAACATCCTTGGTGGCCGCGAGTTCCCTCAAGTGACTTGGTACAAGGAACCTGGTCTCCGAAAGCTCTACTTGCTCCTGTCGACTGTCATTCTCGTCTCCGCCACCAATGGTTTCGACGGTTCCATGATGAACGGTCTCCAGTCCCTCAATTACTGGGAGGATTACTTCAAGCCATCTTCTTCGCAGCTCGGTCTCCTCAACGCCATCATGTCCGTCGGTTCCATCGTCGCTGTTCCTTTCTCTCCATTCTTGGCCGATTGGAGAGGCCGTAGGGTCGCCATCATCATCGGTCTCTGCATCATGTTTGTCGGTGTCGCCCTCCAATCCGCTGCTCAAAACTTGGGCATGTTCATCGGCGCTCGTTTCTTGATCGGTTTCGGTATCTCTTTCGCCCACGGTGCAGCTCCTCTTCTCATCACAGAATTGGCTCACATGCAGCATCGTGCCAGAATCACATCCATTTACAATACCACATGGTATATTGGATCCATCATTGCCGCCTGGACTACCTTTGGAACCCTCAAGATCAAGTCCGAGTGGGCCTGGAGAACACCATCTGTCCTTCAAGCTGGTCCCGCTTGTGTCATGATGTGCTTCATCTGGTTCGTTCCAGAATCCCCACGTTGGTTGATCTCCCGTGACCGTCACGAGGAGGCTCTTGCTATTCTCGCCAAGTACCACGCCAACGGCAACCCAGATGATGACCTCGTCCGCCACGAGTTTATCGAAATCAAGGAGACTCTTGCCCTTGAAAGGGAATTCAACAAGCAGAGCATCACTGTTCTCGTTTCCACCAAGGGTAACCGACACAGGATGTTCATTTGCTTGTGCGCCGGTCTCTTCTCCCAATGGTCTGGTAACTCTTTGGTCTCGTACTATATCACTCTCATTCTCAACCAAGTCGGTATTACAGACCAAGTCGACCAGCTCTTGATCAACGGTATCCTCCAGATCTGGAATATGATTGTTGCCGGTACTATGGCCTTCATGGTTGATCGTTTTGGACGTCGCCCACTCTTCCTTACCTCCACCTCTGGTATGTTGATCTGCTTCATTGCATGGACAATCTGCTCTGAGCGTCGTGAGACCACCAACAACAACGCTGCTGGTCGTGCCGTCGTCGCTATGATCTACCTCTACTATACCTCCTACAATTTGGCGTGGTCCGGTCTTCTCGTTGGTTACACTGTCGAGATTCTCCCATTCCAAATTCGTGCCAAGGGTCTCGCCGTCATGTTCTTCTTCGTCAACTGCGCTCTCTTCTTCAACAACTACGTCAACCCAATTGCCATCAAGAACATCACCTGGAAGTACTACATTGTCTACGATGTCTGGCTGGCTATCGAATTGGCTGTTGTCTACTTCTTCTTCATCGAGACTAGGTACACTCCTCTCGAGGAAATCGCCAAGTACTTCGATGGTGAGGATGCCAAGATTGGAGGTGAAGGTGCTACCGGACACGGCAAGGAGCTGTTGAACGCTCTTCACGAGGACGGAAAGTTGACTGATGACAAGGTTGTCGTTGAGCATTTGCAGAAGGCTTAAACACTTCTGGTTTAATTTTGTCTATTATCTAAATTTCGCTTTTGTGTACCTATCTTTTAATATAGTTGACCATTATTCGACAAATTAAATGATATATGATTCTTTCTTCAGATCTCTTAACCCATTTTGTCCCGTAATGATCGCTTAGTCGTGGAGTTTTTAAAAGCTCCGCTTCGTATTCGTCTGTGGCTTTTCGGTGCATGTTCCCACTTAAATTCCCGTTTAGCCAATCCCATGTCTAACAGGGACGGTATATACACCCGCCAGCCGAAGACTTGTTCCATGTAGAAGGTAAATTCAATTTTGCCGGTCCATTTAACATTTGACATTTGCTTGTGAGCATGATAACCCCGCCAACTGGACTCTGCATCCTTGTCAAGTCACAAAATCCGATGGGTTAACTGAACCCGGTGGATAATGTCATTGGATGGATGAAATTAGCGGAAGTAAACGTCGACGGTAGTAATGATAATCTGACCAATTTGTCGAACCTTGAAGCTAATTTACAAAGCCCCGTGATGCCATCTCAGATCCCGAAATTTCGGGATTCCTGACACCTGTAATTAACCGCGTGTTCGTCGCGTGCGATCAGCTTTCAGTGACCTTAACGAACTAGTTTGGAGATCAGCGACCGTCTTGAGTATCTTCCTGATTCTTTTTCTGCGCAGTATCTTTAAGAGTCTCTCCATTCTTCCTCCGCCCTCATACTTGTCTCTCCAGAAATGAATCTTAAGCTCAGCTGTCATGTGGCTACTGGTCTGGACGCGGCCTTTTGAAACTTCTTCGGTTGATTCCTGATGTACTCGGATCGGATCAGAGCTTATTGAGATACCATGGGTGGTTCTTAGCTTTTTTTTGCTCTTGTCCTTCTCCTTCCGTTTCTTGAGAGATAGACTTCGCCGGAACGCTTGACTTATGGAAGCTTTTGGCCCCTTTAGCTTATCATTTCCACGGTTTCCCCTACCTGTCGCCTTGTTCCGTTTCTCTTTTTTGGTCTTCGTCGAATTGAAGGGCTTTCCCGAAGATTTTCGCTCTGGATATTGCTCTGTAGTATTTACGTGCAACGAAGACTTTGAACTTTCTGATTCGACTAAAGACAGCTCGGAGGGGACGCGTTTGGGCGAACCGAGTGCATTCGTAGAGCTTTCACCGTCTTTCCCCATCCCTAGAACCGATTCTCGGGATTTTACGACTGATCGAAGAGACAACTGGGAACTATCATGACTTCCAACATCGGTATAGACTTTCGAGACACTTGCTAGGGAGTCCGTAGAGGGCGCTGGAAGGACGAAGGGGGATTGCGTTGGCTTTTCATCCTTACCCGGTTGATAGCTTGAACGGGTGCTCTTTGAGTTCCCCATTATCCGCAGCTCGTACCACAGGCGGTGATTAAGATTTCGAACGAAGCACAAAGGGAACTTAGGGTATATTGAGAGTATCTGCTGTGTATTCTGCTCACGACTTCAGGAAGCAGAGGAATGGCCGAAGCAGAATATAACAGTAAATGAGAGATCCGAATCCGAAAATCGCAGCAGTACCAGGGTTGCTCACAGGTAGTGAAAGAGCGGCTCGGCTGTGCTATGAGCCTCTCGATATATCGGAAACTGACGTCGCTGGTTGTAGTGATAAACTCAAATGCCTTGATTGGGGGTTGCACCTATGGTGTGTCAATGTTGTGGTCTTGCATGATCATGTTGATATTTATGCACGCTTTAATGCCAACTCTTCAACAGGCATCTCTTTTGAACACCCGACGAAAGGATAATTAACGATAGCCCAATGGTTAGCCAAGCTGCTAACAAGTACCTAGACCTCATATTACTGCTCTGGTTAACCAAGTCGATATGAACAAATTCCCGCGATGTCTCAGTCTCAAAGGCCCTTCAGAAAGATCCCCGGCGCGTTTTTGAAATGCAACATAAAGCGCAGGTGTGTTGCATCGCCCTCATGCACATGTAAGCCCAACTGAAGCGTCTTGATACGAGACTATTGAGGAGTTATCAAGTCAACAGGAAGAGGTTAACAAGCGGCGGCACATATTCACACATATAGAGTTTGGCAATTCGTAGTCCTGCTGTAGGATACGTAGCTGTGAGCCTAATTCAATTAATAGTTTCGCAACTCAAAAATGGAGCATGTCGTCTGAATTCGCGTTGCTGGTGAATTGTATTGAAGTGTATTATAAGTCTCCGCGTTGATCGATTGAGATTGGTCGTGAGTAGAACCAATTAGTATGAGCGAGTGTCCAGACTTGCAGAAATCCGATAGTCCTCGAATCAGCCCGATAGATCAATTATTCGCCCCTTCACCCAACGACAACATTCCCTTCCGGTGCCATATATATATATTCCAGCTTGTTCCCGAAAACCAGGAGTACCGAAATTGTGAAGGTCCCGTGGTTCTGGGGATCTGCTACCAATATTGAGAGGGGTTCGACGCTTGCAATAAGAGTCAGGAGCAATTCCTGACAAAGAACAATACCAACAAGTTGGACGCGCTAGAACAGGGGATCTTTTGAGGACCAATACAACGTGCCATCTGATATTTTTTTCAGTTTGAGTACATGCTTATTTTATTAGTGTGTTTATAACTGCTGGCAGCAATCTCCGGCACTTCATCACCCAAGTGCTTTGTCTCTTGATAAGGTGAGACTGGGGACGAGACCATATCAATGCGTCGTTCACATTGATACGCAGAGCGTGAAAATTTGACGAAATATGACATGAGCCGCCATAGGTCTCACTAATACCATGATGATGATGATGATGATGTTCGCAAAGTCTCTAGCTTAGTTGATGCGATACAGCGCTCTTCTTGAGGTTCCAAGTAGTATCATTTTTTATACATCATTGGCGAAATCGCTGTGGGTTGCTTTGCAGACGGTATGAAGGGCTTGTAGCGTATTACCGGGCAAACTAGAACCAAATATACCAATCAACAGGGTGCGGAACGAGGAGGATAACAATGCCCTTGCTAATGAGCTCGCCTAGGACCTGATTTGAAGAGACTTCAACAAAGGAGCCGGCCAGCCCTTGCAGACCCGATTTCCAAGGACTAAGGTAAGGGTGGTCAACCTACAAAAGCGAATGTGACAAAGTTCAAAGGTCCGAGTCATTTCTCCAAATAAATGTGCAATGGTCGTCGAAACTCACAGGATACCACTACCGCCGGCGCCATCACAACTGAGAAAGAGAGAGCGATATTTCCTGCTAAAGAGAGAAATTAAGGGTTCTGTAAAAGCATGATGACAAAGTACAAGAGCATGAACCAAGCGGTCCGCACTGATTAGCCAGGTAGCCAAACTCTGCCGAAACCCTTGACAAACGGCCTTTCGAAGAATTTGATGAGCTTGGCAATTGGCCCCACACGGATTTCTGATATTGTTTCTGGAAGGTTGAGAATTGTGTTGGAGAGTATCGTTGACCTCGAAAGCCTGGACCAGTCAGAACTGCTGATGATGGAAAAGTCTCCGCATTGAGACCAGTAAGCGGGGTCACCCTTTTCTCTATAGTAAATTATGCGTGTTCGAGAATGGCGTATCTGCAGGCGAAAATCCCCATACTATTACGTGGAGTAATTTTAGCCTACGGCCCACGATGACCGGTTCTAGGCTGTTGATCGAGCAGAGGCCATTCTGATGAGTATTTCAACAGAGTGCACCCGGCGGAACACGGTGGAATTTGAAGCCTGGGCTGACTCTTCGCACCGGGCAAAATTGATCTCCAGCATAAGCCAACATGTCTCGAAATGTTCAGATGTACAGCCTTGTTTAGCGTCCCTGACAGCCCCCCTGTGCATGTACATGCCTGGTTGTCGAAATTTTCTGTGCAATACGTAATGCCAGAGTAATCCGAGGGGACTGGTTTGCGAGGGGCCTAAAGGGTTTCAACTGGCGGATCTGATTGCTGGACTGAGCAGCTGGCAGGCGTGTCGCATCGTGTTGAACTACACGATTCCAAATATTTTTGTCGTCTGACGGCCGTTTTTGCACCTGCTCGAATGTGCCCGACAGCCATGCCCGAGCCGCCCTGATCGGAGGTGGCTACTGAAGTCTGCATTCCACAGTGCCCCTGAACGCCAGCATACATACATGTACACGAAGGAAAATAAGGGAAGGAATGTCAGCCTCCGTCGTTAGAATCTAGAAAAGCTGAAACTCGAAACGGAGCCGTGACGCTATTATTGGTCGTGGCAGCGCCGCCCCCCCTGCCAACCGCCTCTGATTCGCCCACCGGTTGCGCCCCGCGCGGAGGGTTGGCTAAGCTTTTGGACCTGCGGATTGGATCTTGTCCCCTGCAGGCTGGTACCTCAGTGCCTCGGACAGGAACGGCCTAACCAGGTCAATATTTTCCGATATCCCCAAATGCGGCAATCAATGTAAAATAACAAACATGCATTCAACATCTCACCAACAACACGTCTACTGTCACATCGGCATGGCTCAATAGGAGACCAACAAATTTTTGGAGATTTTAAGTAAAAAAATCAAATGTCTAGACAATCTGGGGGTCCAAAGACGTAGAGATGAACAGTCGAGCTACTATCCTGACGTGAAGCTGACGATAATTGTGTTTGGGGGAGTGCCTGTTGCGTTCACAAAACTACCGTATCGGGAGCTGCTTACCTGGTACGGCTAGACTGTATTACAGGGTACCGGCCTGCAGGGGTTACACGCAGTGGTGCATGGCCATGGTGGTATGTATCCAATCGAGGATTGGTGTGAATCAGGGTCAGCTCGCTGTCTTGGCTTGTAGACACCTGCGCTTTTAAGCTCTCTTTGTTGGCCCTCCCCTTTTCTTTTCCTTCCCTCTTTCCAACCCTTTAAATCCCCACGCTTTCCCTCTTTTTGCTGGGTGTTTGAGCTTCACGGTCTCGTTGGTGGCAGATTTATTCACCCTTTCACTCGCTGTGCGATTTTATTGTTACAATCATTCATTTTTTTCTTATATATATCTATATATATTTTTGCCAACTCAGGCACGAATGCTATTCGCACCCGCAGGCCATTCTTAAACCCTAGACCTTCCTTCTGCTTCCTCCAGCCCCTCAGCGGTTTAACCTTCTATCGATCGCAGTATCGCAAGTTCGAGACTGCATAACATTCCTTCAACCTAGCGATATTCCAGTGGAATACCCAGACCTTCATTTCTGTTACCAGCCATCCGGTCCTCTACGATTGATATTCAATTTTGTGCAGTGCACATAAAAAGCTTTACGATCCTTTGAGACCTCTATCGACATATATTCAACTCTCACTCTCAAGCAACTCACAAACTGCAACATCGGCAAAATGATTTCTACAAAGAATCTCCTTGCTGTATTCTTGGCTATTGCGTCCATCGAGGCCATACCGGTTCCGAAAGCCCAAACACCTGATTTCCATACTCTGGATACCTGTTCAACCGATGGAGCAATCATCTGTGGCTCTGATGGTTCGGAGTTTTTCATGTGTAATTTTGGGAGAGCCGTGCCCATGGGAGCTGTTGCTGCCGGTATGGTTTGTAAAAACGGTCAGATTGTGGGCAAGGGTAGTTCAGCTTCGCCTCCAGAAGCACCAGCCAAACCTCAGCCCACACCAACCTCGATTATTCTAGAGCCCACTTCGATGGCCCCCCTGCCCACTTCGGTTGCCGCGAAGCCAGACCCAACCCCCACCTCGGAGTCCGAAGGAGATGCCATCACTAGCACTCTCACTGTTACCACGGAGAAGACAAGCACAAGTACCGCCGTTATCGTTACCACCATCACCGGTGAGGCTCCAGTCAACAATGATGCTCCTAGCGCGACGACATCAGCCGCCGAACCCGAACCGACATCGGAAGAAACTTCTGAGCCAACTTCTCCCCCAATGTCTGGAGGCAGCAAGCTCTCCATCACCGACGATGTTATCCGCAGTATCGCTCCCAACGTTGGCCAATGCAAGTCCGAGTTCCCTCTAGAATGTTCGCCCGTCCAGGTTGCTACTCCGTTCATCAGTGCAGCGCTCAACAAATACAACATCGAGACCATTGGTGAAGCCGCTGCAATTATCTCACTTATGGCCTACGAGTCCGGCGATTTCGTATTCAACCGCAATCACTACCCCGGTCGCCCAGGTCAAGGTACCAAGGCCATGCTGATGCCAGAATTCATTTTTGCTTACGCCCAAACTTTCGGATCTACTGCCGACATCACCGGTGACTTGACTGAAGCTACGTTCCCAAGTGCGTCCGACGATATTAAGAACAAGGTACTAGCGTTAGTTTCTGGAAACGACAAAACATTTGGCAGTGCCGCTTGGTTCTATTCAACTCGCTGTTCCGACACTGTCAAGGCTGGTTTAAAGACATCACCAGTAAGCCTTGCTGCGTGGAAACTCTACCTTGCTGAATGCGTCAAAATCGGTGGTGATCCCACTGATAGGCAGAACAGCTTCAACAGCGCGGTTATGGCACTCGGAGGTACTGCTCCAGTTTAAACAGACTCGCTTTTGGGTTGAGAAGTTTGCAGCTTTGTAACTATCTTTTCCGCATCGTCCCCGTATTTTTGGTCCAGGTTGCGTGCATTTATATGGTGTTCGGAATGTAAAATAAAAAATCTGTATTTATGATGATAAAAATATATGAATGGCTGGTCTGCAATCAAAAATTTTCACCAAACGTAGAATTGATGACTCGTCATTGGTACCAAAGGCTTGAGTTATCGTAGCCACCCGTGTTCACGCAGTTGGCAACCTCAATGAGTAGTTCTAGGAAACCGATAACCCCGAATGGTCGTTTAATGCTAGCGCTTTGGCTATATCGGAGAGTGCTCGTTATTGGGTATTGAGATATCTTAAGAGCGAGCTTGTTGCTGAATCAATAGGTGCCGCAGCTTTACGACATTTTAGATTCGAATCCCTGTAATTTGCTATATGAACGCAGCGTATCGGTATTGATATACTGGCAGAACGGGATCCAATTTCCTTGCAATTCATAACGCCTACTACATATAAATATCAACGTGGTTGAGGATCGTGTTTAGCTACCATTCAACGTCACACTCAATGCGCAATATCAAATTTTCTCTCAAACTCTGCGCGATGAAATACCAAACATATTTGCATATGTATTTAAATGTGAATATGCATGGAGTGCTATGCGCAGTTCCGTACTCATCTACAATATGTACGCAATCGGATGTGTATCACTCTTCAAACGATACAATGTAGTTAATCCTCGTAACAATTCATGGCATGTTAGACAACCTGGCCGAATTCTGGGGTTTTGAAGCCTTGACTTTATCAAGAATCCCCCTAATCTCGCGGGTTTTGACGCTAATTGGTACCATTCCCCGAAGAAGATATTTATATCGATACGGGCAACCGGCACCTATAGGTGTGGCGCGTGTGTAGCATGTGCTATTAGGAGGAATGCTGGTGGACCGCTGCCAGGTGACCCAGGACACGGTCTGCAGGGGCAACTGATCTTCGTTTGCACGTTTGACAAGAAAATAACCATGCGTTTGGGCAAGAGAATGCGAGTCCCTGTTACAACAGTACCAGGCTAGTAACCAGACAATTTTCCATGATACCAACACTTCCTACGAACTGTAGTATTACAACATGAAACAAAACATATCGGAAAGTGTTAGAATTGGAGCCTCGAAAATTTGGCGGTATATATAAAATTCCCTCCCTCGACGATATCATGTTGGCCATCGTGATACATGCACAGAGTTATCCCACACCACCTCTAGCAACACTGTTGGCGTGACCACCCGCCCAATTATTCCAAAATGCGCACTGTCACTCTCTTAGCATTCATATTCCTATTCTCCATCACTACAATGAGCCTTTCGAGCAAAGCTCTCACTTCTATCCTGATTCCATTATATATCTACCCATCACCTGGTGCATGGGACCCTCTCTACAGGGTAATCGCAGCGTATCCCCAGCAGCCCTTCACGGTTATAGTAAACCCGGACTCAGGCCCTGGAAGCACACAGTTTCCAGATTCCAACTATATAGCCGGTGTCACCCGGTTGAAGGGTTTTAAGAACGTCAGGCTCATCGGATATGTCCACGTATCTTATGTCGCCAGAAGGTTATCAGACGTATGCGCGGACATCAATAGGTACGCCGGGTGGGCTTCGAATAAGGCGGCTGATATCGAACTATCGGGAATATTTGTGGACGAAGCGCCGTCCGAAGTCGGAGGTGGAAACTCCAATCTGATATATATGCGGAGCGTACGGACTGCGATTCTGCAAGCGTTTTCACACATCGGCCAAGATGGTTTCACTATGACCAACCCCGGAACCATTACCGACAAGGTATTCTACGAGTATGCGGACTCTATCGTCTCGTATGAGAGCCCTTTGAGTGGGTATTACGCTCCTGATACCCTCCAGACAAGCAAGGATTTTAGCAAAAGTCCTGGTACCGCTGGTGCCCTGCAGAGCATCATCGTAACATCGTTCGCCGGGTCCGAGGCGAGAGAGCGGTATTTGTTGAAAAAAGCCGTCGCGAGAGGCATTGGTCAAGTTTATTTTACGCGAGACCCGGATTATCAAGCTTTTGGTTCGGATCTAGATGTTTTGGTGAATGAGGTCGCGATATTGAATGGCTTAGCGGATGAGCACAAACGATGGGTTGCAAAAGATTCCTGAGCCATTTCAATAAATCTTCTCGGGCACCAACGGCGGATTTCGAAATACTATTTCGACATGTATATATATATCACTGCAGCGGTAGCGTTAACTCTAGAAGATTATCTGTATTGGATTCGTCATGTGTGTACGCAAACATGTGGCCACACCCTATAATGCAGCGTTTCCCCAGGTAATATATAAAAACACTGGAGAACAATAATGCTTATTTATACAACAACCAAAAAGGGTATTTCCTTTTGTTATACAAAACTTTTCAAAGGCGCTAATTGAGAAAAACCTAGGCCTGATCGCCTGAACTCCGATTGAAAAAGAGAATAAGAATCCGTATCAATATAGTACTCGCTGCAAACCTTGAAGAGGTAGCGATTAGACCAAAGAGGTAAGAGAAATGCGAGACGCTTTGAGAATTATTGGCTGGTGGGGCGATAACACAAAGTGTGAATTCATACGAGGGGGGTTGTCGTTGGAGACGTTGCTCGTTTGGGAGGTTGTTTCTCGGTGGTGAGTTCTTCTTGACCCTCGTCTTCCAGAATCGGCGTGCAATATGTTCGGAGAACATGCTTCAGAGCAGGCCGACGGATCGGTTTAGCGAGAAAGTAGTTCATACCACTCTCTAGACCTATATTTCTTCTTGTTAGCGTATTGTACGAAAGGCGGGGTGCGTAGTGTAGTTGTACGGCTCATACATTCTTTAATGTTGCTCTCCTCGGTCAGAGCCGATAGGGCGATGATTGGAGCGGAATAACCAAGCTCGCGGATGATCCGGGTGCTCTCTAAACCATCAAGATTGGGCATCTATAGGACTTCCGAGTCAGTGCGAATTCTGGTTTCGAGTAGAGGTGGAATCGTACCTGGACATCCATAAACACGATATGAAATGCCCTGTCTGCTTTTATGGCTTCTTTGATCTTATCAACAGCTTCTCTTCCGTCGTCTGCCAATGTAACATTCTCGATCCGCTCCAATTTGAGCATCCTAAGTACTACCTCCTGATTGATCTTGTTATCTTCAGCGACTAAAACCCGAACATTATTAGCGTCGAAGTTTTTGTCGAGTTTACCGTTCATCATTAGAACCTTTTTGCCAGCGTTCCCTTGGTTTTCTTGCGATGGAGCAAAGAAGGGTTGAGAAAAACCAACGAGGCGGGGTTGAGGGAGAGCCGCCAGCCGTTCGGCGTTAGTAGCGGTGGGATCCAGAGCTTTGTCGGGTTGTGGGACCGGCCCCATTGGACCAGTAACACCCAACTCTTTATCAAAACTCATGGCTCTGTCATAGGAGACGCTTCCCTCTCTAGAGCTCACATTGGAGGAGGAGCGTCCATCCTTTGGATGTTTAAGAGGTATTCTGAGCGTAAAGGTGCTTCCAATACCTTCTTGGCTATCGAGTGTGATTGCACCTGACATCAAGGTCGCTAGCTGCTTACAGATAGAAAGCCCCAACCCGGTGCCACCATATTTTCGATTCAGGCCCAGTTCTCCCTGTACGAACGGTTCAAATATTGACTGTTGTTGGTCAAAAGGGATGCCTGGACCGGTATCTTGAACTTTGAACTCAAACATGTATATTTTGAAATCTGACGACGGGTTATCTGATGCTATGCTAGGCTGCTTGCGAGAGTCAGAGGAGTTTGTCGGCGCTAGCGCGGTCGTTACAGGACTTTTATCCGATTTCTCATTCGTAGCATCGAAAGAACTGTCGGAGTGACTCTTCGAGGGAACATTGGTATGGGGGCGATTGCGAGAAGAATCTCGTGAGTTTGGTAACGGTGATGCGGGAGCTTTGGGTTTTACTTCGTTTCCAAGGGTTATAATGAGATGGACCGATCCGGATTCACTAAGAGGAACATTAGCCAACCAAATAGTCAACAAAAAAGGTTAGGGGACTTACGGCGTGAACTTTAGGGCATTGCTGATGAGATTGATTATGATTTGTAGGACCCTATTAGAGTCCCCCAGAAGAATCATATCCTGGAGGGTTGCCTCCGGAAACGTGGTGACGCTAAGAGTGATTTTACCTTCTCTAGCTTGCTTGTCAAATATTGCCAAAACTTGGCTAGTTATATCTGTGATGCGAAATTTCTTAATATCCAGGTTAATAGCGTGGCCGCCAATCTGGGTTCTACTGAACGTAAGTAAGTCTGTGAGGAGGTGCAGGAGCAGTTCTCCGCTCTTATACACTATTCCTAGGCTCTGTTTGATCCGAATAATGTCCTCGTCGGCTAGACAAACGGCGCACATTCCTAGGATACCGTTGAGAGGTGTTCTCAATTCGTGGGTGATGTTCGCGATAAATCTCGATTTAGCTTCATTGGCGGTCTCTGCTATCTGGCGTTGCTCTTCAAGCTGAACGGTCCGCTGACGAACGCGGTCCTCTAATGTTTCATACTGCTGTTCCAACTCTTCCGTCATGCGATTGAACTTGTGCGTCAAATCCGTCAACTCATCGTGGATAAGATGCTTCCGCTCCGGCACCTTGGATGGTATCCTGAAAGTATTGCGAGAATCGTCCTTCTCTTCACTGCGGCTATCTCGATCGTTGGTGCCATTGTTGCCAGCTTTCCCGAAACGGACAAAGTTCATGGCTGATCTCACCACCTGTGATGTCCGCCTGTGGCCATTGTGGTGGGTTTGAGGAGCAATGACGGGGCTATCGGGCCCATCACTGCCTCGTCGGGTTTCTTCGCCGGCCTCAGCTGTGGCGAGGGAAAGGTTCGATCCGTTATGATCCCGAGGAGGTGTGAAGGAGGTCGCCCGCTTACCGTTCTGGGTCGCGTAAGAGAGCCGAGTGATCGGTCGAACGAAAAAGTGAGATAGTGGCCAAACAAGAAGAACGACAACGCCCAAAGTGCCAAAAACGGTGGCGAGTAAGATGTTGCGGAGCTGGATCACCGGTGCCAAAACCTCCTCGTACGACTGGGCGATTATGATACCCCAGTCCAAGTACGGAACGTCGAGGAGAACGTATCCAACGCTGAATCTATGATTGGATATATCCCTAACGCTGAGATCCGCCTCTGCGGGAGTGCCTTTGCCGTTGTGATACAGATCCATAACCGTGGTCCAGGCGCTCATGGGGCCGGAGACCCCAAAGATATCCGGTTTCTCGTAGGCTGGTAGAACGAACCGGAACATCGTATCGCCGGCGACCGAATCGTCGGTGAGGCCTTCTCCGGACCAAAGATTGGTGGGGTTTTCAGGTCCTACCACTAGCATGAGGCCAGTTTCGTCGAGCCCGAGCCGCCGATTGGAGATATCAACGAGAATTTTGATATCCACCACGATTGTAAAGAAGCCGAGGAGGGCGCGGTTGGCATTATTATTGTTGTTGTTGTTCGTTTGATCAAAGACAGGCACTGTGTAGGAGGCCAGGTAGAGGGTATTGTTAATCTTGACGGGCCCTTGGAAGGTGTAGTTGAATTGCTGGATAGTGCTGGGAGTAAATTTGTCGAGACGTTCGGTCTCGGTGTCGTTAAGAGACGAGGCTCTTGGGTATAATTCGTCGGGGAATCCTTCATGGCCGTTCCAACTGTAGCCTGATCCGTTTGGTTGGAAACCAGGAGCGAGAAAGGGATCTTCGGCGGTGATGCCGTTAATTCCGATCGCGCAGTCGCAGGTGACATTGACAAAGGTTTCGTTCAGATTAGAGTTCCAGAGGACGGCTTGGAGGAGGTAAGGCTGTGTATCAAGAGCGACGGCGATATCGGTGATGGTGGAATTCCAGTTGCCGGAGGACCGGTCTCCACGGTAGTAATTGCGCAGGGCGGCTTGGATGAGAAGTCTGGAGGAGACGGAGGCGATTGAGTTTTGGAGGATGGCAAAGGCCTGGGAGAGCTGGTCGGCTTTGAGGGAGGCGACAAGAGCGAGACGATCGGCCCGAAGATTGACGACAAAGTGATAGTTTTGGACCCACTGGAGTAGAAACTTGTTAGTATGAAGCCGGTAAAGGGAGAAGCGAAGGAGGACAGTCTACCGATATGAGAGAAGGGATTCCGACACAGCAGAGGGCGAGTATGGTGACGAGTATCTAGTGAGGGATCGTTGTTAGCTAGGGAATGCAAGGGCGACGCGATGCTTGTTTAATCAAGGTGCATATATTCGTACACCAAGCTGCTCTCTTATTCTGATCCTCATCCTAACCCTCCTATCTCGGTCGCCAAAGACGACTCGAGATCATACCATTACTGAACGAGGCGAGTGTCCTGGCGGTTGAGGATGCGGTAGTTGGCGGTCGAGGGCTCCACCGGCACAGTGGAAGAGATGAAGGAGGAGGAGGAGGCGGTGGTGGTGGACGACGACGGCCAGGCCGGAATCGAATCGAACAGGACGGTCGAGAGTTGCAAAGTTGGGGGTCTGAGGTCGAGATCAGTCGTCCGTTCTCGCCGGTTGGTGAACAAGCCCGATCCCTTTTTGGCGGTCGCGGTTGATTTGTCGTACCGGCGCGTCAATAGGAGGGGAGCCGAGGACCCCGTTGATGCCGATGCTTGTGCGGGTGCGGGTGCGAGTGCGGGTGCGAGTGGTATATTGCGAGTGCGGATCGGTGGCGATGGCGATGGGATCGAAGGAAGCAGTCCGATTGTAATCATAATAATCGGAATAATATTGTAAATTTGAAATAAAATAAAAATATAAAAAA
The DNA here is from genome assembly GCA_036971385.1 of Dactylellina parvicollis. NCBI lineage: Eukaryota > Fungi > Ascomycota > Orbiliomycetes > Orbiliales > Orbiliaceae > Dactylellina > Dactylellina parvicollis. Next base: position 62,707 of record JAJTUD010000022.1, on the reverse strand, counting down.
ACAAGATAGATTAATTCGTAAGCGGGTGCGATCAACGGCCGGAATCCCGCTTTCCAAACAAATGGAAAAGGGAAAGTCTTCCATCTCAACCAGACGGAATCTTCTTGCCGGATGCAGCTTGCCGTGGCCCGACCACCACGAAATCACATTGATACTTCTCGGAAGCCACGCAGCGCTACGAGTATACTGACTTGGTATAAATATGGACGATCGACTGGCGACGAGCTGGTCAGGCCCGCAAGGATCTGGATGCGCCCCCCAAGCGAGCTGTCGATCGATATACTTTAATCAAATACTTGATTGAGACTCCAAACAAACATCACACGCGCCAACGTTCAAAGGGTATCACGAATTACAAGAGCAAAAAAGGGACAGTTCCCTCCCAGCTGCTTAATTACGGCTTCTCCGCCGTATGCATCGACTTGGAGATGGATAGCCTGTCCGATCCAACGTCACTGCTCGCCTGCGGCCCGCCAATGTCCTCTTCTGATATCATCGCCACGCGCTTTTCGTCACCCTTCACCTCTCGTCTTGCCTGTCCGGAGGCAGCGACGGCCGCACCTGCCTCCTCCTCCTCCTCCTCTTCTCGCCCCTCCTCCCGCTCTTCAGAACCCGGCACCATGCTCCCTCTCCTCGATGGTACCGAACTTGTAAACAAAGATCCGTCCAACTGGCTTCTCAACCAATACGGTCTCGATAATCTCCTCGACCCTCGGTTTCCTGCCTCGGCGTCCGGCGAAAGCGCTGCTGGATTGACGATAGCAAGATCATGCCCCGCCCCTCCTGGTGGGGCACCTACTGCTTCTGGATCATAGTTGCCTGTCGATCCACGGGAAGATGAGACGAGCCTGGGCCAAAATCTCCCAATCAGCGTCTTGAGGTCCGGCAGTGATGCCGCTGTGATGGCGAAGAGGAGTTCGACCGCAGTACAGCTCCACAGAACAGGTCCCTTCCCTACTCTCGTGTCAGCAATGTCTCGAAACGATGACAATCCCTGTTAAAGAGAAAGAGAGAGAAACCTACACGTCCAATCGAAGAATCCTTTGTCGTACATCGTCGCCGAAACTCCCAATTCCGCCAGTGCCATGCAGCACACGGAGAATCCGAGCCCGAATATAACGATGAGGTTGAGTCTCTGCCTCTTTGGAAGTTTGAGCCTCCACAGATACGGCATCGGTAGGAGGTAGATGGCAAGGTCAATTGTAAAGTTGCCAGCAATGTTTGATATATACAAAACCTGGATGTTGATGCACTGGCCGGCCCTCTCGGGCCTCCACAACGACGACACAGGGCTACGCCGGTGTGCCACGTTAGCAATTTGCCATCTTGTCAAACCACCCGAGACTTACCGGCAAGTGTTCACCATGAGAACACCAGTCACGACAAAGAGTCCGAAGAATCCAAAGACGATGACCTGAGAGATTGTTCGTACCCGGGTGACCTCTGGAGGGAACATTCGACGGTAGCGAAGGATGATGGAAATTTTGGTCAACATGACGCTGGCCAGGTAGAATAGAATCCCAACAAGATAATACTAGGCCAATAATGATGTCAACGTACTTTGAAGCTTTAACCAAAGATGTGCTTTGGTGGGCTACCTTGTTTAGAGTTCTCAGGTCGTCCGTGGGGATGTCCCAACGATGAAGACCAAAGCCAACTGTCGTGCTGGCCACCACGATTGCGGACTTTAAGCCGCAGAAAAACTGCACAGGATAAATTATCGATATGGATCACTCCAAGTGAACTAGCGGGGCACCTACGACCGCTACGATGATCGCATAGTCCTCCTTGAAAAGTCTCTTGGAAGCCGTCATTCTTGAGAACAGCCTCAACGCTATAGCAAGGCAGGCCAGGCAGAACGTCAAAGGCTCCATAACTTGCGTGACCAATGCCCGTGAATGCGGATCGCCGTAATTCGGGGCAGGCCATGATTTGGTGGTATAATCAGGCACAGAGATGAAATCATTGCGTGGGTTTGGCTCCTCGACATTGTAGCGTTCATACCAGCTATTTCGGTCCATTATTTGGGCCGCTTCCGAATCGCTTGTGTGTGACGGTGTTTTGGGCGATGGTGATATATGGGCAGCTGATGTTTCCCTTTTCACATATTGTGGCTTCCTAAATGAGGACGCCCTTCAGCCCTATGCGGTCAAACTGATCAGAGGGGAGAGCGGGAGAGATGAAGTGGGTGAAAACCCCCCAATCTCGAATATGTGACAGACGGCTTCTTTATCCTTCTCGAAAGATTGCGGCTGGACAGGCGTCTGCAGCTAAACAGTAGCAATTTCTCAGTTCACGATCTCTGGCTGATTATGGGACGGAGCTCGCGAGCAATTGGGCGCCACCATCGTGTGCGTGTATAGCGTGCAGCAAACCCAAGAGTTGAAGCATCTGTCCAAGACCCTTGGCGGGCAGTCCGCCAATCGAGGGTAATCGGGAAATGTTAGCTTTATGCATCCCACTTTTCCCACATAACCGTGAATACATACTATACTATTCCCCAACCCTGCGGGGAAAGGCGGAAGAACTTGTGAAATCTTTTATGCCGCATCTCACCACAACCCGCGATTATTTACTATTCAGACAGCAGGAAATAATAGCTTATTCTTCTTTACAAGATGACTTTTTATCTTACTATTCTGCTACCATATGACTATTCGCTCACATTCGGAAGCGTTCGGCTCTGCCACGTATCATCAAGTTTTGTCATATAGCACGAAGCGCCCTCGATGTATATGTAAGGGTGTAAGTAATTAATTTGGTGTCCCGAGGGAGGTTCTTCCAGGAAATCTCGTTCAAGACGCTTCAATGTCTCCAGGGTTCTCACGGAATCTCGATTAAGTTTGCGTTGCCCAAGTTTGTTTAGTGACAGAGAATCGACTCATGGGAACAATGCATTAATGGCAGTCTCGAATGACCTCGTTGTGCCAACGACCTCTTGCAGTCTTTTCTAACGAAGGGAAATTTATAAGTACTTACTTGGTTAGTCCTGATCTCGTAATCCGCGGCTGGTCACGTACGAGTCTTCACGGCCAAATGCAACACGCAACGCACAGCCGTCATTCGGCCTCTTCAACACGCCGCCTCTACTACGATTAGTTTCATTTGTAAGACTATTCTGCATCTGACGCTGTGATCTGACTGCTGTATACATGTACGTAAGCACGTGTGGTAAGTACTTGGACATGTTTCTGGTTATCATCACGGAAAACAAGCTTCGCTTGACACAGTCGCTGTTTCTCCCACCCAAATGGGATACCAATCTTGCAGTTTGACCATCCCACACATTTCATGCGACCTGTTTGTCCTACAATGAGGTAGGACGAATCCGACAACTGCAACACCCCACACACGACCAGACTCTGACGTCGATGTGACCATGGAATTTTGCAATCCCCTGTCGCACACCTCACGCCAGACCATTTGCGATTGAGATAAAGCGATCGATGAAGGGATCAAGGCTCCAAATATGGCCAATCTAGAAATGCCATGTCAGTTGAGGGAGACCACGGCGTATTTTGAACTTCTGGATTGGTGAGAAGGGAGTCGAAGGGAGAAATTTTCGCCAAATGACGAATTCCCTTGTGGTACCAGGCGACTAACCGGTTTAAATTCATGGATAGGGTCTTCGTGTACCCTCAGAGCTTGATATCACACCCTCTTTCCGCATACTATATAATAAAAGCGAGGAGCGCGGGGCACATCAGATTTAAGCTTATTAGCCACTACCTTCTGCGCTATAACAACCGAGAATCTCTAAATCTACCGGCATATTGCAAAGAAATAGAAAAATCACACATTTTGCCCCAGAATATCGGAAATCTTATAACCAAACCCTTGCTGGAAACATGAGCTTCGCAGGCGGAAGACACCACAACCGAACATCGCGGCCAAACTATCGCACAAATTACTCCTACGACAGTTCGGATTCGGACTCATCTCATGGTTCTGCTTATTCTTCGGATGACCACCGCGGAAGCAAAAAGAAACCGAGATCTGCATCAGCGAGACGCCAATACACATCGGATAAACTTAACGGGTTGACAAAGACGCAACAACAGACGGTTCCGGCAAGAAGGACAAAAGCAGTTTCCGACTCTGAGAACCGAAGAAAGCATGGCCCCCGAACTCGATATTACGACTCTGATGATTCGGGCTCGGATGACTATAGCAGCGACTCGGATTATGACGGGGACGACCACGCTTCGAAAGATGATTCCTCCGGGCGTCATTCCAAAGGCGACATGAGCGTTGCTTCATCAAGCTACCACAAGCGCCCAAAGACAAGATTGCAAAAGAAAGTTGACGAAATACTCGACACTCTAGGGCTTCTCCACATAAAGAATGATCCCTCGAGACGTCAACTCGCATCGCCAGACCCAGAAAAGTACGCTCATCAGAAACAAGCTATACAAGCCGCGGTGACAGCTGCTGCTATCGAAGCGTGGAGAAGCCACTCAAAACCCGGAGGCTTCAACTTACAGAAAGTCGTAAGCGTCCTTGTCGCTGCTATCGCAGCTGGAGGGGTTGACATCTTGATGGAAAGCCGACCGGGGCATGACAAGATGAAAGATATTGCCGAGGCGGTGGTTGGTGGGTTAGCAACCTCCAAGTCTCTTGGTGGAAAGATTACCCACCGCCGTGAAGGTGGTGCGCAAGGAAAGATGATTGACGGCTTCATTGCTTTGGCTGCGAGCAAGATGGTCAAGCCCCCCAAGCCAGATGAAGTTGCCAAGAGAAAGAAGAACTTTGAAAAGAGGTCGCGGAGCGTGGAGCCTTCGAAACACTCAGGGTCGAGAAAAAGATGAGGTTCAACGATTTCGGGACACCCATTGCCGTGCTTTCACGTCCTTACCACGTGTTTTATTATAATGACTTTGATATAAGACTATTTGCTGCCGTCCAGCTCTTTTTCTTTCTTTATTTATTTTTTTTTAGCGCTGCAACCTTTACGACCGTATACGATTGATGATTGATGATTGACTTTTACTTGCTGCGAAAAATTAGAATAAATTTACGAATTTATGTAACCAGCAAAACTATTATTTTTCGTGATGCATAACGTACCAATTATAATCTACATCCGATATCCTTGGTCTGAGAAAGCTGCCTAGATGGTGTAAGTTTGCGTATTACAATTATCTTCTCGTAATCGGCACCGTGCCAGCTAGATGCATAATGTGAGTAGTCACTTCTTGCATGGCAAGATCTCGGAAGTTGCAGTCGTCCTGCTCGTATGGAGAGAACTCTCTCAGAAGTCTACGCGCCGAATGCAAGCCATTTCGGACGGCGATGTGCGTGAACTCAAAGTCCTGCTCTCAAAAACGCCACCCCGACGGAGTTTGGCATGCATAGAAGGTGATGCGGCACGAGCGTGGAAAGCTTTATGAAACAACAAGGCAAGAAGTATCTATTTAACCGGCATTAGTGGTAGGTGATGGGGGCTGGGGTTGGTATTACAACCCTCTCTCTGGGACTCCAGAAGCTGGGGAATTCCACATATGTCTCTGGTACCTGACGCCAATCGGAAGCGGAGGATGGTTACCCTGGGATTAATTGTTTGTGCCGAAGCTTCCAGCTCAACCGAAAATGAACTCCTTCCATCGTATCTGCAAGCCATTTGGGCTTGCACTGGGGCCAGCGAGGTTCTGTAACATCAGGGGAACCGGGAGAAAGTTACAACAAACAACGCAGAAGAAGAAGGACCTGGTCAACGCAATCTTGGCTATGCAGCTGTACCAGGATTTGAATCCCAGCCAATACAGATTGACTTTGTGCGAAGCCATGGGTATAAGTGTCGCTTTTATTGTCCCAAAATATGTCAGATACAGGTCAGCTGTAAGCTCAGCCAATCGAGCCTAGAGGCGGCAAAGAGTTTTCACTACTCTTCGCGCAGCCCCAGATCCTGCAGCAGAAAATTTTGAATTTCTGGGGACCCGTACCAATGGCCAAAGGCTCAAGCTTTTCCAGTGCCTAGGGACGCAGTCGATGATAGCAGGGATACAGGTCCCACACCCTCCAACGGATGTTTAAGGACGCCTGAGGGGCCGTCTTGCGAGAATTTGTCGTCGTCAGACATGTCATGCCGACCTCCCAGGACCCATGCACGGACCAAGCAGGTACCAACTGCGGATCTAAAGCATCCGTTATTAAAAGCTCAGATTTGGAACCGTGCGGAGACGTCCCCAATCTATTTAATTACTCTAGCTGCCTTGGTATTGGTCGCCATAACGTCCGATTCTGTCGCCGCCAAATTTTACAATCACGATAATGCGGTTCTATTGGAGCTTTATTGTTGTCGCGGGCACTACTTGCGCGTCGCCGCTTTCACACACCGTATACAATATTCACGAGTCTCGAGATACTCTACCTCATGGATGGCAGCGGGACTCGAGGCTATCGGGCGACCTCCAAATACCCGTCAAGATTGGCTTAACGCAAGCGAATCTTCATAGCGGCGAAGAGCTGCTACTCCAAGTTTCCCATCCTGACTCGCCAACCTATGGAAAGCACTGGACGCCCGAGCAAGTACGAGAGAAGTTCTCGCCATCCGAAGAGAGCTACGCTGCTGTCGCTCGATGGCTGAAATCACTACAAATACCATACACACTAGATGCACGGGGGTGGGTAAATTTTAATGCCACCGTTAAAAAAGTCGAAAATATCTTGAGAACAGAGTATTTCCTTTACGAACATACGAGTGGCCAGATGCACATTGGGTGTGATTCCTACAGCCTACCTGAGGGAATACAGCACCATGTGGACATCGTTGTACCCACCCTCCATTGGGACATCCACACGGAAGATCCCTCATCCCCGAAACAAAGGAAACTTAGACGTATGGCAAAACGATCGACAGTAAAGCGGACAACTGGAGCGATAATAGACAGCCTGGGAACTGGATTTCGTGCCTCTGGTGCTAGGCGGCTCACACAATCCGATTCAAATCATTGGAATAAATTCAATGACCCTAAATACGCCGGCTTGGCCACTTGTGATCAGATGATCACTCCAGCATGCTTGAGGGAACTCTACAGCTGTGGTGAAAACCACAACCCCGTGAAGAACAACAGCCTAGCTATCGTTTCTTTCACGCCTCAAACTTACCTGCAAGCGGATATGAACAACTTTTTCGGCAACTTTTCTCCAGAGCAAGTAGGACAGAGCCCGATACTGAAATCAATTAATGGAGGATATGTTCTTCCATTTACCGGAGACTGGTGGAATGCCGTAGAGACTAACATGGACTTGCAATACTCGATGGCCCTTGTTTATCCTCAAGTAAGTATGCCCTATTCCTTTAGCCTTGGCTGATGCTGACTGAAGCACCAAGAATGTTACACTATTTCAAGTTGGTGATGGCTTGCAAGGGACAGGCAGAGAACAATATAATAACTTCTTGGATGCGATTGATGGATCCTACTGTACATACGATGGCGGGGATGACCCTACCAAAGATGGTATCTACCCTAATCCTGCAGCTGGAGGCTACAAAGGTCAAAAGATGTGTGGAACATACGATCCGACGCTGGTTCTTTCTATCAGTTTTGGGGGGAATGAACCGGATTACACGCGCAGATACGCTACTAGACAGTGCAACGAATTCCTAAAATTGGGGCTGATGGGGGTTTCCGTCCTGTTCGCTTCTGGGGACTTTGGTGTGGGTGGTTATGGTTCAGTGTGTAGAGATTTTACCACCGGAGCATACAACGATGGACTTTCGGGCAGGTTTACGCCTGATTATCCTGCTACTGTGAGTAAAATAGAAACCCTATTACTCAAACTTCGATCTAACGTTATGTTACAGTGTCCATACGTGACGGCCGTGGGTGGAACTTATATTCCGCGCAACAAGACTGTGTTTGACGCGGAGTTGGCATGGAACACCTACCTCCCATGGAGTGGGATAAACGCATCTTCAGGAGGCGGATTTTCGGAATTGTTTCCCGTTCCTTCGTATCAGAAAGCTGCGGTTACCACTTACCTGAATACCAACAGCATCCCGTATACTGCTTCCCAATGGAACAATAGCGGTCTGACTAGAGGATTCCCGGATGTGGCGGCCAATGCGTGGAATTATACTGTGGGCATCGAAGATGTCTTGGATCTTATCGGAGGAACATCTGCCTCGACTCCTACTTTTGCATCGATCGTGACTCTCCTCAACCAAGACCGCATTTATCGAAAGAAGAGCCCTTTGGGCTTTTTGAATCCCTCTCTATACGCTCATCCGGAGATACTGAATGATATCAAAGTGGGGAACAATCCAGGCTGCGGAACGAACGGGTTCAAAGCTGGTCCTGGGTGGGACCCTGTGACGGGCCTTGGGACGCCGAACTTCAACAGGATGAGGAGTTTCTTTGGGAACTTGCCTTGATGGGTAGGCTATGGGCAGATTATTTTTAGCATGTTGCGTGATTAGGAAATAATGTTAATAGTGTATATTTTTTCAGCGTCCTGCCTTCTAGCGAGTACCAACAAGTGTTATATTATTTATCGGCCGTTAAATGTCGAGGGGATGTACATGCATTTCCGGATATCCTACTCTCCCGTAAGAAGGTTCTGCATGTCCCCAACTGAGACGAGCGATCCCAAACTCTGAGTAACTAGTAGTCAAGTGTTTCGAACTTTCCGTCGTTTTGTTTCAGCCGCGTAGGTCGAAGACAGTCTCGGTTGGGAGCACTCAACAAAAGTCAACTGGAAAAAATGCAACGTTAGGGGCAACTAGACTGTGTTGCGACACCAACTGTGTCAGCGAAGTGTGTTGTGCGATCGGCTGACCACGCAACACGCTGACACGTAACACACGGTGTCGTTCGTGATTGTCAGCCGGCTGCGTACGAGACAAGGCTGCGCTGCATGCATGTGCTATCCGACCGCGATGTCGGATATCTCTGGAGTTGTGACTGCTTGACGACTTGCTCAAAATCGGGTTCATCGATGGGCCTCGATCGATTTCCCAATATTCCAGAAACGGCGGGGCGAATATTATGACGTGAGTTGTTTTGGAATAAGCGACGAACAGCCGGGCTTGGCAGTCAGCAGGGTGCCTCCGACGCAGCTCTAAACACAAATAAGGGTTCTCCTGTCGCAAATTCTGTTTGTCAAACCGTTTGGACACAGCCACCCCTTCTGTTGGAAACATCTAATCTACGTGCTCCCACGGACTTTGAGTATTCATATGATATAAAAGATGGCCACCTCCTGCCAAATGCTTGCCAACCTACAGTCACCGAACTTGCGAAAACATTATTGCTTTCAGATTGGGAATTCCTTACAAAATTTATAAATCACGACACGAATACTACCACACATCAAGATGCAAGACATTAGATTATATGGTAGAGTGGGGCATTTGAGCGACGAACAGGAGGCGGCGCTTATAGACTTCAAGGTACTCTTGTCTGATAACGGCCTCTATCGACCTGAAGTAATCATCGATGAGAAGAGAACCATCCCGGCAACTCACGAGGATGCCTATCTGCTGCGATTCCTTCGAGCTGGCCGTTTCAACCTTCAAACTTCCCATCGACAGTTTGAATCAACCGAGAAGTGGAGGAAAAGTGGAGGGATCGACTCGATATACGACGACTTTGACGTCAAGGAATTCGAGGAGACACGGAAATACGTAAGATATTATCACTATTTCTACATACTGAACCCCAGTCTAATGAGTTTCAGTACCCTCAATGGACCGGACGACGGGATAGGAACGGCGTTCCCATTCAAGTTTTCGAGGTTGCAGCTCTGGACAGCCGCAAGATGAACACGTACTACCAATCGGCCAAGTCTGGAGCAAAAAACACCAAAAGCAGCCTTCCGGCTACCAGCCAGAGACTCATTATGATCGCCGAACATTCCACAAACTTTGTGGTACCTCTTTGTTCCTCTGTGCAAAGTCGCCCAAACTCGGAGATCCCTATCGAGACCACAGTAAACATTGTAGACATTACGGGGCTAGGGTTTAGTCAGTTCTGGAGCTTGAGAAATCACCTGAAAGATGCTAGTATTTTGGCTCAAAGCTACTATCCCGAAGCGTTAGAAAAAGTGTTTGTGATCGGAGCACCGAGCGGTTTCACAAAGATTTGGGACTGGGCGAAGGGATGGTTTGATGCCGCAACCACATCCAAAATATTCTTTCTCTCAGCTGAAAACATTGCATCCACTTTGGAAGAGCACATAGATGTTGGAAACATCCCTAAGCAGTACGGCGGCAACCTAGATTGGAGATTTGGCGACTCACCAGTCTTGGATGAAGAGCTGAGACAGATGTTAGTGAATGCTGGGTGCCACCAAGCTCCCTTTGCACAGGGTTCATTGCGTTGGAAAGAAAGTAATGGGGCATACCAAGTATGCGTCTCCGGAACCGAGGGTGGAAGGCGAAGATGATGATGAGTATTATGAGGATGAAGATGCATTATTTACAAACATGCGACGCAGCATTTTGATGTTCCACTTTTGAGCGTTCCCGAGTTGTTCATTGCATACCACCGGAGTTTGGTGTTGTTTTGGTCTTGCGTGATTGGAGATAGCTATGTAGGATAAGGAATTGATATTTATAGAAACCGCCAATGCAGAACATTTTATCTCTGAATATGTCGTTCACCCCCTCTCGGTTTACTTTTTGCTGGATTCGTGGACGCTGGTTCTGTGAACGCTGGTTAGCTAGATACCTTGCTTCAAAGGGGTTGAAAGTATTTGAGGGACAAAAAATCTCACTTGAGATACCGCAGAATAAGGATTTTGAATTTTTCATATTCATGGTAAGGGCATTCGTAGAATTTTACTCAACAAGGTAGGGTTGGATATAAGTACTGTTCATCTTTCAAGTTATTAATATATTGTTGTCTTGGAATCCGAATCCCTGAATAGATGCGCGTGCTCGCTTGTTTCGTTCAAAGCACCATCTCCGACATTCAACTTGTAATTACCTACATTCCTGTTACCTCGTGTATGGAGAGGCTGCAACAGTCAATGTCCAAACATACCAGAGAAAAACGAACAGACTGGCACCATGTTTTTTGTAACCTGGAAGCACGCACACACAAACAACAAGAAGCCGGATGAGTTGGGATCTGCTTGTAGGGCCGGCTAGCTTGAGCGAATGGATATAAAAGGCATGGATCGTGGTATACGAATGGCCTCAAATTTCTGAAACCAACCAAAGATATCCACATCAGACAACAAAAACATTTGCTCGCTTTCCTAGAACTCACCTCATACACTCTTTTCCCGAGTTGCCAACAGTTCTCAAATACCAGCTAAGCCCTTTCCAAAATGTTCGCCTTCAGACAACTCGTTCTCGTTTTCAGCCTCATTGCCACTTTCATCCAACTTTGCGCCGCCGCTCCACTCATCGCTCTTGAGAACAAGGCTGGCGATGGGGTAAGCCGAACTATCTGTATATTATCCAGGATCTTTGGCTGATATTTCCTCATAGGTTGCATTCAAAATACCGTTCAGACCCAGAAAGGGAATTTTCCCAAACGCGGGCAACATGATAGACAGGACCGCTATAAACGTTGGGCACACCGCCCACGTTGTCGTAAACAAGCCAACGGATGCCGGCAGGGTCACCAGCGAATCTCTGCGACTTGGAGGAAAGGTTACCAGCGATGCCCTTACTTTTGCGAAGGTCGTCGTAGGCAACCCAACCAACACTGGCATCTAAGAGCGGCTCTCGACGTCTCGATTGGGAAGATATTGGGAACCCCGGATTGTTGGGTTATTGCGACGGACGATTTTAGAGGCAACAGAGTGGGACCCCGTTGCTCTCCTACTTAACCTTACTTTACCCGACACTTATTTCTCAGAATAAATCCTCAATATGTATTTAATTATTCGAAAACTTCACTTACACTGATTTGTCCGTGGATACCGACCTCCTAAGCCTGGGCCCATTTCCCCTTTGAGGCTGTGTCCTTGGCGAATGTAATACTACTATATCCGTTCTTCTCACTAGATTGATGACACATTGTGCTACACCCGTGAGAAACGAGTAGTGGCTCCGTGGGGGCAGGAGGGCTAAGTCATCATAAATGCACGCGTGTCATCTGAGTGGGAAAGAAGCTACTCCCAGCTAGGACAGTCGTAAGGCATGCCATTCAGGTTGTGCGCATTGAGATGTCGTAAAAATATACCAAACTCTTTGACTTAAAATCTCTGTTCTGTGCACTTGACTGATGCCCTGCGTCGTCACCAGTTATATCAAAGGCTTTTGTGGCGTGAAACAACTTAAAACTGGAAGAAAGACCATTTGCGAAATATTCAGTCGCCATGCTGTCACTTTTGATTATGGTCGCTACGTCCTATTAGTGTATGTGATAAAGAATAATGGAAACTGGAGGTAATGTAAGTCCTGGTAAGAACTCCAAAAAAGGGAAGTTATTTCTCCAGGCGAAAGGGCATGATCCCTGTAACTTATAGTATCTTGAATATTTAGTGGTACTGACCACTAACACTTTTGATGTCAGATTTAGATACAATTGTAGCCGGAATCATCGATTAAGTTTCGATATAATGAAGGGAAAGGGCTTGAGATTACGTCAAAAAAATTGATCGGTATGGTCTCGTCATTCTGCTCAATAAATTCTCAAGTAACATGAATTTCTTTCAAGGCAGTTGGATTTGAATACGAATACATCATATGAACAGCGCTCATTTACTTGTATCAACTACATAACGACCTGCAATCTGGCCAGCCTTCATCATATCGTATACCTCGTTCAATTTGCTCAACCCAACAGTCTTGTAAGGAGCTTTGATTAGTCCTTTTGAAAAGAATTCGATTGCCTCTGCGGTGTCTTGTCTGTTGCCGACGTAGCTTCCCTTGATTGTGATCATTCGGGTAACAGTGTCAAAGACACTAGCCTTGAGGAATGCGTTTGCTGGAAGACCGATACAGATGACCGTCCCGCGAGCGCGAACATACTGGGTGGCTTGCTGGAATGGTTTCTCGCTAACTGCAAGTAATAATACGGCATGAGGACCGAGGCCGTCCGGGGTGGCAGCTTTGACTTCCTCGACCAAGTTTTTGCTTGTCAGAAAGTCGACATATGCAACGGCGCCAGCGTCATTACACAACTGCTTCTTCTCCGAGCCACCATCAATAGCGATGGCATGTAGACCCATCGCTTTGGCGTATTGGAGGGCGAGAGATCCAAGGCCGCCACCTGCACCGACGATGGCGATGTACTGACCAGGACGGATGCCGGATTCCTTGAGTCCTTTGTAGACTGTGATACCGGCGCAGAGAACAGGGGCGACAGCCTGCAAATCTGTCCCTTCCGGAAGTCGAGCCACGTGGGCAGCCTTCCCGATTGCGTATTGCTGGAAGGTACCGTCAACGGTGTACCTGAGAACGTTAGCCAAGTTCCATTAGTAGAAATAGAAGACTCACCCTGAGAGAAGAGGTTCACCACAGAGGGGCTCGTCGGCCTGACGGCAGTAACCACAAGACATGCAGCTACCGTTGAGCCACTTGATGCCGGCGAGGTCACCAAGCTTCAAATCTTTAACCAAATCACCAACAGCTACGATAACACCAGAACCCTCGTGACCGCCGACGAGTGGAATTTTCGTATCGAGCGGCCAGTCACCCATCATGGCGTGGAGGTCGGTGTGACAGACGCCAGAGTACTTGATGTTGATGAGAACTTCGTCCGGGCCAGGCTTTGGTGTGGGGATTTTCTTGTAGACGCAGGCTGATTAAAGTTAGATACGCGCGCAAGTTAGTTTTAGGGCATTGTGAACTCACGTCCGCCGGTCTTCTCGATGACCATGGCCCATTGCTCAGAGGGAATGTGTCCGTTTGCCGCCATTTTGATGCCCAGGTTTCGTATTGGGGGAGAATGGTTATAACGTCCAGGTTGATGGTTGAAAAGTTTGGTATTGGATAGGTGATGAAGCTGATAGAACTGATGAGATTATGATTGAGAATAGTTGATAGAAGGGGGCAGAGGGCGGTATATATACTGGATCGGGGACAAGGATGAAGCAGGACTGAAGGAAGCTTGCGGCGCCGTGATAGCTGCTTCTGGGATCGCGGCCATTGAAGCGTAGCAAAAATCCCCAACGGGTGAAAGAATGGAGAGTAACTGGAATGCTGTCTTTGATGTCATGTTGACCCCAGAATCGGCAGAACCCCAGAAGTAATCATGGTTGCCGTTCGGTACGAGCTCCGGCGAAAGCTAAGGTCGCGAGATAAGCTTCTAGTGCCAGCGTTCCCCGCAAAGACCGTGAGCGGGCTTAGTCTGATCGTGAAGTACCAAGTGACGCGTCGAGATGGTGGACGAAGGGAACGCTGGATGGGAGAAAGGAAGCTACTTAGTTAGTGGCTTCTAGAAAAGCTAGGAGGTTACACGCGTGGCGGTGAGGTTGGGTGGCATCTACCAATCGTCCGCATGCGATGCATTCCATTCGTGCGAGCCTGCAAAGGCTGTGTTGAGTTAGTGCTGCTATCAATGCATTCGAGACGAGCTAACCGCTGGAAAGGAGAAGACCAACTGTGGATCATGGCCGGCGGCGTGGAGCGAGGTGATGCGGGAGGTTTTGCGGGGTAGTCTAACAGCGAAGAAGCTGGGCGAAGCCATCGGCTCCGTTCGGTAATATGTACAGATAACAACCGAGCCAGTGAGAGGTCCCAGGACGCGATTTTTGGCTCGGACGCCGGAGTTGCAAAAGCGGGAGAAAATTGCAATTGCTGTTCCTGAGATTGTGACGAGCTCAAGATACCACAGCCGCAACACATTATTGGCTCACCAAACCTCCAGCTGTGTTACGGGTCTGTCGCTTTCGGGTGTTGATATTTCAAACGCGTCGTCTGTTTTGTACGTGTGCAGCCTCAGTTCTGGCCGAGATTGCTGCTGTCGGTTTACTAGTCTCGTCAAACTAGACTCTGATGGTTTAAGTGCATTATTTATTACCTCTTACCGTTCACAGTGACGGACTTTAGACATTAAGACCAGATGTGGACTTGGGACGGTGTTTGTGACTATTGGCGGTACGACCAATATAAGACACAGTAGCTGAACTCAAGTCAACATTGGCCTGGCAGGCGAAACATTGTTTTCGTAACCGAACGTGCTCTACGAAACGTTTTGTTGCTTCTTTCGGTGGGGGACGTCCGAGCTCTTGACATTGTAATATGGCACTGGACTGACGACAGAAAATTTCAAGATACTGATCCGGCATGGAGTGAATGTGAGTGTTCCGGGTAAACGCAGTCGCTCACCACTACATACGGCCTGTGAGAATATTATGGACATCGGGAGTGCATTGCCATCTGTAAAATTGACATGAATTGAGTTCATGAGCAGGTTATGGCAGTAACGTTCAGAAGGGTCTTCAAATTCCAGTGGAGAGAATTCAAACAATTCTGGAACCATAGAGCCTTGATAGTTTGGTCTGAGAATAAAAATCCAGTATTTATACAGTGTTTCCAATCGATCCCAAATGTCAGATCCATGATGTCCCTATTTTTGGTAAAGTTGAGTTTTGGTAGGCACTTGGCCGTTTGTCAAATTTTCAAATTAATTATGACCCATGTCTGGAGCGTCCCATTGAGTCTGCTCCAGCTGCGGAGTGCTTGGACTTGGAGCTTTGTGTTGTGTGCCTTTTTTAAGCCTTTTTACCCCTGGAGACTATTAGATGTCTAGAATTAGTTTCCAACCAATGATCTATTGACTATCTGAAGTTATTGCGTGTCAATTAATCCCATGAAGTTTAAGCTTGGAGGTACCTTAGCGCGTGATCAAAGCATAGCTGTAAGATTATTAAACCCATTACTTATAAGCTGGGAGGTTCTTAGAATACAAACTAACCTTTAAAGTTGATATGACATGCATTTCTCGACATAGACATGGGGTATTATGCTGGTCCGGCAGATACAAAAACGAGAGAAAAGTTTTCAGGTATAACTAGCGGAATTACGGGACGACGGGAATATAGCAAGCGACAGGCACCGCGTCCCCCGTACATCAACAATATATAGTAAGAATAGGGAGACTATGATCAGCTGAAAATATTCAATAATTTTCCAAGCCTGCAACTGAAAATTTGCAGCTGTCTTGTGGTATGGCTGTGTGCGAAATATCGGATTGAAACACACCCTTGGCTTTCACCTGACAAGATTTTGCATGTTAGAGTGAGCATGCTGACTTTATATTAGCCCTTTAATATGAATATTTGCTAGCTAGATTGAGCTCAGAAGGCTTATTTTTTCTGTTAAGCTTTTAATATAAACGCCAGGTTTCTAGATCGAGCCCATATTCTCCACTTTGGATCAAGGGTAGCAAAATAACATACGCATGATTTCCTCCCGCTTTTTCCCATAGCAATGAAGACCGTCAAGTTTCGGTTCATTATATCCCACATACGACATTCAGTTTAGGCATATTTTAGCCTGAAAATACAGTTGTGCATACGAGTTCAATCCAAGAGCCGCAACATTCCGTTTAATGTCCCCCCCCTAGAGTGTTTAGCTTTCTTATGAAACAAGCATCTCATAGACGTTGTCATTTGCCCATAGACATGTCACACATGTTTATTATTGCCGAGATCATGAGTGATATTTTAACGGGAGATATATTCACCGGATAGTGAAAGGCGGGGACAGTGAACGATCTTGATTTGAGATAAAATATTAGTATATAAGTGGGTTATCTGCCATAAAAATGAAAAGTAGGTTTTCAAGTTGTAATCAACAAGAGAAAGTCTTAGTTGCTACTAAACAATAGATACTCGACTAAATATTAACGTCTATAATTGTAGTAGAAATGAGATATTACTTGATCGCGCTGTTTTCGATTGGGTTGGAGTTGAAGTTGGTATCCGCCCAGTCGTCTCTTTGGGGTCAATGTAAGTCAAACTGACTAAGATATATAATCCATGGATGACTAGAAGAACAATAGCTAACCAATTGATGAATGTCAGGTGGCGGAATAGGATTTACTGGCCCGACTACTTGCGTTACAGGCGCCGTCTGTATTTACGTGAATTGTATGTACATGTGGCTATTTGTTTGTCAACTGACAGCCCTATCTGATATGATCTCGCGTGTATTACGAGATATAATAGTTTGTTCTTGTGATCGGTAGCAACTTACTAATCAAGCGGTTTATTATTAGCTTATCATTCTCAGTGCCTGCCCAGCTCATCGTTTCCGACGACACCTACGACACCAGTAGTAGAGCCTACGGCGCCGCCTGGAAGTCTCTCAATCAAGAGTTCATGCGTTAACACGACGATCCAACAGGAGTGGTTGGTTGGTTGGTGTCTGACTGGCAAACGCGACAAGCGGATTCAGAGTAGTGTGTACCTTGGTAATAAGATTGAAAACTCAAATGGAGATCTAACGGTATTTCCTATCTCTGATATAACCCGAGTAGGTGGCGCATAGTAGGATCGAACTCCGGGCTGACATCGAAATTACAATATATAGTGGGGAACTGGTGCCGACTACAATATATATTGTAATAGCTGCCAGCTCCAGAATACCAGCGAGCTGAGCTGTATCTGCCCCACTGGGGGTAAACAATTGTATAGGACTACAATAAATCTAGGTATGCTTATAGTTATCATGGCCTTTCCGCTCCTGTTTGGTCTCGAATGCCGGCTAAAGTCTTCTTCTCTTTTGTAGAGGAGCACATTGCAAATTATAACGGCTATCTTCTCAACGATTTGTCGGGCCCACCAGTTGTGCCCACGCACAGTAAATCGAAATTATTCCCCTCAGATCTCAATTGGGCGTACAGCCCTGGAAATACCTCTTGTTTTTACACTGATGATCCTGAAACCTGCGCCTATTTGACTTATGGCCCTGGATGCGATGGAGTCGCATCAGGTCGAAATAAGGTACCGCAGTGCTATTACGATTTGTTCGAGACATCGACTGGATCAAGCCCGAGAAACTTCGGAGCTATGGAATTCTATGCGACTGATGGGGCGTACAAATTTCAGCTTTGGGATAATCTGGCATGCAGTGGGCGGCCATCCGCGACAATCACGGCATCGGAGTATGCCAAGTGTGTGCCGTTCCATAAAAAGCTTGTTGCTTGGTCGGCCGTACCGCAGTGGAACGCTGATTTGTGAAGGTAGTCTATTCATATATGGTCAGCAAGTCTTATATGTATATAAGTAGGAGGCTGAAACCTCACAGTCTACGTGTCTTGTAACTATATCTGAAATTTCTCGTTCGACAAATCTTTCGGCAATAGCTCTTGTTTTTCCAGTGCAATATATACATTTGACCTTTGGGTTATGTTATAACTGGCCATCGAGACCACATTTGGCGTAGTTATTGAGTTCTTGATAAATGCCGACTTCCCATAGACACTGATGAGAACTGTAGTCCTGCCAGATATCGGGTAAATGGTCCTATATATACGGCTGAGATGCAAGGTCGAGCTTTGTCACTAAATTTCCGGGGAAAAACCATAATTAGGTCCCCAAACTAGTTGCGGAAGCCATAGAGTTACCGTTTATCTTCTTTCCCAGCGCCAAATAGATGCTGGTTTATTGATACACTATATTGTATGCCTTCTAGAGCTAGGGGAAAGCTTCCCAATGCAGGTAACATACAACAATCACGCTTTTGCAGCTGACTTTGTCTACTAAAAGACCATAGCTATAAACGCTGATACTGTGGTCGCATTAAGAGAGCGGAACACCAAAGTTGATACTCTATGAGCTGTACATGTGACCCGATTTCGATAGCCGACTGGATTCTATTTCGTGAAGCGTAAGCTTCTTGACCCTGGCTCGAAGAGTTTTATGACAGCGTTGTGCGAGACATATTCTTTTAAATTATGCTGATCTGATATATTTTGATACTACCAACGGGAACAATCCGCTGCTGGGTAACTGGAACCACGAACGGAGACTAGGAGCCGAGAGCATTGTTAGTCAACTCATATCTGTGTGGTTAGATGGGGCGTCTTCAGTTATAAGCAAGTTAAAATGTGGTGATCCATTTCAATCTTTAAAATATTGTAATCTAACATGTACAATTCTGTAAAAAAAATGAAACATAATTTACTGATTTACATCTATTAGCCTTTACTTCTTTTTTCATCCAAAAATTAACACTCGTAGGAATACTAATGAGACTCTACTCTGCTTCTATCAGCGAAGGGCTGGATATTCCTGGTGATAACCTGGTGATCGAGTAGTGTATCGGTCCCGCGGAATCACATCATTTAGGCTTATCATATCTTGTAGTCGCTTTCTCTTGACCAAAGACACCAATCATGCATATTCATAGTATATTCTCTAATTACATAAAACCACACCTTATTCTTTCCTGTTCGCAGTGCTATCTATAATAGAGCGTTCTCGCCTCCACGTTAAGTTGCAAATCAATTTACTCCATGTGATTCCGATTAGCGATGTTTGTTGTGGGTCTTATTACAATTGAGAATGACTGCGTTCTATGTAATCCTAAGGGTTCTGAAAGGGGCTCGGAGTAGCAAGCGTTGGATTCTTGTGAGGCTCAAGAACAAACATGAAAATCAAAGAATGATTTTGAAATCAGTTTAGTTTAGTTGTTACGAGCTTTCTCGTTGTTATGGATTCGAGTGATGTTGACGTGTTGGCTTCTGTGTTTGGACACACATGACAGATAAATTTGTGGTCTCGTTGTATCCTGCGGCTGTACAGTTTTCAGGGTTGTGGTAAAATGTGTAGTACGCTAAAATGCTTTGAGTATAGTCAGAATAACTTAGCATAATGAATTTATTGTCGCTGAATAGTTGCGGTGGGCTGTAGAAAGCTCTGAAGCATTCTGATAGTGCATAAGTTGTGAGATTCTGCTGGAGGGCGCTGGCGGAGTGACACGGAAAAATTTACAAGGGATCATTTAGAACATCGTGAATGCGGCTGTTGAGAGCATCACAAAGTATATGGGGAAACTCGTCAAGACGCTAGCCGGGTTCAAAATTGAGGAAGCCGCTAAGGAAACCGATGCGGAGGCTGGTGCAGCGGTTTTGGCGTGGGGTATGGCTTCTGTTGCTGTCGCCATGGTCGCGCTTATCCTCATTAGCGAGTTGGTATTTCATAATAGCTATCAGCGAGCCAGACTGTAGAATCTGATTAACCACAAGGTCATTGGTCAACCTGGTTTGATGAAGATAAAATGCAAAATAGTCCAACTATTAAAGGCTGAAATCCGTCGCCATTCAAAGCCATCAATGATAAATTCAAACCAATCCATTCGATAAGACTAAACCGACAATTATCGCTGAGTATTGAGATTTCAACATCGTTAACAGTGGACATGATACCGGAATTGGATGGGTACTGACGATAAAATAAGCAATGAAGCTGCCGTTACAGCTATTCGGTGATGATTGGTATATTCGATATGATGATGGATTGGTGATTACAAGTGCCCACACTGGCTGTATTTATTTCCAACAACACAAAAGAAATAAAAAGGCAAAATTAATACTACACATGATAGTACTTCAGGCCAATCTCTGGATCCAAACACCAGTAATGCAATTGATGTCGCCTAGACATCAACGGTAAGTTTTTGATATTCCCCTTAATAGAAATAATTCTCCCACCGTCACTTTTTATTCCGTCGACCCAGTGACCTTTTACGGCGACAATGAGGGGGGTTCCAATTATGTCACCTCTTCTCAAGTCAATTTATCAGATAGCGTTATCTCTACATATGCATATGTCAATTATGATTTTTTAGATGGCCAGCACCCTGTTATATTGCTTGGTGGGGCATTCTCTGACACATATTTTTATAACAGGGTCATTGCTTTCGTAGCATGGCTTAAAAAATATGTTGCATGCTTAGGACATAAATGTATTTACTTCTATTTCTACTTGGAAGTATCCGCTTTTTTTATAATATTTACTAAATAAATTGAACAAATCTAGTAGTTGTATTATTCAAATGTTCACTATAATTGAAATGTGTAAGTATTGTCGAATAAGTTGTAGGCCATGTTTGAGATGTCCTTGTGGTAAATGGTAAACGGATCGAGATGTCCATATTGACAAGAATACTGTGTTTGCACGCAAATTTCATATAAGTCGTCTCAACGTATTTTAACCTAGTACTTCCCGACAATATAACAAAGTTATAGCCACTGGTTTCATTACAAATATTATAACGGTTGGAATAGTGATAACAGCGCTCTTTGTAACACGACGACCAACTTGGCGTGCCACATCGGGTGGTTCCGACCTTCAGTTGGCCGGAGCATTCAGGCTGGCTGGTGCTAGCCATTGCCCACTGCGCCAAAAGGATCGAGTTTATACGAACTACGGTTCGCACCCTGGGCCTACTATATAAACCGTAAAGGTGGTGGTTGTGTGTAGTACCGGGCTACCGTATAACACTCTTGATAGCCTTGCTATTATAATTAGCGGCGGTAATGATTATTATCGATAAATTTATATAGGACTTGAAGGATAAAGTAGGGTAGGGAGGATCTAGGTCTCTCAAGGCCTTCCTATGCTATTAGGGAGTTTGTTTTTTGTCTAACAAAAATTGATTAAACTACTCGCATATTTTATTTTGATATCTGAAATTGGGTTTTTGGTTTTTCAGTTTGGTGAATTAAATTATTGTAGAGTCTTATTTAGCTGTATCGAATGATATGCAAGAGTGAGTAGAATTAGGCCCTAACGTCTCCATGGCGTCCAATTCCAGTTGTTCTAATGATTAAGCCGAAGGATTATAAATAGAATAGTTACTAATGATGTCTACTTGATTAGCTGAAATCACAGAGCGTCTTTCTGATTTAACGTGTATTAAGAATAGTAATTATGGCAAAAGTAGGAGTTTATAGATTGTTGAAATAGCGTTGAGCCGGATTAACTTTCACAAGGAATAAAACGGGGCTGCTAGGTCTTGATGGCCTCTATAACATAAATAATTGCAACGAATGCTATCGTAATGACGATATCTAATCTGTAATTTGTACCTAAGCTGACACTTATTTTGACCGGTAAAGAATATTTTATTGTGGTAGCGCATAACAAACATGTAATCTTTTAAGCATCTGTGGCCCATGGTTCACTCCAGCATGTTACCAGTTGGATTGGTTCGAAATCGTTTAGTAGCCTGCGTTGTAATTAGAACCGGTATCGTCCTCAACTGGGCCCCCGTAGGTATCGGGTTCTGGAACATAATCAGGTGGAGTATCGTTTACGACTGGTGGTGGTGGCGGCGGCGGCGGTGGCGGTTGCTCAACCGGTGGTTTCCACTGCTGGAACGGAATGCACCCGCCGAAGGGCCCGTTAATGGCACTATTTTCGCATCGTAGTATACAAATATTTGGGACACCAGAGTTGGAGCCTGTGCAATCCAAGTTAGATGGCAGCTGGACAATCATCTCCCATCGCTTCAATTGGTATTTGTTCACTGAATATCGATTTCCAGGGACGTTTTTAGTCACTGCCACCGGTTCCCAGCTGGTAGCAAGCGCGGTGCGATCAAGCTTGCAGTTGAATGGACCGGCACCGTCCTGATTGATTTGATGTACCTTACCAAGAAAGTTAGTCAACATGAAGTGTTGCAAGAGATGAGATGATGTAACTTACAGTTATTTTGATATAACCACCAGCAGATGCCGTCGGCAGCTTGCCGAGACCGATATTGCGGCTGGTCTCGCCCTGGACATTAATCCATGCATTTGGTGGAACTGGACGCTGAAACCACAAAACATTCCTCTTTGCAGCAGGATTGGCGTTCCAGGCCTGAGGATAGCGTGTAGCCGCATCGGTGGCAATATAATGGAGATTCGTTCCGCAGCCGTAATAGTTCATGTTACGTTGGACAGGGGTGTAATAATCCTGTCTGTAACAGGCATACTTATTTTTGCTCTTGCAACACTTCCCGTCCCAGCAACCAGGTTTCGTCCATGGAACCGCTGGAGAAGCAAAGACGGCTGTGTCTTTCTGCCAGGGCCATTGACCTGTGCCCTTTCGAAAAGCAGGACTTTTGGAACCACTTTCGCTAACACCAAGACTTTGGCCGTTTTGGGAACCAGGTCTGTCTCCGATGGCGCCGATGAAGACACAGTGCGCCCAAGTGGATGAAGCGAAGCTTAAGATCGCGAGGGCTGTGGTGCTGCTAAGGGTTCGCATAGTTACTTTGAGGTTTAAATAGGGAAAATGTGCTTATATAAACGAATGAAACTGCTGGAATGTCAAAGGAGTCGACAAGTCCGACAAGAGGGTAAGGATCAAGGGAGTGACTGTTGGCTACCGAAGTTGTTAAGCCTGAGGATAGATTTTAAATTTTGGGAATATAAAAAGATGAAGATCTTGGTCT
The DNA here is from genome assembly GCA_036971385.1 of Dactylellina parvicollis. Classification (NCBI taxonomy): domain Eukaryota; kingdom Fungi; phylum Ascomycota; class Orbiliomycetes; order Orbiliales; family Orbiliaceae; genus Dactylellina; species Dactylellina parvicollis. The sequence goes on along the minus strand of JAJTUD010000022.1, from coordinate 39,411 downwards.
TATATAAAGACATGAGCCAAAGAGCAGCCGCGTATAAAATTCCGTAACTCGGCCAGTAGCTGGTAATTGACGACTAGACTACCCAAAGCAGCCTGAGGTATCATTCGGGTGCGCTTGTGTAACAAAATTGGGTTCGCTTAAACTTGCCGCAACGGCTATGATAACCACAATGATATTTCTTTTATACCCCGCTTTGGTATCAAATAAAACATTGACTCTTTGTTTCCCTCAGCTTCGCAATGACACTCGACTCGATCCTCCATTTCGTTCATATTGATATTTGTAACCGGTTTTTTATGTTTTCGAGTTCCCATTTCTGCCAGCAACAATTTTGTTCGCGAACGTTATTAATTATTGAGAATGCGAATCCGCCACGAAACTCGCTAATAATATTAAATGAAAACCTTTGAGTATGGACTACTTGAAGGTCACGTTGGGACTGAATTGTGGTCTAATCCATAACAAGTACTTTTGCCAATATTTCATATTACCGGATATTGAGTTCGCAGCCTGCTCAACCTCAGGTGACCGAGTTTCCGAGGATGTAGATTTACCGTCAGGTGAGAGGATTGATGGTCTTCCCTGAGTATGTAGAGCCGACGATAAGATCGGTTTACTTTTCAGGATATTCTATTCGTAGAACGATTAAACAATGCCGGATTCTGAGGCTAAGCCATTGTCAATTGGCCGATTTATATTAATGTTGAATTAGGACTACATGTAGATGTGAAGCTAAATAAATTCTTCGGTTTTGAGGGGTACAGGGGTTCCGAGGCTGTAGGATAGAATTTAGGTAGGCCCGACCGTATCGTCGGGTTCAATAGAAACAATGCTTGTGCCTTGTTCCATATAAAAAAATATACAAAATGGGTTGTTTTCTTGGAAGCTTCTAGACGTAGTATTGACTGCTAGGAGTTGTCGGGGCAGTATTTACAAAGGAGTTTTGTTGAAAATCAAAACTATAGTGGAACTCTTATTGTCTAGTTTGGAATCGTGGGTTTGATCGGTGAAATTTGGGGTGGCCCGAGGCAGTATAATATTTTTTCTTCCTCCTTGGCTGCGTGTTGTTCCCCCTAGTAGAACCGCCAAATACATATATGAGCGAATCGAATGCGTGGAGATTGGTCTCGTTGAACTAGCTGAGTGGAGATTAAGATACGAGTTAGTCTCGTTGCAACCTCAGGTCTTGGCAAGCGCAGCACCCTTGTTACCTAGCGTGCTGCAGTAGGACCTTTCGATAAATTAAATTTCGCGTGCACGAACTTTCGTATACACGATCGACTTGATCTACATTCAAGAGCACGATGTCCACAATGTAGGCACAAATTTAGGGCGGCCACGTCAAAGCGTCGCACCGTTCACATCAGATTCAGCTTTCAGAGACTACGCGCGACGGGATCCCATTTTGATGGTCTTGGAATTGGTATAAAAGATGCGCTTGCTAGGCTGTTTGACAGCAGTTTCTAAATCAACTTATACAAATCTCTAGGATGCTATTTGTTCGCTCGGTATCTGTGACGGCAGTTCTGGCTGCTCAACTGACCTTAGCTGCATCGGTCAGCCTTGTGACAGTATGTTACGCGGATAACTGTCTTCGAGGTGAGCCAACTCGCGATGACCCTCGGTCCAGCAGGAAAGGACCCGGAACTAGTTAACTAACGCGGTATTTTCTGTCGGATGTAGCTCTACGAGGCCTCGCTACCAAAAAGTTACTCCAAGGTGTCGACGGATTGCAGTAACTATATTTATACAACAATTTTACCACCTAAGGCGTGAGTCGGATTTATCTTTTTCAAACCAGATGGTGATCAAGTCACCAGAAGATAAACAACAGGACTAAACCCAAATTTGTGATCTTTAGAACTTTCTTTGCAACTGCGACAATTACATCGGCTCTCCCATCAACGGTATCCTACACTGATACCCAAGAAACTAGTGATGGGACCTCAATTTCAACCTCGTACACTATTTTCACTGAGATCGCATCTGCGGAGACAATTATTGTAAATATTGCACACACTCTTATAGTCGAGGCAAAGAAACGCATGAAGGCAAGAGACACCGACCTCTTGCCCTTCATACTTGCCCTTCATACGCTACGGATTGCACCAGCGGTGACCATTATGCCAGCGCGTGCTCTTGTTTCGGTGTTCGTGCCCGGGCAACCACTGCTCCCACGCCAGCCACTACGATAACAGTGTCGGTAACCTCAACAGCTTACAAATCGGTTTCTTCAGCCGTCGCGACGACACTTATTACTGTCCCAGTTTCAACCCAAGTAGTTCCTCATGTAACAACTACCACCATCGCGGCGCCAATAGTTACCTACGCCCTATTCAACATGCGCGTCTTTGATGCACCACTTATAGGCAATCGTAGACCATACGTTGGAGTAACCATTGATTGGAAGCTCGTTGCTAGCAATAATCTCTTGATAGTGCAACTAAACGGAAGAGTATTTATCCTTTGGCTTGGTTCGAGATACTACTACTTTTGCTCACCTGCATTCTGGGATGACAATGGCAACACTAAATATCCCTTGCCAAGACCGTTTTTTGGGTCGATACGGTAGAGACCAGAGAGCTATTGAGGGTCAAGAGCTTTTCTGTAGCTTGGATGAGAACTATCTGCTCAATTGTACATGTACTGTTGGCGACACTCTTTTCTCTGGCTTCACAATGGGAGGTGTCACAGATGTCGGTCTCACAAGCGAGGATTACGTATATCGGACTGACCGAGAAGAAGGCCCCATGAAGATTGAGGCTGTCGCCGCTGACCTAAGAATTTGGGCTGGTTGGCCATGCTATTTTAACGCCTCATATACAACTGAGTGGTGTCCGGTAGAGCGCGAATGGTGCTTACCTACCCAGTAGTAGTGGTAACAATAAAACGGGGCTGCCACCCATATGAATTGTCACAGTCCGGGGCTTGATTGATTCTAGAATGTAATTTATAATGCGAAAAAAACAAATGCCATGAACTCCGAACAAACAACACTAACTTTTATTTTGCCTGACATATCAGCTAGAAAGTTTTGGTTAGGACTTGGTTAATATATCGGTTGTTTATTTTTAAGCTAGCCTGTATACCAGCTCTCCGTGATGAATATTAGTCATATTTAAAGGTACGATAAACCTTAATATGGTGAGCTTGTTGTAAAAAGAGAGAGACTTTAGCTTACTGTGTTTGGAAGAGCAAAGATTCCTCAGTATCTAAGAAGTAGTAGGTATATAGAAATATAGAGAGAGCGTGAATATATTGATGCTAGAGTCATAATAAGAAGATCAATGGTAATCGAGATATGAGTGCTTGGTGGTGGCATGTGTTTGATACCAAGAGCTCTAATTGAACACAAAACGTTTAAAACGTGTTGTATTCTTAGTAATTCAACGCAGAAGCCTAGTTGTGGAGACCTTCCCGTTGTCTCCTTCCGCTCTTTTATCCCGGTTCGGGTCCCTGATCCTGTATAAATAGCCCGGACCATAAGCTTAACTTTTTCCTCCAAGGGCTTTACTTACCCCTTCTCACTTAAGGGTGCAATGACTGGCCGTCGTTTGGCGCTTGTTGTCGGCTGGACTCGGAGTTCGAGGGTCGGCTGGGAGGAAGAGATCCGTAGCGAATTCGATCTTGTCCCGTATAATAATAAAATTTGGAGAGCACACTCTGCCTCCTACCTTTATTTCGCGTCCAGTCACGAGATAAAGTATGGGGCTGGGTAGGTTTGATCTGGTCCAGCCTGGGGTGGTCTATCTGCGTTCGTCGTTTGTCAACTTTTTAAGGCTTCAACCAATATTGGCAATGCCGTAGAGGAAGCGCGATTCAGGAATTTCAAGTTGAGAAAAAGTGGAGGGAGAATCAATGTGATATATTTTCAAACAAAAATCCGAGTCTGCTGTCTGAGTACTCAAATGGGCCCATCCTTAGGATTTCTGCTATATTCTCGATCTGGAAGGTCTTATTTAATGATTGAACACTCAGCATTTGCTTCGATTATTGATACTTTTTATATGTTGTAGGGTTAGGAGCTCCTAACTCAAAGCTAGCCATAATTACATATTAATCTTCCTTTTCATTTCGCGAGTTGTTCCTGCTTATTTTCACGCCATACTCCGGTAGCAGCGGTTCCATTAAAATTCTGATTATGTCATCGGACGCGTTGAGTAAACTAGCCCGGTATATATTGTATAATTATGGTAAGCTCAAGCATAGAGCATGATTTCGGCGCTTACTGAGACAATAAAATTCCGGTGAGGTATATTCAAACCTTGCCAAATCGGTGATTTCTAGTAATATTTGATTAGATTATAAGGGATAATTTATTGATTTTAGCCTCGGGAAACACATGATATAAAGATAGCCACGCTACTTCTTGCTTGTTTGATTAATAGTATATGAACTCGGCAATACAAGTATTTAATTCAACTCGCTGCCTCTTAATGACCCTAGGCGTGTATATATGGGTTAGACCTCCGAGTGGCCACGAACTGTTAATCATTATTATTGATAGGTTATAGTCTTGATACAAAACTTTCCACCATCGCCGGATTCTTGACTGGTAGTTACTAAGATCCATTGAACGCCAAAGTTAGAAGTATCTTTTTGAGCGATAAGCATTTATTTGTTAGTAGCTATGTTGGCGCCGGTGTCTAAGCTGGCTTGGAAATACTTGGCTGAATAATTGAGGCAACGGGTTAGGAGCTACAAGCGCGAGTAATATATATAATGTGCTGTTGAAAACTATACTAGCCTTCTATATCCAAAGTGTTACTGGTATTGTCGACTGTCCAACAAATGCGCTAGGTTTACGGCATCCTCCTCCGAAGAGTTTTACAAACCTTGACCTTGTATGGACAAGCAAAAGTTAGTCTACTATTTTACCTCAAGCTTTGATATTTACTCTATCCAATTTTGCTTTATTTCTTGAGTAATCGCTTATTTTTTTTTTTGTATATGGAGTTATTACCGGCGAATAGGGAGCCCGATACGGCTATAACCGCTGTCTTGGAATCGAAACGTACCTCCAAATGTAATAAGCAAATATATAGAAAACTTAATAGGTGCATTCGTCTTGTCTAAAGCTTCTGCATGATACTTTAGTTCCTCAAGATAATCCCAAGGCCCGATAAACTCCGAATAAGGGCTCACTAAAACGTACATGGAACAGAGCGCGTTGGCGGACGCAAGTAGAATCTGCGATTCAAGTCGAATTTCTTTGAACTCGTACTAAATTTCCTTTACCTAGTGATAATGAACCTATCGACATAATCTGGCTGTCTATAAAAGGGAGAGCTTTTCTTCCGGACCTCGAACTTCTATACGCAGCGTCGAGACTCTCAGTCCTCTATTAAACTTCAGCCAACACTGTATTAGTGAATATTATTCTGCATACTGTTATCATATTTATTCTTCCACGAGTCATCCAAAGTAATGACAGCCCGGCTCACAGGACTTTCTTTGCTATTCGCACAGGCTTTGGCCGTGCCTACCCTCTCAGGTTACAGTCTCACCTGGTACGACGAGTTCGATGGGAAGTCGGGTTCAGCAATCGGTGGCGGTTGGATTCCGGTCATAAAGTCCCCAAAAGAAAACTACAACGATGAACAACAATTTTACACCGATTACGCCAGTAATATTCAGCTTACGGGCGACGGTCAATTGGTCATTATTCCGGACAAGCGCGGTTCAAACCCGGAGTATTGGACCTCTGCGCGTCTCGAAACCGAAAGGGCATGGAACTGCCCTGCCGGGAAGTCCATGATTTTTAGGCCGAACTCCGCGGGCCCAACTTTACCGGCAACCCAGCCAACCTCCAGGGCATATGGCCTGCTTTCTGGGCCTTGGGACAAGCATCCCGTAATGGTGTTAAATGGCCCGAGTGCGGCGAATGGGATATATTCGAAGCCATAAACGATCTGGGTGACTCCAACCAAGCTAATGTCCATTTTAAGCCGGCCAACAAAGATCGTGATAGCCGTAGGGGCAAGGTTCAATACACAGGCGGACAGTATCACACGTGGGCCATCAAAGTGGACAGACGGGATTCGGACTGGAAGCAGCAGAAATTAATCTGGTACAATGACGGTACAGAATTCTTGACCGTTACCGGTGCAAATATTGGCGACTCCCAAGTATGGGAGAAGCTGGCGCATAAGTCTTACTTTATCGTTCTTAACGTGGCGATTGGCGGCGCTGGTAGTTGGGGAGGGAAATGGACATCGGCGACCATTGACGGTACTGCAGCTGCCTTGAGTGTCAAGTATGTCGCTGTGTACCACTCGAACTAATATAGCGAAAGACTTTAAATTTCAGGCAGATTGGATACGAATTAGGGACTGAGATGCGCATCATGTATTGGTTTTATATCTGGGTGTTTTTTCACGTTTATGTTAGTCCTCCTTATCGTGTCCGCCCAGATATACCCTTTCAGCTTCATTCAGTAAGCATGAAAACATAGCTAGATATGCCCATAGAGCGCATTAAACCCAAGACCAAGCACGTTTTTTTCCTAAAGTTCGATTGATTTGTGATTTTAGATACTTAAGAGTATATACTAACTACTTGTATCGTGAATGCTGAGAACTAGTAAAGCGATCGATCATATAATGCATTTTGTTGCGATATGTTGCGGACCTAGGGATCTAATTCTTACCAGCCTGCCTTTTATCTTCTGAGTTTGATGACTTCTTCATCCCTTCTAAACCTCTTTTCCTTACGAGATAGAACACTATTAGGTTATATATCGGCTTCCTTCTGATTCTTTATTATATTATACTGGTGGAATATGCAATACCTGATACCTGCATATAACCTAAATCTCGAACCAATCTATACGTATGAATAACTTTACCATACAACAAAAAACCTTTAAATCAACAATCAGAGCAGTCTTGGTCTCGCTCCAGTTGTAATGAGACAATCCTTTAGTTGTAAAGCCGCCCCATGTATATTGCAAGACCCTTTCGTTTTGTTCATTTTCTGATGGGGCCAAAGGCGGTAAACCCTCGACCGCCAGGTTGATCGCCAATCGGGCCCATCCGAAGAGCCCACAGCCTCGCGCCCAGCATTTTGGTCTACGGGACAAGCTCACAGTGTATTTTAATTACAGGACCAATGACTGATAGAACTCGAACGGCTGGTGGTCACCCAGCCTTACCCACAGGTCACGGATCTGAATCGCCCTATTCATAGCTGATTCACAAACCTATCTCCAAAGCCGTAATCTGGCTGTGGATTCGGCTAATAAACAGCCTGTGAACCACCCGTTGATGTGGCCAACAGCGACGGTAGGAGTGAGTGTGTTGTGATGGCTGGTGGTTGTTGTGGCTTGGGCGGTGTCCTGTCTTGGCCGTCCGCGTCCTGCCATCTACGTTTTTTTTTTTGGTTGATGCGTTCAATTGATCAAAGTGAACAGCTCATACCTCGTAGGGTCTAGCTTATACCTCAAATGTAATCATAATACCCGGTCGAGCGGGGAAAGGTACAGTTATTCTGGGCTCTAGGTTACAGTCACTTCCTTGTTCGGGGTGAACGTGATCTCCGACTTTTTTTTTTCAATTCTAACCTAAAGTGTTCTGGACTATCTCCCATCATGTAACATAAAACTCGGGACGAGTTACCGTGCTGTCCCTTAGTTCACATCGGGTTTAGCCTGCAAAATCTGTCAACCCATTTATGTATCAGATGATCTTAGTTGTGACAGCTGCTAGTAGGCATTGCTTTCAGAAGATGAACTAGAGAGATGTCTCAACCAGTGTCTTCCGATTGCTCTTTTAACGCTCAGCTAAGATTTATCCACAAATTTGGCCCTTCATATTTTCCACTCGTGAAAGAAGTAACTTGTTGGAAAATCTCTTGCTTACGGATAACTAGCCATAATACACATAAAAAGATATCCAACTGACCAGAAGCGTCTTTTCGCATTTATAAATAAGCTTTCAAGATTATAATTAGCTTGCAAGCTAAATAATGAAGACTGACATCAATCATTATTTGGGTATATCCGCCTGATCTGGTAGAGAGCCGACCTGGTGATTCGTTCCGCCAACCGATATGCGATGCTACATCAACACCAAGATGGGCAAGTCCATCAACACTAGGCGGTATCTAGATTCAAGTATAGATTTGCGAATGCGATTGATTCCTCCATGAGCTTAAAGTCAACCCTAGCAGCTTCAGCAATTTGGGCAACTACCAAAAATATATAAAGCTGTTTGATTGACCTCGTTGACGTTATTTACTCCTCAATCATCAGTTTCAAGTCCTCCAATCCACCCGTCGTTCTTTCCCGCGTGCAATAAAGACAGACGCCTTGTCTCAGTCTTAATATTTCGCTCATTACGCTCTTTTTTATACATCTATACATATACCTATATATCTCTACATTTTCCGTTTAAGAAAAATGGTTCTCATTAAAACCGGCCTCGTTCTTTCCCTCGTCGCAGCTGTCTCAACCTCCCCAACTAACTATGGCGCCCCAAAGCCCCCAACCACTTATGGCACCCCAAAGCCCCCGACCCCACCAACAGTGTTTACACTCCGGGCAAGCATAGATAGTGTTAGTGGCTCTAACAATGTCAAGCCATTTTTGCACCAGCCTTTAAATGCCAATGGAGGCCATATTTGGATTGGGAAAAATACCAAGACCTCCTGTCCAAAACAAGGTCCTTGTCCAGCGGGGAAAGTCACTGCTTTCAATACGAATCCGAAATACAAAGATGTCTATTTGAATACTTTTAAAGCAATGGAACAAGTATTCTACATTGATTCTACTGGCGCTGCATCCTTTACTCAGCCTCTCAAACCTGCCAAGGGTGCCAGTATCGATCAGGGATGGCAAATCGCCTATACAGCTCACGCAGGTCAAATCAACCCTGGGTTTATATTTGCACGTGGAGGCGGCATTTTTCTTGCTTGCCCAACCAAGAAGGGTCAGGGGCCTTGGAAAGTGTTCTATGTTGTCAATGGTAAAACTCTTAAGGATAAGGACGTCCCTTCCAAGTGCCACAAGGATTGTGTACCATTCACCCCCGAAGCGATAAGCACTAAGGAGAAGGCTTATAAATATGAATAAGATCTACTGTACAAAATTCGGCGCCTTCTAACACTTATGAATTTATGAATATCATTTATGTTTATACTTGCGGTGGGTACCACGCGAATACATGTACGTACCTATAAAACACCAATCCCAATCACTCTTAAATCTCATTCGGTGTAGTTTAATAAGATTCTGCGGTGATGTGATTCATCAAAGTGAAAAAAGATATAAATAATTTCAGATGTTAAAATCAGATAGGCGAGAAATTTAATGAATTTTCATAATGCAAAAAATAAAACTCCTTGATGAGTTAGGGAAGCCTTGAGAAGCCTGATCCTGCCAATCCTACTTTATCCTCCTATACAAATTCATTAATAACGACAAAGGTTAACAAGACTACTGCTATAACTAACATACTGAGCCCGGGCTCTCTCCTTACATTGGTTGAAAGCTAATTGACCCATGTTACGCGAGTATGGGATGCGATGAAGCTGGTGGAAAAGTAAGGCTTTCGTCGTTTCTTATGGGAGAGTTGGTGTTTTGGCCTTGCCATACCATCCATATATTTTGACAAATTAAGAGCCTTGGCTGACAGGCGAAGAATATTGATATTCATAACTTTAGATTGATCTCATAATTTAATACTGGTTGATTGATGAAAGAGAGAAAAACAAAATTCTATGACTCTAGATATTTCAAGTGTCCAGGTCTGCGCCACGACTGGCCAACGAGGGGTTTTAGATCCTCGCAGGCAGGGCGTGGTAGTTAGTGTTTCGTGCCGTCGCACACAACACAAAACGAGAAAGCCTGCGAAACCTGAATCCATGGGGAAATCGTGGAATAGCTCGAGTAAAAGGCCTCCGGTTTGGTATAAAATTGCTTGCATTTTGCCCCTCCTAGCCGCCTATGTATCGGATTCCTAGTCAGCGTGGCCCCTACCTTTAGAAAATTTTTGCGAAGTCCTTCTTGGCAGGCCTGGGGCTACTCAGCTTAATTTCTATCGTGTATACCCTAAAATCGCGATATCGATATACATATATATCGACATGACTGTCCCGATGCGATAAAAACCCCGATCCAAGCAACGCCCTTTGTTGCACTTTTTGCGTTGCTTGATTTACCTCCAATCTCGTCGCCTCTATACGCGCTCCAGATCAGTCCTGCTCGCTAGACTCAATATTGGCACTCGGAGGATGTTCCGCGAAAGCCTGGTCCAATCCTAGTCCAGTCTGCAAGCACGAAGGCGCAACCAGCTCCGAATATTCGCGGACATCAACCATTTCTTCTCTCATTCATGGAGCCGGTTCCACCTCAGGGCCACAGCGCCTTTCGAGTCAGCTCAGCTGAGGAACGCGTTACGTTACATCTGGCGTTCCTTTGTGCGCAAAACTCACATCAGAAAAGCCCGACGCCATGGCGATGTGGGGCTTGCCAAATCTCTTGTTCGGAAGGAAGTCGCACCAATGGACAACAGGTATACTCCGATTCTCCTCTCTGCTTTCAGCAGCGACGCTGCTTGAGATTAGCCGATCTCGTACCTCGGCGCACAGAGGAGAATGAGTTTTGCTGCAGTTGCCACAATCTACTATCAACACAAATACGAGGTTAGGTGACTTGATGCGGATTTTACTGAAGCCAAAAGCCACAACGCTTAAAGATATCAATTCTCAAGCTTAAAGAGGCCAAAGGCCCGTTAGCCAGCCAGCCCAGCTCAACCGTAGCATTTAGAACTTAGAATGCTTCCAAAATTATTTGTATAGAAGTTAGGTAATACCGCTTTACAATCTCATGAAAACAATATTTTGTTCATATCCATTAGATTCACAAGCAAGAACTGCTAAGTACCCGAGCGACTGCCAATCATCTTACGGCTCGCATCGAATCTCTATCATAAATCATCTTTTCACCCTTAGCACATAGCTACAATACACACCTTCTTACCATTCTATCGCCATGGCCGCAGGAAAGATTGCTGGAATGCTCGGGGACCTGGGCATAGATATTCTCTCCGATCAAATCGGTGATTTGATCATTGACTTGATCGATTCCTTGAGCAGTACGCCCAATAACACAGAAATTCTCCCCAAAATCACCGATTAGTTGGTGCATATCCAAAATACTCTGGTGGCCTTTTATAACGAGGTCGTTCAGGCCAACCTGAGCATCGTATCGGCGCAAGCGACCAAAATGGTGGACAATATGCAATACATGGTTAACAACAAATTGCAGGAGATCGTGAAAGACTAGCAGAAAACGCCGCCGGAGCAAGGTCTCACTGGATGGATATATGAGTTTTGTCAGCGGATCGATACGACGGTGATGACAGACTCTCAGTACATCCACGATGTGCTGGTCACGGGAGCCCGCATCTCCATCGCAGCGTTGAGATTAAACTGGAACGGCGTTAATTCTTCGGCCGTTGATCCCGTCGAAGCATGCAAGATCACCAAATATTTATCTTTTTATGATCAGGCTGGATTGGAGAACGCGCTGGTTTGCTAAACTTGCAAAAGGTTAACGATCAGAACGAAGCACGGGCTGGGGGCCGCCGATAAATTACTAGCGTGCAAAACCTCCTTGGAGATTGGGATCAGTTATTCGAGGCTGGCCCGAATGCCATAGTTCCTTCCAAAATTTCACGCGATGGCACAGGTTTTCCTTGTAGAAACCCCCACCCCCCTGGTGGTCGCCTGGGACAAGTACAGAGGGCCGGGTTAGACGTGGGATGTCACGCTCACTCAACCGCCCCCCGAATAGGTAACTGATCGATGGACCGAGCACTAATCTGAACAATTAATAAGCTTTTATTGAATAAAAAAAACCCACCCCACCCCATTCTACCCCATCCTATCCATCAGTCTGTTATTTACTGGGTAAAAAGAGCGCTCATTTGCATCAGTTTATTACAAATGGAGCCCAGCTTTAATAAAAAAAATCATCACTTATTTACAATATTCATTAATATCACTCAAAATTTTAAAAAGTTTTATATCCTATACAAGCAGAGCTGCTAGGAAGACGGCTAAATAACTCAGACATAGATACTATACAAACCACAGGCCTGGCTAGAGCGTTATGATCCAGATCATACACCACACTCAATACCCTTTTTACACCTTATCGTAAGCCTAAGCCTGCTCTTTTCATTAAACCTCAATCAAAACCTAACCCACTCCCTGATAGGCTTGGCAATCAAAACAAGCCCATTTTATTATAATTGACTTAAAAATTTTCAAGTCCACCCTATACCACCACCATCTTTATTACTAACTATATCATCATGCTGGCTGGTACTGGAACTAGACACCTGGATTGGCACTGGCACTGGCATTAGTATTACTACACTGAGATACACGCGCTTGGTTGTTTATTTTAGTTACGCATCTTGGTGGTAGTAGTGGGGCGGGTGGAGATAGTTAGATTACCATGTAAATTAGTTATCAAATACATTAGTTTTCACCTACCATACTTATTATTACCATCCCCACCATATAAGTATCATATTAATTTATATAAAATTGATATAAACTCTTACTATATTCTAGGAATTAAAATTCTATAAAACGAAACTCCAGACTATTAGTGGTAAAACAGGTTCAATAGTTTTTCAGCAGCTTGTTATATAAGCATTTTGACCATTCCACGACCTATAATAAGCAGAATGCGCCCGGCCCTGTTTGACGTGTACGGTGTACCCCTACACTGTGTATATGTTCCGGGGTTATACTAAAACTGTGCATGGTTCTGCAATAGACTTCGAACTCGCCCTAAAAGGAGCTTGGTTTGAGCCATCTTATTAAAATATCGGTCTTAGTATCCCCGCGTAATGAAACATCGTTCTGAGTTACTCCTAATATACATTTAAAGCCGCGAGAACCAAACTGTAAATACATATACGGGCGAATCGGATCAAAATGCGTGGAGATTTAGGATATGGTACCCGGGCGAGTCCCGTGCGTTGCATTGTTAAGGGTGCATGCGGAGTGTGATGAGGAGTGTGATGAGAAAGGTGAAGATGAAATTCGAGGGAGGGGTTCCTCTATGAATAAACGTAGCGTTCTAACAACTCGCTAATGCTTTGTTGCGTCTATAATCTAAGTGGGCACAGGCCACATGTCAATTGCTAAAATTTTGCTCTTCATGAATGTAGCGTTTTTTGTAAACCCGATTTTCAAATGACGGATCTCGACTGTGGGGTGAACTCTCGTTCTGGACTTCAACATAAATATGGGAAGAAAGTATCTCTTATTCATCAATTTAAATTTCCTTAACACTCATTAACCCTGGCTCTAGGCAAAGTAAACCTGGCACCCCACTGAGACGAGATGTGTGGAAGCTAATAGTATTTCATTGGATTACTTACAATCTCGCACTATCGGCATTCTCATGGTCGTGAGCTTTATCCCAGTCCACTAACATGGGTGGTGGCATTCTAGCTTCCGGGAAGGTTACATCCCAAGCACTCATAACTCGCAAGATTTTCGCCTCCTCGTTTTTTGGCGCTATAATATTCAAGCCAAACGCACGACCATTAAAGGAAGCGAAGCCTAAAGGTACTGAACCGACAGGAAAGCCTGCGGAACCTGCAACGCTTGATATACGTGCATCTGCGGGACCCAAGATGACATCAACGCCATAATTTTCCAAGGTTTGGTGTATTGAGGAGGATGCTGTTTCACGTAAAAGTTTCAGAGCACTCTCAAAACGCTCGGGTTCCATGGTTATATCATCTGGATTGTCCAAACTTTCTTGATTTGGATGATCTGGTAACTATCGTGTTAATCAACAAAAAAAATTTATAGTATGGGAAGGGAAGGAATACCAGGGGACAATTCAAGGTCGGAATTCTTTAGATTGAAATCTCACAGATCCTCAACCGTCTTGATGCTATTTTGGTTTTCAGAAAGAGAAAGGTAAGTTTCCAGTGTTTTTCGAAATTCGGCGCCTGTGAGTGATTAGGAATCGGTGCTCACCCCTTGTAGATAATAATGTGAATTTAAGTGGCTTACCGAAGAAATCTTCAGTCTCTTTCACGCCGGCCGGGTTGGATGTGATATTATCTAGCGTGCAAAGTGGAACATCAGTCACCACTGTAGCACCACGAAATCTCAGTCTAGAGATCGCATCGTAGAAAGCTGCATATGTCTCTCGCTTGTAGCTTTCATTCGGCTCGACGACAAAATCTAGAGCTTGCCAGTGATCCGGATTCACAAAACCGATTCTGATTCCTTTCCAGCCCTTGGCTAGCACCGATGAGTTATTCAATCCTCTTCCAGCAATTATTTCAAGGAGGTTAGCGAGGTCCTCAGGTGACTTTGCCATTCCCCTAGACAGTGAAAAGAAGTCGCGCTGGTGTATATACCGGTCGGATCTCCAGTGCCGTAGCTCAACTTGAGTCCGTAAAGACCAGCTCTTGTCGCTGGTTGGACTAGCAAGCCATCTTTCTCAGTACCGAATGAGATTGGTGCAAATCCAGCGGCTACCCCGGCACCGTTACCCGAAGCGGTACCGGCAGGTGTCTATTAAATAGCCAACGATTAGAATTTTCTTCAATGACGGTGATAAAGGAGCTTCGTTGGAATCTCACGCTGTGGCCTAGGAAAGTTGCATTAGGGAGTACCCCTCCTCTAACGTAGGGCGATTGGGTCTAATTATTTGTCAGCAGCTCCTCAATCTTGAGATCCACAGTGCGAAGTAAGAAAATCAGGCATACCTAGCCCCCTAGAACTGACCATCCAGCTGTCAACGGCCACCCTTTACCTCCTCCTAGCTCCTAATAACGTGCTTAATATAGATGAACAAATAACATGCCTCAATATAAAGCGTTACTTACTCCCATATTGGCTTTCCCTATTATGATAATTCCGGCCTTCTGAAATTTCTCTATGACTGCAGCGTCTTTGAATGCTTTTGCTTCTATTAGAGCATATGTGCCAAGGGTGGTATCCATTTCTAAAAACGGCGTGTTGATGTTATCCTATAAATATTAATCAGTTGGATTCCTCCTCGAAGGCTGAAACAAGAGGTTAGAAATCAATCTCATGTTACCTTTAAAATCATAGGAATGCCGTGTACAGGGCCCTTGGGCCTTTGGCAGCTCGTTCTTCATCTAGCCTTCGTGCGATGCGCAACACCGATGCTGTGGGAGGAACATTCAGAATGACATTCAATTTCATTCCATCTTTGTTATGTTTGGATATTTGGTCCAGAAATCACTGCACGAGCTCGACGCTGGTGACTTCGTTTGTTTCGAGAAATTCCCGGAGAGTCGCTGCGGTTGCTGTGACTAGGTCGATTTTAACCATTGCGTCTGGATTCTTGGGGCTAAAAGGTATTCGTTGATCAGCCTTTATATCTGATATTAGTAATTATTTCAGAGGAACAGCTTCAGGCAGAACTGGGATTCTTACCGATTTGACGAAAGGCGAAGGAATAAATTGGCAAGCCCCACCCTTCTGGCAATATCGCGGAATGTAATATTGTGAGGCAGGGACGGCATATAGAGGTAAAAGCAGCGTGACTGAGAAGAGTAGTGAGATACTAGTTATGGTTTTCATACTTTTTCGCCTTAAACGGTAGGAATTCATACCTCGGGTAAAAGGGGTAGGGAAATAAACACGGTATTTGAGAAATATTTGAGATACTAGATACAAGCTAAGGATTTGTGACTTGAAGGTCTGGAGAACGGTAAGCCTTATTGAAAATCACTTGGGCTTGGCCTACGATCATAGTATGACGAGGGTCGAAATTGGAGGAAGCAAGCGATCTCGCATTTTCTGCAATTCATAACAGTGGACCCCGCCTCACTGCGAGCTGAAAAGCTACCAGGCTTGTATATTTCGAATGCCTGAAACCTGAGCTGCAGGTCTTGCATCTACCGCGTGATGCACATGCAGTTCCGTTGAAATGAATATCACTAGTGCGGGACCTCTAGCAGGTGACCCCATGTCTACTAGAAAATAAGTACCAAGTACCCCCAGCCTCCTCGGGATAGTTTCCTGCGAGACTCGCGCATGCATCGCCCAACATCCAACATGATGCAACGCATGAGGTTGTTCTGGATAATAAGCTAGATGAGAATACAGCTTTCCGTCCCATATGAACGATTGCTCTTTAAATAAATGACAAGCAGGTCTGCTTGTTTATCTGCCTCTCTATCTGCTTGACTATAGTGCCACAGCCCCAAGCATCATTTTTTATCGACAGTCTTACCGCGGTTAAGTTTTGCACCATTGTGCAACACAAGAGATCTAGAGAAGGGCCCGAGATCCGACTAGAAATCCTTCTAGTCATCGAAACGACACAGGAGAAAATTCGAACCGGCCCTGAAATAATCCAACTTTAAGATGCCCAACATCCCAACGTCGATTGTTTTCTTGGCGAACCTGGCCCGCTATAAAAGAGAAAAGCCATTCGTGTACTATCCTGGTGTAGACGAGAAATGGCAACCCGATGACCCAAAGCTTTCCAAGAATGGGCGACAGAAAAAGTGACTGTTAAAGACATGAGAGGTGTAACTGAAATCGGACCTAATATGAACTGGGGGGAATTCGAAAAAAAGGGCTTCTGTTGGATCAAGCAGGAGCCCAAGAATTTCATCATCAATGATTTGGGGGCGCTAGAATCGTATCAGCGTGAACACGAAGAGGTTATTCGGCGCCTATTCTCTGCCGAATACGTCCAAGCATATAACCCTATTGTAAGAGCTTCTGAAATTATGCCTTTACGATCTGACTGATATCTACTAGCTTCGAGTAAACGCACCCTTCCGTTCCGACAAAATCGAGTTTGAAAATCCACTCACAGTTGACCGGCCAGTCCGTGGATCACACGGTAAGTCTTTAACGCCAGATAAGAAAACTTATACATCCTTTCAGGCATGGCTAATATCAATCATTGCGTATATTAGTCGGTGAGGCAGCCAGGTAAGTCCCCTCTCGACCACTGAACCTGACTCGTCGGATTTATAGATTTGACCTTTGAAAGTGCGACTCAACTGCTTGAACAAGAGCTTGCGGACATAGAAAAGAAGTTTTATTTGAAGCCAGGATATCGTTATCGGGCTGTAAATTATTAAACAAACAATAATTTAGATTTAGAGACATACCAAGTTATCATAACGACTAACCAGGTTCAATATGCATATAATTTATGGCGACCCCGGATCTCGAAGTGTGAAGATCGCCCTTTAGGGCTCTGTGACTTCAGCAGCATATAGCCTTCAGATCTTATATCAAGTGACCGAGTCTACCCACATAAAACGATTGAAATATATTATTTGCAACAAAAACCCTCCCAACTTTGGTATTGGCTTTCAGAGAAAACTCCTTCAGAACCGACGATCATGGTTATGTTCGATTCGAAAGCAAGATGTAAGTTACTTAGACCTGTCCCTATTTCCAGAAAGTAGCCACAGAAACTAATCAGAATATAAGATTGTCCTCACGTCTCGTTTGAGAACCCTCTAGCGCCCAAAAATGCGCCGATGCGCGAAAGCATTGAGACTAGATTCATTGCTATCACCAAGGATATCGAGACGACTGACGCTGCTGCGTCTATTGCGTCATAAATAGTTTTTTGATATTGAGACGGGTAGTCCTTTTTACTGTTTATAGGAGTATCTCTACTCTACCGCTTTCTATACATGTAACTTTGTGATTCTTGAATTTGAAGTTTAGAAATATATAGGTACTGTGTAACCTCAATGGCCCTTGAAGCTGCTAGTAACCTGAGCTGCAGCAAGTCCAAATTGTGCAAACGCAAAAATGGGGCCCAATCCTCCAAATATCATCAGTGCCCACAATGCCCAGAACCTCGAAATATCTCGGCGGTCTTTCCAAAGTGTCAAAAAAGCTGTCCGGCATCTGGGTCAAAACAAAATCCTTTACAATTCCAAGTCGCCCAGCGTAAAACGGAAAATCAGTGGCGGCATTATACACAGACTTTACGTTGGTTATGTTGACATGCTCAAAAACATCCTCCTCAGACCAATCCCTACCGCGGAGTCGAGTTAGTAAAGGATCACAGCATGATACTACTTCTCCTGGTGAAAGTCGGCTGCCGTAAAGACCTCGTAATAAAGATTGGGAGTGCTTATCTTGTCCAAAAAGGAGATAATAAGTTGCTAGGACTTCTTGCATGAATTGACATGACCTTAACTTCTCTTGTTTTTCGACATCATTATCGTAAGGGTCAACTTCCATATCGAAAAAGTCATCGAAAATTCTTAAAATGGTATTGTAAGCCAAAGTTCTAGAGCGAGGGGTATCCACACATGTGGGTTTCTACATGGGCATCTACACGGGCAACTCACTTGTCCAGAAACAGTTTTCTTCGCTATTCAAGCAGAGCAGAGTGCAGAAACAGGAAAAGCGGAAAGGTTTCAGAGTCTTGCCCCGACAATCTAGTTCCAAATGCTCTGCCATCGGATTGACCCACTCAATCCTGATTCTTACTAGGGAAGTGAGGGTAGAGTAACTGATATTTTGAGCGTTTATATCTGCAGCGAGGCTGTGTCCTCGAGAAAAGCTCGCAGCGTCAAAACGCGCGATTGGACGAACCTGACCTCCAAAGGCTTTTAGGAAATCCGCAATTGAAAAGGCGCAAACTTCTTCGACATCCAATGTACCTTTTAGCCATGTCTTATTTTTCTGTTGGCCGGTTTGCAACGCATTTCTGTTGACTATTTGTAACTTTCCATCTTCCGGTGAAATAGTAGGCTGGAAGATCATGGTCACCAGACCTACCATAATAAAGGCCATTTGATATGCATTATCGCAATCATGATGCTCGAAATACAAAATATTATAGCCCTTTAGATCTTTACAAATTTCCTTGATGCTGGTATGCTTCGATATATCTAATAGTTCGGTGATACGTTTGAGGCAGAAACAGAAGCGTTCAAGAACAACCTCATGCATAGAGCTAGTGCTGCCCCCACTTGTATCCAACAATAAGCCGGTGTGCCGCTTTTCTATTGTTGAAAAGATTTGTTTCAGATATCTGAGATACCAGTCTTCGCATGTTTCTTCAAGGCGGGTTAAATTTGGAGGACGGGGAATAATCGGCGCTTCTGTCTTCGCATTATACTTAGCAGAGCTAAGAATGCATCTTTGAAGCCCTGCGAACTCCCACCAACCGATAACTCCCAGTTTTCAGGCCTCTTTTTCCTGTAGATAAATATACCCTGCATTCATGACACAAAAAAATTAGTTTAGCAGTTCATATAGAAACCATTTTAAATTCTAGAAGTACAGAGTGTAATGTATAACATACCAAATTCTACCTAGAAAAGGCGCAACAACTTTCCCAAATTCTCTGCCATCGAGTTTTCTGGATGTGATTTATATCTATATCTAACAAAACCATTCTGGCGCTTAGACAAAAGAATATATTTAAAAGTTTCGATGATTGTTTGCAGGTCGCCTAGTCACTACGCCTTTACAGAATATCGAATGAGTGAGATGGGTCTATATAATAATCGGAAGGTCGGATTTGACCTCCAAATGCTGATTCACCGACTCTATACCCCTATAACGCGATTTGAATGATAAATCGTACTATTTAGTGGGGGCATATATGTAGCCTTTCAAATTTACGACAAATACAATCGTGGCAGTGATAAATGCAGAGCGGAAGGCATTCACACTGGTGTGCCCACCTTTCTCGCAACAGACTCAAACTAGAAAGTTAGGTCTTTCAAAATTGCATAAGTAATTGATTAACATGATTGCCCTGTTACATGTAATTTCGTATTCATGAATTAATGGCCTAGCAAAGTCACTCTGCGGCAGCAGATCATTTATCTTAACGAGAAAAAAGCTGGTCGATGCTAAAAGCCTTGCAGAGGCATCTAGAGTGCTTGAATGTCGGTTACCTTCGAGGCTGGAGAGCTCGTGTGTTGCAACCGATATTTATGATACATGTATGTATAGGTATAACTTGAGATGCGGGTCAAAGAATTCGACTGCACGAGTTAAATTTCAATGCCAGCGTTTTGTGTTCTCATAAAAAGAACAGTATACATATACATTCTACAGAGTCAACATATATATATATATATGCTCTAGAGTTTCAAAGAAGCTTCCAAGGCTGAGGTTGGTGAACTGAACGGCGGCTGACGAACGCGCATAACGTTAAATCGCTCACAAATCCCGCACCGTGCGGGATTGGAGGCAGAGTTACATGCTCTTTTCAAGCTAAGCTTGGTGCATTCGCTCCATTAGTCAGCTACTGACGTGGCAACATGCATGGGCAAAAGGCCTTGGGATAGTGAACCAAAAGGCCTTGGGATAGTGAAACAACCCGCATGGCGGTTTCCTTTGGGCACTGGTTCGGGTAGTGTGACCCCTATGGAAGGCCTTGGTGATCCCCTTGTATTTGTCAAGAATGTATGTATATCGCCAAAAATCCGGCCATGCATGGTGGCGGGCGGGTATCGGTTGTGCAACCGAGATCGTGGTGTGCTCACAAGCATTAATCCGCGTGTGGCCGGCTCAGGACAGCCAACAAGCCTTGGTGCATACCAAAGCCTTATTTGCGTATATCCTGCTTAGGGTTAACAACCAGATTTGCAAGATGCTATGACACTCAGAAGGCCGGAATGGGGGTCAACTGATCAGCCAATGCGGTTACCCACACTTCGCAGAGTATACCGGTAAGAGCTTGTAGTTGTACTTATGGGCTGTCTAGATTCCGTTCGAGACATTGCCATCTTGAGGATTCCCCCAAGGCTGCATCTTGCAGAATGCTTTGAAACATTGTTCTATGTAGTTTCTGTATGCATTGCTTCAATTACCTGTGCCGTCAACACTAAACCTTCAAATATGTGATTACGAATCAAAAGAAAAATGCAGTCGAGCAAATATTTCAGCCGTGAATCCCGCTTATAGTCCATGACAATTTTTCAAATCAAGAAATGTGTAGAATTCAGTGTTTGGGCAATATGAAATCTGTTCAACCGGCATGAATCGGTCACTCCATGCTGGCACAACATCGTAATTGTACCCATATCTAGGTATGCCATTAGATTACAGGGCAATCACATCTGCCTTCGAAAGGCCCCTTATTTAATAGCCCCGATAAATACTCACGTCAAGTCAATGAGATCCTCAGTTCTCACTGTCTATCCCTCTGAAACCGTTTGTAACCCTAAACGCCAATATATGTCAGTCGGCCTCATACATCACATATTACAGCGTCAAGGTAATTTTCAGCAAGTAAAACTCAACTATGATTTTCTAATTTCACATGTCTACCTAGTCTCCCAGTCTTAAGCATGGCGGAATATCTCAGCTCTGATATATTCCAACAATCCAGTATCTCTGTGAATACCTTTGATACTACGAGCTCAAGCCAGTCTACAGGTAGCATTTGCGAAACCTTTAGTCGCGAGGGATATCCAGATTCCGAGAAGAAAATACAGCCAGGGAAGGAACTCGATTTCTCTCCAGAAAAAAACCTCTGGGAGAAGGTCCACTACAAAACTCGCAAAATTTTGTTAAAGCCAGGAACTATTCAGGAGTTTGGTACAGGAAAAAACTAGGGAATGCAAGCAATAAAGAAACCCGCCCCGCCCCAATACAGATGCAATTATCGAGTGCCATCGCTTTAACAGTATCAATTGCTACTAAGGATAAAATCCTACAACGCCAATCGCCATGTTAGAATCAACTTATAACAACACACAAAGACTACAGCCAATGGTTAGGTGTTTACGATAAGCACAATGACCTAGAATAACACTATCATACTTTCAGTTTCTGGTGCAAGTAAAATTTCTACGGGTACATCGGCACGGTTTTGTGCTGATAACAAGCAACTTAACTTGTATAATTCAGAAATATGTGACACGCATGTCTTCAAAAATATCAAATATATGGTTTTCCTGAACCGTACGTAGTTTTGGCCGTCGATTACGATGTACAAGATCACGTTTATCATCTTTTTTCATCCGTATTCACACTATGTCATTAAAACGCAGATTTTTGTGTCAAGTGAGAGCACAGTGGCCTTGTTAATCAATGTCAAATTTCCCTATTGACATGTTCTAGTACTAGCAAGCTGTGTTATATATTTGCGACAAAGATGCCTAGTAGGTAGTTAGATTTACATATCTCCAAAACTAGTGCAGAGACAAATATAAATATCCCCTAGATCGGAGTTTGAGGTCTAAAATGATGTTCAGAAGTTCCAAAATGTTCAAAGTAGAAAAGTGCGCAAGGAAAACGTTGGCACATAACTCTGGCAGTATGCTATCTATGTAATATATACGGGACTACTCATATGGCCATATTCCTGTGTAATAATCCTCTTGAGTACTTTCTGCCGCACATTTTCGAAGCACTTTATCTTTTTCTAGCTATAGGTGGCGGGTCATGTGGGTGGGATTAGAATCGAAGACGAAGAAGAAAAACTAAAAAGCCAAGAGATAGAAATGGCTGGTAATATTCAGTATAAAGACCTGGCAGTTCCGGATTCGTAGCTCGGATTTCAGGCGGGGTAACACTCCCTCTAACAGCCTGAACTGAATAACCAACGCATCCTTTAACTATAAACTGTCTACTACCCTCTCTCATGACTACATTCTTACTGAAAGATTTAACTGATAATAATCTTCAACTGACGCGGGAACGCAAAATGAAGGAAAAACTCATCAAGAAGACATCCTCAGAGATACGGGCACCACCACCACCACCACCATCTCCACCAGCCAATGGTTCTGACGATATGACTCTTGGAAATGGGGGTTTCACTCCAGGTGACCCTGATGAAGCTGAAGAATACCCAGAGTAAGCGGCAGTATCCGAACAGATGCATACTTACCAGAAACACCCAAAAACAATCATTTAGAAGTTGATTAGGTTCAATGATAGTATGATCTCTCGCTGGCAGGAAGCCGTGGAAGCGTGTAAAACAGATGTCCGCCAGGAGGAACATCGAATAATCCGCAATTTTAACTCACCGCAGGATTTAACAAATGACCTAGAAAGGCGTTGCAATGGGTTTCAGCACCAAAAAGATCTCTTGCAGCAAATAAAACCTTCAGTGAATCCTTTGAGATATCTCTGCAAAACATTTATGCGTTTGATGCCAGATGGGCGTGTAGAAATGAATTTCTTCTGGGGTGCATTTTATGTTGCCGTAGATGTAAGTAGCTTCTGAATAAATCAAATGGCGTTCCCGTAATAGCACGGGAGAATTCTTTAGAAGGGGGATATCCCTGCTGACGAAGCTCATAGAACGCTGCAAAGACCAAGAATACACTAGAAAAGACCCTTCTGATGCTTGGAAAGATCTATTCGAGTATCAACATGTTTAGGATGTATGCAACGGAATTGCAATGGAACCTGGAAATGCGTAGGGCTCTTGTAGATATGTTGGTGGCATTGATCAAACTTTGGGTTAAGTTTACTCGACATTCCATTCCGATCCCAGGTAAGAATGACCAGAATATACCGTTTTGCGAGAGAAATTTTCTAACGACCTCGAAAACGCTAACACAAGATCCAATTTTATATATACAGATTGGCGAAAGATTGATCAAGAATTCAACTACGCTATTGGTGAACTCAAGCAGGCATCAAAGGTCGCAAACGAAGTTGCAAGGTGGGAAAAGACGAAAGCTGGACCTAAAAAGCATGAAAAGGCGAGCTGAGAGATCCTAGAGGCAGTTGCATCAAAAAAGCATGCTACTGAGGGAGATAACGCCAAATGGCCCGTTTTTGAGATTCCCCAAATGAATGAACAGTTCTTCGGTCGGCAAGCAGAGATGAAAGATATAATGGAGTACTTCCCCCAATCGGCGTATGGCTCCGATCGGTGATCTTTTGTGATATATGGTATAGGCGGAATTGGCAAGTCATTCTTGGCTCTTGCCTTCGTTCATCATTGCAAGCAACAGCAAGATATCTACGACGCCATATTTTGGATGCGCAGTCAAGATACAACGGAATTGAGGGAATCATTTGCATCTCTTGCAATCCGACTGACTTTTCCAGGAGCTGGTCCAAAAAATGACCCAGAGCATAAAATATCCCTGACGAAGAACTGGCTCAAGTCCACAACCAAAAGGTGATTAATTGTTTACGATAATATGGAAGATCTTAAGCTTCTTAAGGATAACCTTTTTGAAGATGGGGATGTCTTGATCACGACGATATATAAGTGGCTCGCGATGGCAATCTCCGGGAGAAAATACATTCGTAAAATTGAACGATTTGACATCCAGGACTGCGTCCAGATTTTCATAAAACTCCGAAACTATTATAGCCAGGGCCAACCCTACCAGAAGAAAATGATGCCGACATCAAAGCTCTAATAAAGGAACTTGCTCGCTTAACTTTAGGAGTTGAGCAAGTGGCGGCTTATATCGATTCCAACGGTTTAACGTTGAAAAGTTTCAAAGGAAAATATTATAGAAGAACTATAGACGTTCTAATGGAAGGTGGTCACAGCCGTAGTGATGAGCTTTATGAGAATAAAACCTTGAATATACTGTAGGATCTTAACTTTAAAGCCATCCGGGATAAAGACGAAGGTCTACTCCTGGCGGTTCTAGCCTTTTTGAGTCCAAAGATTCCGAAGGAGCTCTTACTAGTTCCAACGGGACGAGATTTACCAGACGATATTCATGTTTATAAGGATGAGGATAGGTAAGCTCCTTTACTTTAGGTCCCTTACAGCAGAACCGATTATTCGATTATTAATCTGTTTACTAATTTCATTAGTTTGGATGATGTCCTAAACCAGCTATCCAGGGTAGCTTTAGTCAAGAAGAAAGATAGATATATCTCTATCCACCGGCTTGTCCAGAAAACAGTAATATTTAGCGACAGCGCGTTTCGAATACACAGAACAAAGATTGAAACCGCGTTTCAGCTTGCTGTCCGTCTCGTCAACGAACATTTCCCGAAATGACAATGACATGGACTTTGGGACCATTGGGACAAGTGCGGTCTCTACCTTCCTCACGTGAATTCGATAATGGCAGCTATTAAGTCATCACAAACACCAAAGGATAGGTCTAAAGGATTTAGTCTTACATTTTCCCAGGACCTTGACGTACCCATGACAGGAGCTTCGTGGTACCTTTACGAAATCTGCGACTTGGATGGTTGCACGCAACTGACACTAGACGCTCTGACGCTTTGCAAGGATAAGAATGGGTTGCAATACGCTCAGCTCTGTAATACCTTAAATTGCGTTTACTACGAACGAAGTGATATCCGCAAATGCAGAAAATACAACGAGCTTTGCCGGGATATCTATGAGAAAGTACTTTCTTCGGATTCCGTCGAGATGTCCAATACCTATGCAAATCTTGGCCATTTTTGTTTATCAGAGGGCGAGTTGGACGATGCAATTACACAGAGACGGCAGAAGGAGGAGGCAGGAGGTACCTAGCTATGGATGTCATAGAGGTTAAGAGAGTACACGTATTCAAGAAAGAGTTCGAAACCGCGGAGAAGCACTTCGAAGTAGCACACAAATGCTTCGCCGAGTCAGGGAACGAGAAAAGTTGGTTGATAGGATGGTAATTAATATCTACTATTTGTTTCCTAATACTTTTTTTTGACCAGGAATTGTAAACCGAAGCTTTAGCTAACCAGGGCCTAATATATTATAGTTTATACTTTGCTAGAGGAAACTGCGCTTTAGAGCGAAAAATGTACGTCGAGGCGAAAGTATTATACGAGCAAGCGCTAGCCATACAACAAGTCATCTCTCCCTATCAAATCGGATTGGCGTCAACATCTTTCAAATTAGCCAAGACAGAAGCGAAACTGGGGGGATTTAAGGCTGCTTAGTATGGTCAAGATTCTTCCATATATGGATGACTTTACGCGATAGTCTGCTGACCTTTGAACCATATGGTACCATCGCCATCTTATAGCGAACATTTGGATCAAGGAATTCTCCTAGCGAGATTTAGGCAGTATGCAAACGAAGAGGCCAGATTGATATATTTAAAGGCGCAACTGTTGGAGACAGATCCCGGAGTAACCTCCGAGGATATTGAAAAGTCTGAAAGATTGTATGTTCAGGCTAATGAGCTGAAAGGCAGGTTGGTGAATGAACTTTTTGGTGGTAAGGAGCCTCAAGTTACAACAGAAGAACAAAAGTATGACACAATGACGTTACCGCATGTCCCGCTTTAGGAAGGTGGGGTCGAGCGGACTTGTATCTAAAAATTTAGGTGTCGGCACGCTGCTCTTATGTGTAGGAGACTGATCCATTACCATTAATCAATACTCTTCATTCGAATAATTTCCATCCTTTCCGCAAATATTTCTGAAAAAATGTCTCAAGCCGAGAGCAAAACATTTCGTGTTGCTGTCTCAAGCGTGCCAATTTCGTCTCACAAATCAGAAAAGCGTGTCCTGAGACCTCAACACAATTTCGATTCATCGACGACTCTACCAATGATTTTGATTACTCGGGCTGTGATGTTTTGATCACAGATCTTTCCAAGCTTGGGTCTAGATTTTCTGATGGCACGGCTATGCTGTCACAGCTCAAAAAAAAACCCTGAATTGCGTACCATTGTCATCACGGCACGTAACAGCGGGGCAACGTTATATATGACAGATTTACAGCAAGTAGACGGGCTTGTTCATACAGAAGACCTGGACGAATTGACAGTGGCTGTACCTGAAGTCGCAAAATCCGGCATTTATAAGTCGCGTTCTATCCGCGCTTTCATGGAAGACAAGCCGTCGTCAACGCCTTCAGAATCCAACTTCGCTGCGTTGAGCCCCCGTGAACCGGATGTCGTACGATTGTTTCTCTCAGGGATGAGCATCACCGAAATTGCCAACAAATTATCCCGCTCTCAAAAGACCATTCAGGGACAGAAATCTAGTGCATTCAGGAAGCTTGGCTTAAAGAATGATGCGGAACTTTCGAACCTTGCAAACCAATTCAAGGATATCTAGGCGACGCGAAGGGTTGCAATGAGGTTGCAATAATTCAACCTTGTCCGATATTGTATTTGATACAAGTTGAAGTTCAAGATGGGTTCTGATTAAGAAAATAAAAGATATAACTTGGACCTGTTATACTTGGTGACCGCATATCGCTTGTTACTTACAAGTTCCAAAACTTAATTTAACTTGAAAGAAATAATTTATGCGCAAAATCTCAAAATTAGAATAAAGAATGCTTTTATTTGATAGTATAATAAATATATTTACATGGCTTTCTTTGATAGGATCTAATGTACTTAATAATGTTTCAGAGGATAAATTTAAGGAAATGTAGATCATGCGCTGTTCTAGACCACTTCGGAATTTTGTATCTAGTAATGTATACGAGGGCCCTGGTTCTTGAACAGTTGCCGATTAAGTTAGATTATATCCTTTTGGTCTTTCCTATTACTATAAAGGGAGGCTAGCCCATAAGCCGCACGTCGAATCTAATAATGTCGTATATATCTCTCTAGCTAGACGCTGATCTCACCTAGAACTCTCTACGGCTCCAGTTATTCAAATTCCCCTGTTTTAATCTCTACATCTCTCAGCCCTAACCAACACTCATTCCCTAGAACAGCCGAGGTCCCTGAAACCTTTTTTTTGCGCCAATTTTTGTCAATAGCAAGCATTCGCTTTGAGTGGCATGTACTATCTTCAACATTTGCTTGAGTGAGCTGGAATAGCTAGTTGGACGAGAATCTCCGGTCATCTTTCTCAGTGACTATTGCGACCTTGGCCTCCGTCAACTTATTGGACCTTCCTAATCTCTTAAAAAGTTCGCTACGGGCGCTTCTTTCGAAACCGAGTAATTTTTTATTCGATTATGACTTTCTTAATCCTTGCCAAGGAAAGACTGTTTCGTGGCCGCATGGGCTTGTTCTAGTTCGCGTTCGTGGGGTCGAATTCGTCTGCGGTGTGACCAGTCGCAACCCGATTCTGTGTTGAGGCTCATTGCCAAGTGCGGACTGCTCAGCATTTCAGTTTGGTGTCTAACGATCAAAGCAATGGCTGTAAATCGATTGCCATCGTATCGATTCGGGACCCTAAAATTTTTGGTCATAAACGTCTTGGTTAGACCCAGAACTTGCATAGCGGATCCATAGTACTAGATAGAAGAATGTCTGCATATCACGATAACTCCTTTGTATTCAAAAACCCCCCCTTTTTGCGGAAAATGAAACTGCTAGTATTACAATAAAAATGGACAAAAGTATCATTATGTTGGAACGAGCTATCATACCACGTATATATCGTAGAAATATTTGTATGCAAAGCGATATATCAGTTATGGTGTATTTCGTTTTGTGATCGTGGAGATGTCGTCGTCATCGTCAAGCGTGCGGCATTGGTGTCAGGTTTGGTTGTTTTGGGCGCCAAAAACAAATTTGGTTCAGAATTTGGTTGCCCCCTCATTCAGTCCTCTTCTTCCCTAGCCTTTTAGTCGATGGCTCGCATTGCTGGTGGAGCTCACAGCTCAGTATCTTATGTTGGTGTTATATAGCTTCTCCTAACAATCAGTTAAGTTATTAACAGCGTGCGATAAGGTTCCCAGAACCACAGTTTCTAGCAAACGTCACTGAAGATTCCCCACTTCAATAAAAATGCTAAATGCAGCAAAGTCTTGACTAACTGCTTAGCAAGAGAAGCTGCGTAGAGTCATTTTAACAGAAAAAGGAAGCTATTTGGATGAAGAAGAGTCTATAGGGAAAAATGCTAGCAGGACAGATGTTAAAGGAGGGGCGGTGTTAAGGAAAGTGGACCGATGAGTGGGGAGAAAAGGGAAAATTTGCGATTGTGAGAGGTATGAGATACAGGCGCTGTAGATATTTGGTATGGCTGCGTTAGTACAATTGAGACCGTCTAGATCATGCACCTTAATACTTGATTTAAATATATTTTGTTAGTCTTCTAACACGCGACCGCTTTGCTCTCACTAAAAAGTGTTTGGTTCATCCATTTGAACCTTTGAGATCATCATGTCCCAAAGCCTCGAAACTATCATAGGGGGTACTGAACAAGAAAGGTTCGCCACCTAGGTTTAGCCTCAAACGGCAATTCCTATCATCTACAGAGATAGCAGGGTAATATTTTGTGTTTCTTGGCTTCGTGGCTCCAACACCTAGGTATTTCCCGTTGAGAGTGAAGAACACATTTCCAGTTTTTATATCGAGCCCGCAGCCTACCGTATCGTCTGTAGATGCCTTGCCAAATTTGGAATCCTGACCATCATAAGATCGTAGCTCTATCGATGGTTCCCCGGCATAGTTCAATATTACACTCCCATGCTTACCACTATAGCCTATACCATGAGACAAGCCGACTAATTTCTCGTAATCTCTGGTCCTTGTTGTTTGGAGCCCGACGCACGCCGAACTAACAAAGAAAGACTTGTATGTTAGATTCTTGTAGGCTCGAGAAAAATAAATATCTCATTGTATGAGATTCAATTTAAGTTTGTGGGGATCATTCACATACGTGGTTTCTTCCAAACATATCTTCTGCACCGCTACCTCGAAGTAATACCTATCCACTTCCGCCGGGATGGAATAATTAGATAGGATTAATTGGGTTGTATCCGCTGGGCAGTCATCTAGGATTCGCTAATGTGTTAGTAACCAAATTCGATCAAACTATTAAAAGGCATATTCTGCACAAACCATCTTGCCACATCTCCAGACCATCTTCACTAACTTTGCACCAAGGGCCCTTCTTCGTTGTGGATAATTGCGCTGGTGTCTTTGATTCTGAAAGAGAGTAGTAGACGGTGTCGTGAAAGTAACCTTGGAGGCAATCCCGCAGAATATCCCTAGTATCCGAATAGAGGGTTGTATGAAAAATACTCCATCCATCTTCGTCCAAGAGATCTAAATGATTCGTCGTAACTTTAAGAGAAAGTTCAAGAAGTTTTCTGGAGCCGGATCTAATTGCAGCATTGGTGAAATTCTGGAGCTTAGATTCTGATTCAGGGCTTGCTGCAATGAATAGTGTGAGACACTGCTTGCATTTTGCTTCAGTCTCATCAATCAAAGAGCCCGTTCCTGCATTGCCAAATGCAGAAGGAAATACTTCGATTGAAACATCCAGCGCTGTTCGGTTATCGAAAGTTTTGGATAAGATGTCAGCCTTCAAGCCAAGGAGAAATTTTATCATCTCGGAATTGAGAGACTGCGCAGCGACATGCAGTGGGTTCAACCCCTGCTGCGTATCTAAAATGCTTAGACACTTGGACGTCTCCTCCTCGGATAGGTTTTCGACTAGCATTTTTGCTATTTCTACACCGGTATCTATGTCTGCTGCACACTGATACAACAGACTTCTGGAGTAGACATCTTGTTGTAGTAGGTAGCTATGGCTTAAGGGATATTTATCTTTGTGAAAGTCGAGGAAATATCGAACGAGAGGCAAAATATGGGCTTCTACTGCTGTTGAGAGTGCCGTTTTCCCGCTGCGGTTCGCTTGAGCCACATCCAAGCCTGCCTCCGATAAAGTCTTAGCAACTGCTACAAGGTCAGTTTTGCAGAAAACGCCCTCTGTATATAGTATCTTGTGGAAACAGGTGTTTCCATCCGTGTCTGTAATGCAAACGTCGGCCCCATAATCTAGAAGCCATTTGATCCCATCTAACTCTCTTTGATAGGCAGCGCAAAGCAAAGGAGTCTCCCCTTTAGAATTTCGTATGTTGATATCTATGTCCGTTCGAAGTAATATCTGAAGGATTTCTCGTCCGGCTTCGGAATATTCTTTGAGGTGCTCTGCTCCTCGTTCTTCCTTCAGATTCTGACCGACTATGTCGCCAGAAAATAAGTAGTGTAGTGCAGCATTACCAACATTGTCCCTCTCATTTCGGTTATTTTTACCCATCCTCGAAAAAATCATGTGAAATAAATCGAGATCTCGAATGCTAGTCGCCAATAGGAAAGACTTGTATCCCGCTGTGCTGTTATCGGTCTTCAATTTAGCCCCAGCCGAAATAAGAGCTTTTGCAGTTGCCAGATAACGCCTCCCGTTCGAGTAAGAGCTCCGCATCTGGTAAAGTGATAAGGTAAGTTCCAACGGTGTCTCTCCATACTTAGACACAATATCAACGTCAGCCCCATGGCGGATAAGCGCTTCGATGAATTTTGGTTCTCTGGTAGCAGTATGTATTGGAGGAAAGTCAACACCGTCTACTGCACCATTCAGGTCCTGGTGATGGTAGTGGTGGTTTACGACGCGTGGTGGCCTTTTAGCACGCCAACCTTATTCTCTTTTGTATGTGGTTGGCACACTTGAGCGTCTCAAGTGTCAAACTAATAATGGATAGAATTAGTCAACAAAATATTATTACATCCATTTATAAAAGTTATATCATTGGAACTGCAGGAGCTTGTAGATTAAGATAGTGTTTTTAAAAATATTTTTAAACTAAAAATTGATGGTTTTTTAACCGTCGAAATTCTTGTTTTTGTGTGAGAAATGCTAGCTCGCAACCTGGGGTTGGCTCGCAACTAGGGTGGGGACGGTACAGTGTGTGCAACCTAACTATTGCAAAAAGTGACCGGAGCGCCACTTTCGTTTTGGGTGGTGACCTGAAAAAGCCTATGGCGCTACAGTCACTTTTGGCAACGGGTTGGCAAATTGCGATTGCGCTCAGGCCCTTCAGAAAAAGGTGGCTTTTCAGCAATGCCCCTATGCGTCAGCTGGCCCCGCTGGTGTCCTACCTCTCACTTTGTAAAAGAAACCCCTGATTGCTACAACTCAACATCAGGACCCCTTACGCAGTTCTGAAGACGATCAGGAATAGCAATGCGAATGTAATGCCATTACACTTAATAATCTGTCAGATTATGATTTATTTACTGGTTGAGGTGACCGGGAATGCTTGGAAAACTTAACCGCTTATTATTCACCGTCTGGAAACGTTAATATGTTATTTGGAACCCGAAACCAATCGAGTATTATTCGTCGACTGCCACAAAGAGAAGTGAAGTTACGATCGAAGTCACCGTTTCATTATCTGCGTTCGGTATTTCAAGAGGCATTGTATTGGTCAACTTTCAGCATAACGAGCCAATACTTTAAATTTGTGTTGATTTTCTGTAGCCTCTGCTGTTTGTAAACCAAAAATTTACTTATTCGGAATTTCCCCTATTTCCCTGCGATAATTTACGAACGCCCCTAGTATTTTACGCAAATTCCTGAAATATACCAGCTGTACTGCCGACTCCTGCTTCTAAGCGACGTCTCGGTTACAACAAGATGAGATCGGTGGTTGCCTTGACGCACAGGAAGCTAGAGCTATATTTTTGGCAACATTGTCCAAGTACATAGACATGTGTAAACGTGCACATGTACAAAACCAGCGAACCACCAGGCCTATCTTTTTCCGGCGACATCCCCACCACACCTCGCTTAGAAGCAGCGATCTTGCATATTTTTTTTTAGTGAGGGAATTTGTTGGCAACAGATTCAGCCTCTCCGCAAGAACTCTCCTTTTTAGGAAATATATATCGCTTTTCCTAAGCAACCATGCTCCACCAGGTTTTATATTCCCGACTTGGGCAATATATTTATACCTGAGTCATTCCTTAATATATAATATTTCCAGTCATCTTCCTTTATACAATCTGAAGCAAATACATATTATAATATGTATACCCGGGACCTCTTGTTATACGCCGGCCTAGCTTCGAGTGCCTTTGCTGGTGTCCTACCTCGGGCCAGTGTTGTATCTTGCAAAACACCATGGGTTAGTGCCGCGGTCAAGATAGTCAATTTAGTACCAGCTAGTGAAGGCATAAAATATTGCTCTTCTTTTGTTCACAAATACGCTACTACCACTGGTGAGCACTATACTCAATTGAGCGTTCATACGTCAATATTGTGCCTGTCAAGTAGCTAATCTGCCCATGTCGGCTCAAGTGACTACAACATCCACAACCAGCATTTCGACTTCTACGATCTACTCGAATGTGATTGCCATAGTATGTCTTATATTATAACGTGTCTACCCTTTGAGGCCAGGCTTGCTGACGTGGATTTTTTTTACAAGGCACCGACACCCACTGTCTCAACAGCCACCACAAGTATTACTTCAGTATTTACTACTGAGACCGATACTTCAACCTTTTATATCGATGTTGCAGCTACCGCAGAAACGCCGACGAGTACAGCTGTTACCACGAAGACGAACGTCAAAACCTCACAAGTTACGATAACTCTTACGATATCAGTCACTACATTCACGTTAGCGCGTCCTTGGTTGACAAAACCTAGTCTATCTATAATGCTAAAAAGGGATATCACAGAACCACGTTCACAGTCACCACGGATGGAACGACTACTACAACTACTTCGGTTGTGAAGAATACTGTAAAACTACAACCGTCGCCAAATCCTGCAAAGAGGGATATAGAGGAGCGTAGGGTAGACCTTCCAAGTAAGACAGCTACTAAAACGTCTATAAAAGGCTCTTGATGGGTGATCATGCTAATTTTATCTTCTTTGCAGAGCTGCTCGGGATCGCTTCGAGCTTACTGTCAGATGTTTGCATCTGCGTAGCTACAGGCACAACTTCAATTTCAACAGTCACTTTGATGACTAAAGTTGTAGGAACGACTAGCGTTTTAATGACTGTTACAACTGGGACCAGTACACCTAGTATGTTGTAACTGTTTCAGCATGAGCTATTATCAATATGCATGCTAACCTCTGTATAGATCCTGTATTCAAAACTCTAGTTATAACGGCGACTTCCTCTATAACAAATACTGAAGAGACTACATTGACCATCACAACGACTACGGGCACGGTGACTCCAGGTAAGTTAACAGCCGCCTTGTATTTGATAGGAATTTAATAGTCCATGCTAACGCTGAAATTAGACGCGGTAACAATAACCCAAACGGCTTCTACGGATACAACAACAACCTCAATTACTTATACTACCGTATGACGACTATTTAGATTCTTTGTGATTTATCTAATCAAAAAGGAATGATCTGAGTGCTAACGTAAATATCTTTAACTAGACCACTAATGTAGCATCGTCAACGATAGTCATTACAAGCCACGTTACGGCTACCTCTGTTTGTAGGTATCCATAGTTTTCGATAACGGAGTTTCCATTAGCTAGAATATCGGTTTGCTAACGATCTGACCAAAACGAACAGCACGAATTACTATACCTAAAGTCTACACCTTCAACGTAGTCCAGCAAGGTCACAACTGTGTCTACGTTGGAGATACTAGCCCTAACAATTTCTACTACGCCGCTTTCAACTCAGCCGATGTTGAAGACTGTGCCTTAAGATGTGTATCAAACCCAACGTGTGTGGAATTTGAATATGATCATCTTAATGGCTCACAACCGGGTCTTGGAATCTGTTATATGTAAGTTCAAAACTCCCAGATATATCAGCTATGGAAGTTTCCAGTAACCAATATTCATGAAATTCTAGTTTCAATACCCTTGGTAACGAGGGAGATATTTTCTGTGCTACTGGAACCACTAGTTTTGATTACTATGGGATGTATAAACTGGTTTCGGGTCGACCGTAAGATTTCACTATCGGGTAGCTAAGAATTATCAAAGTTACCCCACGTAGATATCTGTATAAAGGATCCACGATAAGAATACTTCTGGGTTTTTTTAGTATTTCTATAATATCTTGTGTTATATCGTCACAATTCTGTCTCTTGATCTTGTTATTAACGAGACCGCGCGCAGCCAAACTCCAACCTCTTACGACGGTAAACGCTGAAGGATCCACCAAGGATGGTATACAAGCACTAGCGCTTAAATTTACAATATCAAAAGTTATAGCCTCAATATATAGTCTGGTACCGCAAAGTAGGATATTAGTAAAAACAGGGGAATACACATACTTTTACCAAATAACAAGCTTTCTGTTATAACATATTACTAAATAGGTTATTATAAGCAGCGCTTAAACCTAACTAACCCTTTCCTTCAAAAGCCGGATAATTGCCACCAGAAACTTCTAAAAAAATAGATTTTCGTTCGTTTTTATATAAGAGAAGGTCTACACATTGTTTATATTGAAGCCAACTATATAGTCAAGCTAGCGGTATTCGGGCCGGCAGTCAACCCTTGAATGCCGGGCTGCCCATACAAAGTTGGCTGCCTCCTCCCACCAAAAAAGAAAAGGCTTGGCGTTAACGCAAAAATTAGGTGGGTAAAGAGGTAGCAGGAGGATACCTTACCACATCAAAATATTAAAAAAAATTAACAGCTACCCAGTTCCTAATTCAGGCTAGGACATAATAAAAAGAATAAGTTATAAAAGACATCAAAATTAACAGAGAAGAAGCAAAGGCCTAGATAGATTAAATAATATTAATTTTGAAATGTTTGGATAGATGGTATATCTATAATAAAAATATCAAAATAAGGATAACAAAAGATAGAAAAGAAGAAGTATTCCAATATTAATTTGGTAAGGTATTCTAAAATGGAGACTGTTAAATACAGGTAGTTGGCAATATAACACATCAGGGCAGGCTACCTCACTGGCTAACTGATAATAGCTTCAGTTCTACTACTTAAAAATAGAAGAATATAAAAATATATTTGCTTTAATATAGTAATAGTAAAATACTGGATACTTAGAGGATTTTGTAAACCTATCTAGATAGTATTAGTTTTAAAAATTAATTAATAAATTAGGAAAATATCTGGTATTTTATTAGTTAAGATCTATTCTTAATGGCCTCCAGTCCATTTAATACAAATACCAACCACAGAATACGGGTATATTATAATTTAGAGTGCTTCACTTATTATCAAAAATAATTTCAAATTATTATTTATAGTTGTCTGACTCTTGTAACATAAATACAAATGATCAATATTTAGATTATTATTAAATTATTAAATAATATTAAATACCAGAGGTTTAGATATTAAATATCTTTATTAATTTAAAGATTATTTATTATTATTTTCTATTTACTTCTACTTCTATTTCTACTTACCAGCCTATATTAGAGCTTATTAGTAATAAAAAGCAGGCTACCTGGAAATCTATTTATAAATAAGAAGAAGAAGGAGGATGCCTGCCTAAGTTTCTAATTATAAATGGGAAGAAGGGAATATTTTTATGGGATTTTATTAACAAATGTAGGATATTTATTAGTATTTTATTAATAAACTAGAAGATACCTACTAGTATTTTATTAATAAACTAGAAGATATCTGGGATTTTAGTTATAAATAGTAGGCTACTTATATAATGATTTTAAAATTGAAATCTTATTATAAATGAAAGGTAATTTACTACCTATACAAAATAAAAGAATGCCTCCACCTATTTACCTGGGATTCCACTCATAAATGGTAAGCTATCTACTTACTACCAGTTACCACTCAAGTCCGGCTATAACCAATAACTTACTATAACCTTTATAATTATAAGATACACAGCAACTATTATAATATGCAAGGTAGTATACAGATATTATCTCACAGCTCATATTTATATAATCTATCTTAGTAGTTAACAGTATAATTATATCCTACCCTCTAATTAAAAAGGTTAATATTAATGGAATAATATAATATCTTTAGTAAAATGAAATTTACTTTAGTAAACTTTTTTAATCAAACTGGATTATTATAATGATTATTATTAATATGTTAATTAAATGGTATTTAATATATAATAAACATATGCTTAATAAATATTCTAAATATTAATAATATAAAAATAAATCTGGTATTATTCTAAATCTTCTTACTATAGAGCTTTCTATCAGATTTTTTTAACTATATAATATAATAGTATTAAATAAGAAAATTGGTTTTTAAATGTATACCTATATTTTTATATTTCAGATCAAGGTTATATTAACTAATATAAGTATCAAAGTTATTAATTAATTAACTAAATATATATATGTTAATTAATATGCAGCATAATAATTATTAAGAAACAAAAAAATGTTTATCATTTGTATTTATTAATAGCAGTTGATATTAAGTTATTTTATAAGTGGGCTGGTAATGTTAGAAGTTTAAAAAAATATAAATATATTACTACAATAAGCCAATTAATTATAAAAAAAAGAGCTAAAGATGCGTTTTATTCTTTATTTTGTTTGATACAAATATCTTTAATATTGTAAATTTAATATATTATTATAATTTAAAATAAATATTATTCTATAAGACTTAGAATTTAAGATCATATATTCTTATTAATAATTATTTTGCTTTATTTTGATATTCTTGATTAAAACTTCTTTTAAATTTATATGTAAGTATTTTGAAATTTTATTAGATTTTTGATTTCTTAATAAATTTATTTCTAAGTAGATATTTCTTAATTTAAAGCCTTGCTCTTTTTTGATTATTAGTTTTATTAGTTTTTTTATACCACTTATATTACAACTGGTTTTTATAAATCAGTTTTATATAAAAAAGATTGCAATTATTATTCAATTATTATTTAATTATTGTTCCGCTGGTTGATGAAATAACCAATAACTTTATAAAACCATATTTATTATAATAGTTTAAACAATAGCCCAATAATAAATTACCCTAAACACATATTTATAAATTACAATCTGATTTAATTATTGTTTTACATTTGTTATTAAATAGTTTTTAAATTTTAAAATTTTATTTATTTTTATATTCTGGTATATAAGAATATTAATAAAAACAACCTATTTCTAATCCTATCATTAATCTTTAATCTTATTTACCAAACACCAGGGCTTAAATTTATATAAGTATTTTTATTTTCAAAGAAGCACTAGAAAATATTATCATGACTAATGAAATAATAATAAGATTTCTTAATAAATCACTTAATATTAATACTATAACTAGTGGATACAAAAAAGTATTATTTTTAAATATCACTAATTTTTAATTAAAAAAAAAAAAGATATCAGAAAAGCTATATGGGTATAAACACTATTAATCTTGGAACCAGTTTCTTTTTTAATACAAATATTATTATAAAATTTAAAAAAACTATTTCTTAAAAGAATTAAGTATAACTTTACTATTATAATATGTTATATTTATAAAGGATGCACAGAGCTCTCCAGTTGTTTAACTTCTTATTAAATAATTTACAATATTAAATGATAAATCTAGTTCTAATGTTAAGCTCCTTATAGGAGTTAAGACCCTCACTGATAAACCAAGCGCGGATCCTATTATTATTGAAGATATTATATAGAAAAAATCTGAAGACCTTTTAGAGATAGTAAATCATAATATTTTCTAATTTATTATAAATATATCACTTTATATTACCACAACTGAAATAGATTTTATTTAATATATATTTAAAATTATTATAAAAGCTTTTATACTAATAGAAAATAATATTATAATGGTTATAAAACATGAAATTAAGGGTTTTGTACTAATAAGGAATTAGAAACTTCCTATTAATAATTCTAGTAATAATCCTATTTATAAAATATTAGTTATAGAATATCTTATATATTATATATTAGTTTTCTATCTTCTTTTAGAATTCTATAATAAGGATATAAAAAATAAGATTTAGGATAATTTCAGTAGCTTTAGTAATTATAAAAGTGGATACTACAACAACAGAAGTTATAATAATAAGAACTACAATAATAAAAGATGTAACAATAAAGGATATAACAATAAAAAATGCAAAAATAAAAGATGCAAAAATAAAAATTATAATAATAAAAGTTGTAATAAAATAAAGATAATTATCAGCAACTATAATAAAAGAAAAAGAAATAGATAATATAATAGTACAATAAAAAGTACAATATTTATAATAAGAAATTCTGATCTGAATTAAACTACTTTAATCAGTAATATAATAGATGTAGTAGGGAATTTTAGTTAGGAGAGGGCTGGTAGTTGGTAAAATAATATAATAGGAATTATAAGGAACTATTATTACAAGAAGGTTATTAGATGTAATAATGGTAAAAATATCTATTTTATCCTTGGATTTATTTTTAAATGTTGTTTAATTAAATAAAAGAATAGTATTATTTGATGTTTTAATAAGTGAACTCATTATAACATTTTTTTATTAGATTAGTATTTACTATATTTAATTTTTCAAAGAATTACTAATCTTTAATGAGAGTATTTTTAGTCTGTCTAGCAGGAGTATCCACTAATATTATTTAATTTATATTGTTATTATAATTATTAACAGAATCAACTTATCAATTGAGATAGGGTTAATTATAGTTCCGGCAGCAGTTCCTGAAAGAATTATCAATCATAGAATAATATTGATAAACTTTATATTTTATATATCTTTGGCTGGTTGCGGTGTTAACAATTAAATGAATTGGCGGCTGCAGTTAACAATTATAGATTAAAAGGATATTGATTCTATATTAGCAGCCTATCTCGATATTAGTATATCATCTGATATTACT